>WBMY01016593.1:17898-32499 GCA_013397315.1 Donacobius atricapilla
GGCGGGTCCCGGCGCTCCTGAGGGGGGAGCGGGGCGGGGGGCGCTCCGCGGGCACGGCGTGGTCCCCGTCCCGTCCCGAACCGTCCCGAACCGTCTCGGCGTTACTCCGCCGCTTTCCCCCGTTCCCGGTAACCCCGGGCAGCGCCCTCGCAGCGAAGTTGGGAGGGAGCGGCGGTGGCGGCGCGGGCCCCGCCGCCCCTCAGAGCCTCGGTGCCCGTCCCCGCGGCCGTGTCACCGCCCGTCACGACGCTGTATCCCCGTAACCAGGTGTTTGTTTTCTTCCCTCTTCAGGCTCGCCGGGATTTGTGTTGTACCCGCGCTGGCGAGGATGGAGGTGAGGTTTGTTCCCCTCACACCTCAGGAGGCCGTGCGGGGTGAGAGCAGCTCGCAGCGCTGGAAGATCTGGAAGATCCTCGACCCGTGCGTAGGGGTGGGGAGGGACAAGCCCTGGGGCTGTGGGCAGGGAACGTCCCCAATTCCATCGCTGCCATGCTGAAGGAATTCGGGTTCCTGTGAAACAACTGTAAAAATATCACCAGCCCCAGAGGGGCAGGAGGTGGAACTGGAGTTTAAAAACCAACCAGGCCAACTTCAGCGGGTTCCAAAGGTGAGAAATGGCAGCAAACACTGGAAAGTTAGAGGGGTTTTTAAAAAAGTGTATGGAAATTTTCAGGGCCTTAGTAATAACAAGAGCAAAAATGTGTGCTGGACTCCAAAACTAATGTGGCTTTTCCTATAAAAGAGGTGTTTTTTTCCCAGATAATGGAGAACCTACTTGAGCTTTCTGCATCGGGCCTGTGTAGCTTTAATCTGGCAAAATTCAGAGAGCGTGTGTATGTGTGAGATGCAGGACAACAGACTGTATTTGTACTGGGGGAAGAGCTGGATCCTCCAGAGAAAATGGCATCAGCCCTTGGAATACGGGTGTGACTCCAGCAGTTGCTGTGCCAGCGGGTGCTGGGGAGGAATTGTTCGCCCTCTCCCTTTAATACTGATAAGTAACTGCTGGAGCAGGAGTGAAATCCTGATGGAGTGATCAAAGCATGCTTGAATTGCAAAGCAGCAATTCTTCTCTCATCACCTCAGCCTGTGAAATGTGGAATTCCCAATCCCACACTTAAGCCACTCGGCTGAAATCAGTAGAATTCCTCTCCTGGAATGCCAGTGGTGGTGTGAAAACACCTCGGAGTGAGAGCCAAGGGCTCCTTGCCCATGCAGCTCCTTTCCTTTTCAAAACCCACCCTTGCATGGACAGAATCCATTAATATTTTTAGCGAGTTTCTGTTGTGCTTTCCTAGCAACAGCCAATTCCTTAATGATTAATCCCCAAACTGTGGCAAACCTGCAAATTTGGGGATGCATGCTGAAGTCATCTGTGCTGCCTGACGTCAGCATTGCATAATCTGTTGACTGTGCCCTTTTTGTGTAATGTATGTTTGGAGTTTGTTTTAAAATGTACAAATGTTGCTTTGGTTTTTTTTTTCCCCTGCGTGCTGCTCCTCCGATATTCCACGTTTGCCTCTCCATTGCCCTCTGGAGTTGCAAACTTGTAAGGCAGCGTTTTCATGGCTGGATCCAGCCGACTGTTTTGTCTTTCTCTCTTAAAAACAGCCTCTGGAACGTCTCAGCACCTTCTCTTTGCCAGGTGAGTTATTTACAGTGTTTAAAAAAAAAACCAAAAACCCAATTTTTGGAGTTTCTGCTTCCTCCTGGTGGAAACGTGGGAGCTTCTTGTGCTGCTGGAGTCCACCAACATCATAAATGGACTTTTATTGGAGACTTAGTAACACATTAACTTTGGCAGGGTAAAACCGTTGTGTTTTTTAAACTCATTTCAGGACTCGATGTATCCAATTCCCTCAGGCAACGTGGGGGTTGTGGAAATAATTTTGTGATGCTTTCAGGAATGCCTGGTTTTAGGGAAGAAAAAAACCCAGAGGGGGTGAAGTTGTAGAAATACACAACAAAGTGGGGGGCAGCGAAATAGTTCCATGATCTTTTCAGCAGTGCCTGTTTTTAAGGAAGGGAAAAAAAAAACGAGGGGGGAGTAAATACAGGTTGATGGAAGCTTGTATTTTAACTAATTAATGTGATTGTCCATTTCGAATGTTTTTATGTGGATTTGATGACCAAAAAACGCCAACTGAGACAACCTGGAGGCCCCTCTTTGCTTCCTGCAGCTGCAGTCCCTGTGAGCGCAGCTGGCCCTGGGAGCTGCCCCCCTCCAGGGAGGATCGGAGTGCTGGCTCTGGAGACACGTGCCCAACTCCAGAGGAGCGCAGGGAAGGTGCGGGATGGGCTGGAAAATCCCAGCACCTGGAAAATCAGGCAGCAGGAGCGCAGGGAAGGTGCGGGATGGGCTGGAAAATCTCAGCTCCTGGAAAATCAGGCAGCAGGAGTGTGGCGGGCTCAGGGCAGGGGGCCGTGCCCGTGGCGATCCCGCTGTCCCAGAGTGGCTCCAGCAGCTTTCCTGGCTGCCTGCCACTGTCCCCAGCGCTCCCTGACACCCAACACTTGAGCAGCGTGAGCCGAGCTGCGGCCTGCCTGCATTGAAGGGGGAGGAAGGGCTGCCCCCGTGCAGGAGGGTTGGGAACTCTTTCTCCATTAAACCCAGCATAGGTGGATTTGCCCAGAAGAAGCCGCTGCATAAAACCACCGGGAGCCGCGCTGCAGAAGCCGCCGTGGTCATTAAGATAACGCTAATTACGTGGGTAATTTCCTGGAGTGAACCTCAGCTGCAGAGCCGCTTGTGTTAAAGCCGCCGAGGCTTCCACCTGCGGGGTTTTGGGGACTCGGCGGTGCCACGGAGGGGCCAATGACTGCCAGGCTGCCCTGGCTCAGTTATCACAGTGCTGATGCTGTCTCTTGTAAAGGTACAGTACTGTGATAACTGAAGGATGGCAGCCATCTGAGCTTCACGGGGCCACCGGAGCCGCCACGCACAGCGCCCTGCTCCTTTCGCCCGGAACCCTCGGCATAAAGGTCACGTTTGTCTCAATAAAATATTGCACGCTTGGCCTGATCACTGGCTGGTTCGTCTTGGGAGGGCTTCTGGAAATGCTGTGCTTTGGAAATTGTTCGGAAATGCTTCCCAAAGCGGGGGTCTTGTGCAGCCTGGTGGGTGTTAAATAACAGAAAGGCCCCCTCAGTGCGGGATACTTGGTAACAGAACAAATAATCCTGTAGCGCCGGAGAAAATGAAGCGTTTTAAGATACTTCTTAATATTTTTGTGTTAAGGATACCGCAGTCTTGGCTGGCTACTGTAACTCAGAGGGCTCTGCATGGAAGTAAGCGGTGGGAAATGGGTTCTTTCAGGCAGTGAGATGCTGGGCAGTCCCTCGCGGGGTTTCCTCGAGGCTTCTCTGCTCTCTGAGTGAGACACTGAATTTCCTGGGTCATTTTTACAGCGATGTCATCAAAAGCGCTGGAAATGAGGCGGTTCTCAGGGCGCCGCTGCTGATCTTTGTGCCGTGCGAGTTCACTCTGCACTGCTGGGACGCGACAGCAGAGGGGCCTCGCGGGCCGGCTTGTGCTGGAAGTGAGAAATCCCAAGAATTCTGCATAAAGTAACCGGAACCCTGCAGAACTGTCCGTGCAGTGCCTGTTTCCCAGATTCCTGCCCTTCCCCGAGGAACTGGTGGCATTCTTTCCGAGGCTGATGCAGCGCTTTCCAGAGGTCACTGTTTACTCTCCATCCTGATGTTCAGCCTGGTCATTGACCCCGGGGTGATTAGAAATTCTTCTTTCTGGGCTGGATAATTCATGTCCAGCGGGGCTTTGCCCTGTACTTCCCTGCTGCTCAGGGGACAGGACAGGGAAGATGGTTTTTCATTTCCCTGCTGCTCACTGGAAGTTTTTGGGGCCAGCCCAGCGGGGTCAGGCTGTGCAGCCGTGATGGAACATTTTGCCGCCCTGCGTCACTTAGAAGGGGGAAATTTTTACTGGTGCCGTGACAGAGGCTCGAGGCTGGTTCTGGAGGAGGGCTCTGCCTCAGCAGAAACTGCAAACAATAAAATAAGATATCCTGCTCCCAAGATCTTAAATTCTGGATTAAAATCTGAGCGGAGTCAACCCTCAGCTTCCCCTTTCTGAAGGCTACAGGCCCCTCTTGATCAGGCAGGAATTTGCTTACCCTAGAAAGGAGCCGTGGTCGCCTCTGTATTGGCTGTCCCACAGGAAAACTGCTGTGCTCCTTCCCATGCCACATTCCTATTCCAGGATAGACGGGAGAGAGGAGGAGCTGTGGCATCCTGGGAGCATTTGAAAGCTGCCCAGGCCTCTCTTTTAACCTATTTTGGGATCCAGCAGGTGCTCAGGGAATGTGCNAGCGCTTTCCAGAGGTCACTGTTTACTCTCCATCCTGATGTTCAGCCTGGTCATTGACCCCGGGGTGATTAGAAATTCTTCTTTCTGGGCTGGATAATTCATGTCCAGCGGGGCTTTGCCCTGTACTTCCCTGCTGCTCAGGGGACAGGACAGGGAAGATGGTTTTTCATTTCCCTGCTGCTCACTGGAAGTTTTTGGGGCCAGCCCAGCGGGGTCAGGCTGTGCAGCCGTGATGGAACATTTTGCCGCCCTGCGTCACTTAGAAGGGGGAAATTTTTACTGGTGCCGTGACAGAGGCTCGAGGCTGGTTCTGGAGGAGGGCTCTGCCTCACCAGAAACTGCAAACAATAAAATAAGATATCCTGCTCCCAAGAGCTTAAATTCTGGAGGATTAAAATCTGAGCGGAGTCAACCCTCAGCTTCCCCTTTCTGAAGGCTACAGGCCCCTCTTGATCAGGCAGGAATTTGCTTACCCCAGAAGGGAGCCGTGGTCGCCTCTGTATTGGCTGTCCCACAGGAAAACTGCTGTGCTCCTTCCCATGCCACATTCCTATTCCAGGATAGACGGGAGAGAGGAGGAGCTGTGGCATCCCGGGAGCATTTGAAAGCTGCCCAGGCCTCTCTTTTAACCTATTTTGGGATCCAGCAGGTGCTCAGGGAATGTGCATCCCCTTTCCTGGCAGAAAGGCAGGTGCATGCAGCCAGGTCCTGGTGGTGCTGCCCCAGGGACAGCTGCAGGTGCTCCCAGATGGAAATAGTCAGCGTGCTGCCCCCTTAGAGAAACCATCGAGTTCTTTTCCTGCTCCCGAGAGGCAAGAAAAGTGCTCCGAGGCAGATCCAAGGTTTGTTACGGATGGGATCCAAGGGTTGCAGTTGCTCACCTGCCAAGCCATGGCTCAGGTTTGAGGTTAATGACCAACCCGTGCGGTTTTTAGGGATGTACAGTGGAGCCGTGTATGGGACGTTCATCTGGGGCGGCTGAGCAGGGCACAGGGCCCGCCCCAGACTTGTGCCTCTCATTTCCTGTCACAGCAAGCACAGCCCCGAGCTCTGGCATGGGACAGGAACTGAAGCACTGCCTGTGCCTCGGAACAGTCAGATTTTCTGGAATTTATATCCCTCTCTAGCACAGTGGATAGAGAGTCCATCTCTTTTTCCTGTGGCTTCCTACTGTTATGGGAATGGGACAGACTGGTGGGTTTGCTGTCCAAATACTGCTGCACATGAATAACGCAACTCAGAGCTCGCCAGTGAGCACTTCCTCCCACCAACGTGTTAAAGCAAGACATAAACAACCTGCATCCAGTGACACAGCCTCAGAAACAAGGTCCATCCGCTCTCTGATAAAGCTGTCTGTGATTTCTGGGACTGATCCCAAGGCAAGGCAGCTTCTCGTGCCGTGTCTCAGCTGCTGTTCCAGACGGGTCTGTTCTTACCCAGTGGTTCTCAGGCTCTTGAACCAGGAAAGTCCCTTTTCCCATCTGGACTCTGCCTTCCCACCCACGCTCGGCGTGAGGAGAGGAGCAGTTCTGCTCCTGTGCTGCCTCCCCGGGGCTGCGGGGCTGCTGCCTGGAACGGCTGCTCTGCTCCTGGCTCCCAGCCTCAACTCAGCCTTTTAAGGGTGGCAGCTGCTGCTCGGAGCAGCCTGGCCCTCCTGACAGCAGCAGGATTAAAGGCATCCATTGTCTGCAGGCCTTGAAACCAGGTGAGGATGGCGCCTTTCCCCAAAATGCCTTTTTTTCCCCACCAAATGTACCTTCTGTTACAGTGGGACTAAAACAAGAAGAATCCTTCCCCACAGAGCTTCAAGCACTCAGCCATTTCAAAGTCCAGCAGTGCCCCTTATGAGTCAGGCTGTTTTAATTGCTGCTCATTCAGATCTTCTCCAGCTTAGTGCAGACACTTGAATTTGAACTTTAACCCAGACCTTCATGATTAAACATCTTTACAAACCTAGCTGCCTACTTGCACTGTCACCATGCAAATATTAGATGTACCAGAAAGCAACTTGGGTTTATGTCTGATTCCTCAGCGTGAGATGTTGGACAATGTGGAATGAGCTCTGCTGAAGTCTGTCTGTACTGTCCTGTTTTTCCTTGGAACTGGGAAAAGCAGTGCCCAGGAGCAGTGTGTGAACAGAGGGTGACACGATCCCTTCTCCTTTCTCCGTAAGATATTTCTGCCTGTATCTCACATTTTGGAAACAGCTGCTTGCTGAGTTGTTGGATTACGTGTAAGCCTTGCATTTTGTCATTAGCTTGATTCACCAAGGGAGACTGTGACTGTTTGATGGCTGATCAGGGACAAAAGTACTCAGCAGGAGCTGAGTGTTCCAGTGTGGTGCAGTATCGAAGTTACTGCTGTAATTTCTGTATTTGGGCAGACGAGACAGACAAGATTGCACAACTTGGTACCTAATTTGCTTTTCATAACATTTCACAGGAGCAGGAGAGGTGCACAGACCCACGTGTGGATTCATATACTCTTACACAAGGTCTTTAATTGATGCTGGGCAAATGTTATAATTTTTCTGGGAGAGGTGGAACAAGAGGAAAGACCCTTCTACTCCAAAGGGCTTTGGCTCCCAGCTGTGCTTCTTTTCGTAGGTGAAATTATAATTGAAATCTCAAGTTCTTCTTTGATTTCAAGAGGCTGAGAGCTGCGCTTTGGGTTTTGTGATGCACAGGGATGTGCATCTGCCGCTGGAAAAAGCTTCTTTCAACCGGAGCAGAAAATGGAGAAAGAGATGAGGCTGCTCAGGTTTTTCCTTGGATATTCTTAAGTCAGGCATTGCAGCCTCACCCGTAGCTCAGGACACAGCAGTCCCCAGGTCAGTGCCATGCAGGGTCACCTTAAATTAAGGCGAATTTGCTCAGATTTGGTGCTGGACAGCAGTGCCAGGGCTGGAGCCTGTGGGGCAGGAGGGGTGGAGAGGGCAGGGGGTTGTCGGTGCTCCCTCTGCCTCCTCCTCCCCACAGTGAATGTCAGAGCTCTATCGACTGCCCTCCCTTTGAATTAACTCCAGGAGCAGGCAGAGGACACTGAATCATTCAGGAGAGACGTGTGTTTAAACATTTGCACAAGCCTCAGAATCCTCCTGCCTAAAAATAAGGCTGGCAGAGAGCGAATGATTCCTGGTGGAGGTGTTGGTGGATGGACAACGGAGCTGTGGACCCCATCCCAGCAGCCAGGACCCATCCGTGGGTCTCATCCCTGCTGCTGGGACCAGCCTGGGGCTGAGGGTGGTGGGAAGTTCAAGGCCATGAGTTGAGGGCTGCACTCACAAGGGCAGCACCAGCACAGGGAGCTTTGGTCTGGTGGTGGCAGAGAGCCCTGGAGGAAGGGCTGCTAGAGGAGCAGGGGAGGTCAGTGAGCAGCTGTGGTTTAATTGGTACAAGTGATGCCTTCAGTTTGAGTTTTCCTGTATTTCAGGTTCTGTGCTGCCCAGGGGTGCAGCTCTGAGCTCACACTCAGGGTCACTCAGCCCCTCACAGAGCAGGGACACAAAACAAATCCTTCTCCTGCTGCACACCAAGGACAACTTTCAGCCCAAAAGCACCAACAAGGGTGGGCTGGAGGGAGGAACAAGAAGGATGGGACCTCACAGCCTGGAGCTGTAATTGGACAATTAAACCCCAATGTGCAAATAGACCAAAACTTATAAAAATGTGAAACCTTGTGACTAGTCAGCCATTTTTGTGACCATTTTGTGACCATTCGGGTCCATTCTGTGACCATTCTTAGTCCACCCGGGGTGCAACCTTGCTCAGGCCCTGTCCTGCCCGAGGTGTACCCTGAAGGACTTCCAATAAATCCCTGCTTTATTCTCTTAGCTCTGTTCAGTCTCTGTTCCAGCTCAGCCTTCCAAGGCATCACAGGGAGAGCTCTTTTCCATGATGGGAGTCTTACCTCCTGCTTTTTAAAATAAGACAGCATAACTTTAAGATAACACACAAAAAGGTGTCAGTGTTTGAGCAGAAGCGATTCTTCCCCAGGGAAATGGATGAGGAGAGTCAATCCCTCTCCCACGGAAGCACAGGCTGTGCTGGATGAGATGTATGCAAATCACAGAGACAACGTGAGAAGCTCCACGAGGGTGTTCCTGATTTGGCGTGTTCCGTGTCCGAGCAGTTTCCTCAAACCCGTGTGCTCACATTCCCAGAGTGATAAAAAAGTCACGAGGTCGCTTGAGCAAAATCTCCCTGTGCAGAACATCCACATCTCCAGCATCCAACGCCTTGCTGCATCCTGCTTTGAAATGTATCCAGGGGACTCTGGAAATGAAATTTTCCAGAGGTTTATTGCTATTGAAGCCTAATTAATTTCGGATGTAAATGTGCCAAGCTTCTGCAGTTGTGTTTGCAGCCCCATTAAAGGAAAACTCATGGCAGTTTTGTCTGAAAATTGTTAGAGGAACGGGGTCTGTTTGGTTCCTTCTTAGACTGTGGAGTTCTTCCTTCTTCACCTCTTGAACTCAGCTAAGTTAAAGGAAATGTCACAGCCTTTTAAAACAACTGCCTGAAATATAAGAGGAAATAAGGATAACAGAGAGATGGGAGGAAATTCCTCCACTGCTCCTCACCTCCGTAGGTTTTGTGGACTGGAATGGTAACATCAGCTATTTCCACCAGATCTTGTGTTGCAGTCTGGATGTTCTCAGTAGGTTTGAAACCCGTGCTCAAGTGCACTGGGACATTTCTCGTAACGTGGACTGTGCCATTTAAAGGCGACCCAGGGTGACAGAGACCAGCCAGAACATCACATTTCTCTGTCTCTAAGATCCCTGGCACTTTCTTTTTTTCCCTTCCCACAGCAGCTATGTGGTGTACCATAGCCATGTTTTATACCATCATTTATCCTATTTTATTTGCACTCAGTTTCAGCACAATGAACTAAATCTTGGGGGACATAAAAGTTCTAGAAGTGCCTCGTAACCAACTTCTCCTGTTTGAAATGCAAGGTAAGTAAACTGAGCCAAAGTTGTTAAGATTTTGTTTTCTTTGTAACTACCAGCCCCACTTCACAGTTGTGCACTTTTGCTTTTGTCCAAAGAACAAACAAGTAACAGAAGACAGAATTTAGTAATTTTAACAGAGTAAACTCATTGCCTCAGTGCCTTTTGCTGGTATTCTTTAATTGCTTTTTAGTACAAAATTTATGATATTGAATATTAAACTTCTGAAGCACTAGAATCAAGTGCACGGCAGGACTGGAGCACTCAGCTCATCCTTAATGGAAAAAACCTCCACTTTCCTCCAGATTTGGAGCTTGTTTGCCATCCTGCCTGGATTTCTAAACCCTCTGTGCCATTAGGAACACCACCCCTCCTGGAAACACAACCTTAATTCCCGATCTCCTCATGACAGAGGCAGGGGGAATATGGTAAACCCCACCTCAACGTGCTGCTTTATAACCCAGAGCGAGGAATTGTAATTTCCAAAAGAGCACCCGAGGAAAACAGCAGCAGCAGAGTGAGCTTTGGGATTAGTCCAAGCATTAAAGATTTTAGAAATGCTACGTGCTCTGTGTCACGTGTGTCCCCCTGAATGGGACAGGAGCCCTGGACAGTGCTGGGCATGACCTGAAAGATGCCCCAGCCGTGTACACAAGCCCTGGGGTGTGTGGACAGAGAGGGACATGATCAATATTGTATCATTTTGGTGACAGACGTGGCATTTCCCATCCAAAAAGATTTAATTATTGCCCTGGTCGAGGTCCTTGCTCTGCTTTGTGCCTCCCCACCAGCACACTCCAGTTCCAGTAAGTGCTAAACCCACCCTTACAAAACCCATCTGTTGCACATACAGCTTCTTCTGGGATAAATATATCTGTCCCTGAAAAAAATGTCCATATATATCCCTAAATGTCCGTGGATGTGGAGTCAGTCTATGAGCAGAGCATTGTCTAGCTCCAGTGGAGTGGCTGGCAGGCAGCCAGGCAGCGAGTGGGTACCTGTGAGCTGTGCCAGCAGCAAGCTCATCCTTCTGGAAAGGGCTGTGCTGGGAAGTGGATGAGCTCAAGAAAATGCTTTTGAGCTTCTGGGCAGTATTGATTTGTCTTGATGTATTTTATTCATCTGCTCGAAGCACAAGAAAAACGTGCTGGTGGAAGGAGTCGGAGTTCAGGAGCCGGCCACCATCACCATCCTCCTCTTGTGCAGCTGCTCTAGAGCTCTGCACAAACCCAATTTCTGCTTCCCAGCAAGGCAACAAGAAAGGATGTTTTTCAGTAGAGAAATCTAGGGGGGGAAATGAAAATAAAACTGTTTGTTTGTTGTGAGAACAATGAAGAACCAGGAAGATGGCAACGGGAAAAAGCAGACGGTGGAGGCAAGCAGCGACATGAACACGCCTGTGCAGGGCTGAGACACGGCAGCAGCATCTTCACCCTCCCCAGCTTGGAACAAAGTGAGTGAACTCCATCTCCCCGGCCAGGAAAGTGGGGAATTGAGCTCCTGTTCCACCTCCCACACACGGCTCTGGCAGCTGGCTCCAGCCTGCCCAGGAAATCCCCCTCAGCCCGGCTGTGGCACCCTCGGAACCAGCGCTGCTCCGGGTGCACAAAATCTAATCTCCTTCTTGCCAAGTACCCTTGGACTATCGACATGGAGTAGCTCTCCTTCCCCAAACCGAGATTATTAGCTTAAAAAAAAAAAAGGGGTTTTTTTTTTTGAGCACCATCTTTAGAAGTAGTTAATTACTCGGAAGCAATTCACACCTTCCCGTGTCTCAAAATAAATTCTGCCACTTGCTTTTCCAAGCAGAGCCCTCTGAAAACCCTGTCAGCGGCGGGGTTTCATGCATGTTCCGTGAGCACAGGAAGCCGAAGATAAATTCAGCAACAGATCAGATGCAAAGAACTTGTGCGCTTGGGTGTCTATTTATACATCCCCCACGAGCAGCCCGGGGCCTCGCGGGCTCTGGCTGGGGATGGGGTGCAGGGGTACCCACAACGCCCGCCTGAAGGAGCTTTGGAGCAGCCAGGGTTTGTTTGCGTGACCAAAGTTCTCCATCCTGGCTGCTCCCCATCCTCCAGCACGGAGAGAACCAAAAATAGAATTCCTAAAATTATTTCTAGTTTCGACAGCGCTCTGCAGAAGCGTGCGAGGGCACGGGGTTGTTCTCAGAGTGTTTTCAAATCCTGCTACGGGTTAAGGAATTTTACATCTCCTTTTACTCATCTCCCAGCGCCTCTGACTTCATTGCATCCTCCTGAATTTTGCTGATATGAGTGAGGAGAAGCAGGCCCCGGAGTTACTGCCAGGAACAAATCAATGACAAACTGGAACCACTTAGAGAGTGTTAAATCACCTTTTATATAAAAGTCCTGTCAATCCCAAGCTGATGCCATCGGTGATTTAAAGCACTTTACCGTATGCCCCTTGCTGTACCTTGAAATACAATGAATTAAAAAAAAAAAAAAGCTTTTCAAACATTTATACTGTTTAAAGTAGAGTGGAACTAACCCATTTCAGAGGGAAAGGTGAAGCTTGAAATCAAACTGCAGAGTGGACAAGAAAGGTATAATCTGTGCCTCCATCCCTACCCCTTCTTTAAAGAAGGCTACAAGAGGAAACTTCTTGGAATTTAGTTTGATTTTTAAATCACAAATACCAAGACAGCCAGGTCTTGTCTTCTGTATTTTGCCTCCTATTTTTTTTTTTTTGGTGGAGAATATCAGTGCAATCTGGAATTTGCAAAATAAAGAAGGATGTCAGATACAAAATAATTCTTCAGATGTATCACTGCATCCCAGTACACTACTTAGAGGGGGAAAAAAAAGAATTATTTTTATTTATTTACTTTTCTGCAGCTCTTTCCAAGCCTCTTTCTAAGCAAGAAACAAAGCCACAAATAACAGATGATTAATTCCTTAGAGAAAACTACTTTAAGAGTTTTAATACAAAATTACATCCTTCCTATAGGCAGGAATGTTGTGGTAAACACAGACAATTTTGGGTATAGGTTGGAAATCTCCCCCTGTTATTAACATAGTTCTTGGAGGAATATTTAGAAGCATGTTGATTTCATCCCAGTTTATGTCCCAGAACAACCAGGAGAAATCAGCAGTGTCCCAAAATCAAGGAAAAGAAGGCAAAAGCTCACATAGCAGACGGGACCGAGAGACCAAACACGCAATTTCAGCGAAATCCAAGTTCCAGAGCAGCTCAGCCCCTGGGTTTTTTTAAAGTGAAGCGTGTGAGAATTTAATTCCGGCTGAAGGACGTGACCTTTGGGAGCCTGGGTCATTCCTGGACGTGGTCCTGGGCTCTGGGCATGGATTTAGATGGAGGAGAGGTAAAGCTGCTCTCCTCCACGAGCAGCCCCAGGCTAAGCCCCTTATGCAATCCTTGGTCACAGCCTCTCCTGGGCAGCTCCAGGATTTAAGGACCTTTGCTGTGCTGAGAAACAAGTCCTGCCTATGAGGCGTAAAAAAATGCAGCTCTGGTGTGGTTTTCAGCATGAAAACCAACCAAGACAATGGATTTTATCCTTCTCGAGGCAAAGCCATGCAGAGGGCTGGTGAGAAGGAACGAGAGTTGTTGGAAGCAGCGCCTGCAGGTAAAATGTGGGGAAAAAGGGAACAAGAAGAGGTCAGGCCTGGGAACCGTGGTGCATCCACACGTGTCTTAGGGAAAAATCCTTCCCTGTGAGGGTGGGGAGGCCCTGGCACAGGCTGCCCAGAGAAGCTGGGGATGTCCCTGGATCCCTGGGAGCGTCCAAGGCCAGGCTGGAGCAGCCTGGGATCGTGGAAAGTGGCAAGGTGTGAAATTAGATGATTTTTAATGTCCCTTCCGATCCAGACCCTTCCATGATTTGTGCTGTTTAACCTCTCTTCTTCCAGCCTCGGGCTCTTTTCTAATCTTGGCATTGCCAAAGTGATGGAAACAGGGTGAGGCTCCGGTGCTTTCCCCAGTGCGTGGTTAATCCAGACCCGGTGGCTGTGTAGCTGAGGGAAAAGGTTATCATGGAGCAAAATCATCCAAATTACACCCTGCTGGTTCCCTGACGGCTGTGGGAACAGGTGGGGAAGGGCTGGCTTGATTCCTCCTGGGAGAGGGGAAGAATGGAATCTGTGATTATTTCTTTAGTTTGTAAATTATAAGCCCCTGGATATGTGCGCTCCGGCCCTCAGCGCCTGACTCCCAGCTGCACTCAGCTCGATTTCCTGGAGAAAAAGGGTCAAGATTTGGGATCGCTGAGGCACGAGGCAGAGCAACTGCGGTGGTGTGTAAACACTTCAGAACAGCAAGGGACCTTTCACCCTGGTGCTGCCACACGCCAGAAAACCTTGATAAAATGGTGTCAGTCTGCTTAGTCTGAGCTACGTGGAGGGGAAACATTTGTCAGAATGGGGTTATTAATGACCTATTCATCTTTTAGGACAATTCCCCCAAAAGGCAGCAGCAGATTTACTCTTCTGTCAGAAGAAAATGCCAGATATGTGTGGTGTGTGGGAAGCAGGGGCGAGCGATTTCATTGAACTGAATAATTTTCTTACTTGTCTTACTTCCACTCGTGCTGTTTCCTGTGACCTTGACAAGAGTTTGAAACCGCAGCGAAGAAACCGGTTTCTTTTCTGTGCAGAGGGAGGCTTGTGAGCATCTCCTCATTTCAGGGAGCTGTTTACACCAGCGTGAGAATGGAAAGGCGGCTGTGGGTTTGTAGAAGATAATCTGAACACACCTGACAGGAGATTGTAACCAGGTGGGGATCGGCCTCTTCTGTAACCAGCGATAGAACAAGAGGAGCTGGTCTTGAACTGTGCCAGGGCTGGTTTAGGTTGGGCATCAGCAGGAATTTCTCCACGGAAAGGGTGCTCAGGCCTTGGCAGGGGAAGGAAGGAGGAAGGAAGGAAGGAGGTTTGGAGTGCCCATCCCTGGAGATGTCCAAGGAAGGGCTGGAGGTGGCACTCAGGGCTCCGGGCTGGGTGACTGCTTAGCATTGGGCCCTGGTTGGACTCGATGTTCTTGGAGGCCTTTTGCAAACTCGCCGATTCTGTAATCGCGTCACTCTCCAGCTCAAACCGCGCCACGACAAACACGCGGAGGTGAAAGCCGCAGCCTCAGCACCGGGCTGGGGAGGGACCCGCAACCCCGGCAGCGCCCGAGCGCTGCCAGAAGCGACCGCAGTCGCTTCGGGCTGAAAGGGGCGCCTCCCACCCCCGAGCGCTTCCACCACAAGCCGCCGCCTCCGCCGGTCCCGCGGGGCCTCGGCCGGGCCCAGGCGCCTCCCCGGGGCGGCCCCGGGCCCGCGCATGCTCCGCTGCGGGAC
>WBMY01016593.1:32727-46446 GCA_013397315.1 Donacobius atricapilla
GTGCGCGCTCACAGCGTTCCTTTTATCCGAGGGGGTGCGGAGCCTCCGCGCTCCCTTTATCGGAGAGGGTGCGGAGCCTCCGCGCTCCCTTTATCCGGGGTTGCGGAGCCGCTGGGTGCCCTCGGTCCCCGAGGGTGCGGGCAGGGCTGCCCCCGGTGCTCCGGTGCCCCTAAACCGGGGATGCGGGGCCGGGCAGGGCTGTCAGAGCCACGTTTCGGCCCCGGCCCGACCGCAGGAGGAGCAGCAATGAAACAGCTCCGGTTCTGGGCGCCGCAGGGTTTGGAGGAGTTAGAAATCCCCCATGGGGGCTCAGTGCCGGGGGGATCCCGCTGCCTTCCACCCCACCCTTGTGACAGCTGCGGGTGTCCCGCTGTCTCTCTGGCAGCAGTTCCTCTGTACGGCACAGGGACACTTTGGGACATCTTGCACCCCGCTCACCCTTTCCCCCACGGGAGGTGGGTGACAGCCCTGCTGGGTCACCTGGCTGGATTCCATCAGCCCAAAGGACTCGCAGGGATGTGGAGCAGGGAACCTGGCGGCGGGCAAGGTGTGCCCACTGTACCTTCTGCAGATACCTAAACCAGAATTCTGCTCTGTGCGTGTGCGAGAGAGTAATTGCTGCCTTGGGTAATGGCAGGGAGTTGGAACCAGATTGGTCTTTATGGTCGCTTCCAACCCAAACCAATCTATGCTTCTAGAATCGTGTTGAATTGGGATTTTTAAAATCCGTGGATGAGGAGAACCAGGACGAGCCTGAAGCACGTCAAGCCTGCTGCTAATAATGTAGATTGAGGGTAGAAAGCTCAGCCGTGGCTGTGTGTGGCAGGAGAGGATGGATCCGGCTCTGTTTAAACAGACACTGCTCAGTCCTGTGCTTAGGAGGATGCAATGTCTGTTCCGAGGGATTACCCATGCAAGGTCATATTTTGAGGCACGTCTAGAATGCTAGATGCAGTGCAAGAACACTTGGGGATTTTTTTAGTTTTGGTGATTCTTTTATTGGGCGAAGCAGATGGAAATAATTCCAGGTCGTGTCAGTGTTTAAACTGAACTCCAACGAGCCCGGCATTGCTTGGGGAAGATCCCCTGCCGTTTGATTTCCCAGCACAGTGGATGTACTCCGGTACTGCTTGGTTCGGGTGCTGGGGCTCGGTATGAAGTTCAGTTTTGCCCTAATAAGGGGACTGGCAGGCATTTCCTCCTGGCACTTGTTTTTAAAACACACAGGAAGTTGCACCTTGATCTGGGTCTGTGTTAGGTGATACCAAGACAGGTGCTTTGAAATGCGGGGCCAGCTCAGGACGTGCTGCTCTGCCTGAGCCAGCAAACCCGTCAGGCTTGAGATGTGAAAAGTCTGTCATGGCAGGCAGATGTTACAAATATTTTTGTCAGTACATTTTTAGTGGTTCAGTTGTTAAATGTGTTACTTACCTGAGCGTCACAGTATCTGCAAGCTGTCCCAAAACCTGGTGACACAGCGTGGCTCTGGCTTTTGGGAACGGTGATGTGAAAAGCTTGTAAAAAGCCAGGGAGAGCGAGTTTAAACTTGCACAAGAATATAAACACAAAACAGGAACAACTTTAAAGTCTGTGAACTCCTGGAGGGTTGTGCACTGCACCGTTAGTTCAGAATTAATTGCAAAGTGGCCCTTTTTTGAGAGGTAGCTTTTGTGAGTGTTGAACTGAGTTCAAATTGTCTGCTCAATGATTTGAGTTAAACAATCAGGAATATTTAATGGAAAAGCTTTGAAAAGCAAACTTGTGTCAGCTGCAAAGCAAAAAGCTGAAGTGCACCTGAACAGGCACTCAGGGGGTAAAATCATTATTCCTTTTAAACTCATTTTTCCTTTGGACAAAGAGTCTGCAATTTCAAATTAGTTTAATTCTTTTTTGCCTTACCTCTTCAGGGCTGGAACTAAGGCAGCGTTCTTATGAGTGGTATAAATTCAGGAAGTTTAGACTGACTTTTCTGTAGTGGTTTACTCTTGCAAATAAAGACGTAATTCAGAGAAATCAGCTTCCCTTTTTTTTTCTGCGGAGGGGAAAAATCTGTTCTCACAGGTAGCTTCACCTCTTGTACCTCGCCCTGCTCCCTGCATTTGGAGGTGAAACACCTTTTTCTTCAGCAGAACTGAAGGAAGGGGCTCAAAATGAGGAAGGGGAGCTGCAAAATCCAGCACCCAGATGGATAATCCTTGTGTTGGATGTGAATTGCAGCAGAAAGAGCTGCTCTGGTGCCATGAAGAGGAAGGTGCGAGCAGTGTTTGGAGAGGCCGAGGCTTTCACACATAAAAACAAACCCATAGGACTGCTTTTATCGAGGTGCGAAAAAGGTTGCTGTGAGAATTTCTGATCCGGAAAGGAGCTTGCGAAGCCAGATTGTGGAGGGAGCACCGAGCTGGGGCTCGGTTCCTGATTTGTCCCGTGTCCAACAGCAATTAAAAATGACAAAATGTTTTCTTCCGGGTGAAAACCCGGCAATATTCGCCTTGCGCTTTTTCAGCCCGGCTAACAGTTTGCAATTCAGGCGTTATTCCTGTAAACACACTCCGAGTTGCTCCAGATCTTTGAAGCACTTAAAATGCAATTAGGTTTCAGGTATTGGTGATGGCAAACACTTGCTAAATGGATAGAAAATGGCTTTTACAGCTCAAGCACATCATTCGGGAGGTTGATGCTGCCTGCAGTGAAGCTTTCCATGGGCTGATACAGCTCAGTTTTGCTGGCAGGGTGAGACAGAAATGCTTGACCCTCATCAAGAAGGAAAGCAGAGCCTTAAAGAACAAAATAAATCAGCATTTTGGGGTTTTGGCAGCTAAATTGCCACTTCCATCTCTTGCTGTAGTTTCTGTGCATGAGGTGACAGATGAAGGGGGGTTGTTCTCTCGCTTGATTTCTTTAGCAGCACTTCGGGGCTCCCATCCAAGATTTTACACAGATCCTTCCAAAAATACTGAAGCAGTGCTGAAAACTACTGGAAGAAGAAGTTGCTGCTGGTTTTCTCGGGCAAAATGGCTGCAGTTTCCCTTGGCTGAAAGTGGAGAGGAGGAAGTACAGTTTAGTGGTTTGAACGTCCTGGCCTGTTGCAGGCAGGTGGATTTTTAAGGAACGTGCCCTGACCATTTTCTTCATGCTTTATAAAAGTGCAAACAGTTTTGCTGGCTGGAGTAATTCTTGGGGTTTTTTGGTTTTTTTTTTTTTTTTTTTTTTTTTTTTCCTTGAACTGGTTGTATAAATGTAACATAAGTTGCGTTACTGGCAGAAAAAATGAGCTACAGGAAACTCAGAGAGCAGCCTCGACAGGGAAAAGTAAAGTCTGGGGCAGTTACCCTGCATATCAATAATGCCTTTTACACAGTGTGGGAGGTTTGATAACAGTGGTATTAATCTGGTTCTCTGCATGTGGTGTCATTATGGTTATGCCTTGAAACTGCTGGCGCGTTAAATTATTTAACTTATTCTGAATTTCCTTCTCACCCCCCTGAGATGTAAAAGGTCATCTAGGAAGGAAAAGAAAAGGACTGGATGTTGAGGGAAAAGCAGAGGATTTGTGTGATCCTGAACTGTGGGGAAAGGTAGCAGTGAAAGCCTGGGGGGAAAAAAAAATATAATTTTTATATGAGGAGGAACCAGCCTGCAGAAAAAGGTGGAAATAAGCAGAGAGTAGGAAAATTGTTAAAGTGGTTTGATGTTGCTGTTGGTCCTGTTTGGATCTGATTACAAACAGTTTTTTTTTTCTGGAAATACCAAGAAGGAGACTTCAGGAGGGGATTGGCTTTGGGAAACTCAGCTGTCGTAAATCCATTTATCTGGTAGCTTGGCTTTATGATAGATTTTACTGCTACTCCTTTGAAGCAGGTCTGCTGGATCAGGGAGGCTCTGCTAATAAAGGGAATTAATCCAGTGTTTCATGCAGTATTCTCTGAATTTTGAAGCACGTGGGATTTACTGTGAATCAAGAGTTTGGCCCCAGTTCCCAAAGGCATAACTCCCTTTAAACACAAAATCTGACAACTGCTCTTCCTCCTTCCAGTAGAAAACTCCTAAAGGCAATTTGCACATTCCTCCCTTGTTTATAGAATGGATCTGAGAGGGGGTTTTTGCTTGTTAAAGCCCTAGAATATGAATATCGTTCAAATTTTTAGCAGTTTTGGACTCCAGCTGCTGTTTAGACTGTTCCTTGAGTGTTTCCTGTCTCTTCCAGCTATTCCAAGACTCAGTGGAATCTGTCTTGCTCACCAGGGGGCCCAGCTGGAGTTCAGCAGGATATTGAAATATTAAATTGTTTTAGTGCTACTCTTAATAATAACCCTTCAATGTGGTGCATATTCTCTCAAAATGAGTTTATTGGTCTTTCACATCAGGTCTTTGAAACTTCATTTTCCTGGCTGGAAGCTGGCACTGAGCTAATATTGACTGATGTCATTTGGAACAGGAAAAAATAGTTGTTCAACTTAGGAAATCTGGGAAAAAACCCTTAACACCTTGTTTGTCAGGAGGAGGACAGATCCAAACCTTCACTTTTTTTCTACATAAGGAGAATGGAGCAGACAGTGCTCAATCCATGGGACAGGAGGGAGGGAAGGCAACACAATTTGTTTGTGCATGGACTCGGAATTTCAGGAAATGGATTTGGCAGGGGTGACTTTTATGTTCATTTTGAGCCACCAGCAACACGGGGAGATACATTAAACAAAACAAGCCTTAAAAACCTTGGCACTTGGACGGTCTAAATGACTTCCTGGTGCTTGCCATCCATAAATACCTGGCGCTGCTCTCTGGATTTTACTAAAGTATGATAACAAAGCAGGTTTTTTGTGTGTATGTGTTGTTCTGTTCGATTTATTTTTCTTTTCGTGAAGCTAAATTAATTGCTGACCATCAGATGTTTAAGGGAAAAGTATTAAAGGTACTCAAGTGCTGCGTTAGGCTCAGTCTTTTGTATTTAAATCTCTTTTGCATGGGTTGGTTTTTTTGTCCCCAGGATGCCAAGGTCCCACCTCTTCTCCCAAGCTGCTGCCCTCCTGCATGGAAAAACGGGGTGGCACCCTCAGTGCTGGGGTTTTGAATCCAAACCAGCTGGAAGGTGGCGTTTGCAGGTCACTGTGCGATGATTTCTTGTGCGCTCAGCATTTCGTGTTTACTGAGGATGCACAAGAAATAATCTTTCGCTTCCTGGACACTTCTGTATTTCACTTTTCCTCAAAGTACGGCGATGCAGGCGCCAATAATTTTGAGATTTTTGGGGCTGAGAGTTTAAAAGTTCATAAAGGGGCAGAGATCAGGGAGCCTGAGCTGTGTGTGTCACACCTTTATGTTGTCACCCTTGCCAGCACTCGGTGCTACAGGAATTACCCTCCCTCTGAAAAAAAAATAAAGGATTATAAATTCACTGTTTG
The DNA here is from genome assembly GCA_013397315.1 of Donacobius atricapilla. Lineage (NCBI taxonomy): Eukaryota > Metazoa > Chordata > Aves > Passeriformes > Mimidae > Donacobius > Donacobius atricapilla. The sequence continues at coordinate 38,127 of WBMY01016593.1, forward strand.
CCTCTTTGCTCTTTCCTGCTCCTGATTTGTATTGCACTTATATTAATTTTTTTTTCTTCAACCCTTCTTTCTTAATACTCAAGGTGAAGGAAGAGAAAGGTGGATTTGACTTTGGTGATGAAGTAACAGCTGCAATTCCCAGACTTAGCATTTGCTACCTTCCAGTGTTCCTGATGGAAAAGTCTGTCTGGGCTCTGCAGGTTGTAAAGGGCACCAAGTGCTTCTGAAATGGAGTTGTAACCTCGTAACTTTTCCATTAGAAACCTCAGGGCTTGGCTTAAATGTCTTTTATTTGACTTAAGTTTTGATTTGTTGGAGTCTCTCAATAATTCCAGGTCCTAAAGACAATAGTCAAGAGCTCATCCAGACTCTGGTCTGGTCAGACACAAGGGACCTGTGCAATCCCTGATTTTTGGTAGGGCCATAACAATTTTTTGCCAAGGCAACTCGAGCTCATTGTCCTGAGGGGAACATCGAGGTTGTTTATTGATGATACAGAGCAAACCCCCCATGGAAATGCAAATTGAGCTTTCCCAACTGGAATTCTCCCCTTGAAGCCTTTGTTTTTACCACGTGGAAAAAAAATCAGCTTGCCTTGTTCTACACCAACAATTGTTTTAGGAGGAATTCATGGCCTCGAACAACTTTATTGTAGTTTGTGGGGTTGATTAACAGGGGAGAGCCTGGGTTTGATTTCGATGTCGAAGCCGTGCAGGGCAGGTGAAAGGACATGTAGGGATGGCTGGCTTAGAGCTGCATTTTTACCAAAGAGCAGCTATCTTCTGCCAAGTGAAAAAAAAATATTCATATATATATGTATATATATCCTGTGGTCTTCACAGTCCTTTCAGCTTCCTGCACATGTGACTGACAGCTCAGCCAGGCTCCAGATACATCAGCAAGATGCATCAGCAAATAGGCTCAGCTTAAAAAGAAGGCACCTTTTAAATCCCGAGTGCCCACCCCGTGCCAGCACAGCCTTGAGTACCTAAAAGCTGAGGTGCTGATCAGATTAACGGGGCTGTGTGATTAACCCTTCACCCTTCGTTGGGATTGACTGGATGTTTACCTTGCAATTAAAGAGTGTGGTTACCTGCGGGTTTAATCACGGCGTGTTCTCAGGAGTTTGCTGTTGAATGAAGTGAAAAAGGAACCAACGTTTTTCTTGGCTCGTGGTGTTACTTCATTACCAAAGTCAAATGCACCTTTCTCTTCCTTCAGCTTGAGAATTAAGGACAAGAAAGAAAGGAAGAAGAAAAAAACAATATAATTTAATGTAAAGGCAATACAAATCAAGAGCAGGAAAGAGCAAAGAGGCAAACAGTGAATTTATAATCCTTTATTTTTTTTTCAGAGGGAGGGTAATTCCTGTAGCACCGAGTGCTAGAGCAGAGCTCCTGTGGGGTGGCCTTGGGGCTTCTCCTCAGCTCTGTGGGAATTTGGGGAAATCCTGTGTGAGGAACACCAAGGTGAGCTGAGGTGGAGCAGTTTATCTCCGTCAGGCACAGAATTGTTCACAGGATTGTTCTCCCCACACTTGCACCACAGCCTGGGCCTGGTGCTGTGTCTGTGCAGCGTTTCCTGTTCCTGTAGAACCACCCTCTCTCTCTGTACTTGAAATATTCATTTTAATCTTATATTAATATTAATTTTATGTGACCAAAGCAGGACCTGCCAGCCTATAAATCTGCACCCTGCCTCACCTTCACCTCTTGACGTGACCCCTCATTGATTTTGTGACATGGTTTGCCTGATGAACAAACTCCTCAGGACTTGTTCAATCCTCTGTGCCCTTGTTACTTAACTGCTTGATGAAGTTTAATTAGCAGTGGGATTGCTGTGCTTGTTTGTGTGCACACTCTGCTGCCTCCCTTTGGCCCTCGAGTTCTGTAAAAGCTCAGCTTGGCACACACAAATCGGTGCCTATCACTGAAATTATTCCATAAAAACTTGGATTTCTCCAAGCTTTGTGGCAAGTCCAGCCTTTGAAATGCAGCTGAGATGCAAACCACTCTTCCTGATCATTTTGCTGATACTGCAAAAGTTTTTGTTCAAACCACAACTTTGTCCAGCCAAAGCCAGGGAAAAGAAGATTTACGGCCTATTCCAGCTCACATCTTGAAAGTTCTTTAATCTGCAGTAGTTCTGCATTTAGGGCCAGGCCAGCTGGCAGATGTGCACATGAGCACTCAAAGTGCCCCATCCCTGCTCTGCTGGGTGGGACAATTCCTTTTTTTCACCAATAAAACGCTGATAACCACCAGTAAAGCAGTGACACCTTCACCAGGCTCTGGGGTCCATCTGCTCGCAGCCACAGCAATTTTAGAAAAGTTTTAGGGGATGTTGTAATCACCAAGTTATCCTTAAAAAAAACACCAAAACTCTTCAATATGGTTTAGAAGTTTTCAAAATCAGTGGTGAGCAGCTTTCCCAGGCTGTTTCAGGATATTTATTTATTAAAACCTGCTGTTGCACAGTTCTAGAGACAGAGAAAGTTGGGAGTGGTTAATTAGCAGGGAAGACTGGCATAATGATCCTTATCTCTTGAACAAATACACACTTCTGGTCTTATAAAACTCTTCTACGTGTCTGTACTCATTGGGAGGGCCCAGCCTGAGACAGAAATGTTCAATTTGTTAAACCCCAACCAAAGGCTTAAGAAGCAGCTTTCTCTCTTCTATCTCTGTGTTAACGGTTTAGGATTTAGTTTAGAATCAGACTCTTAATAGGGTTTAGGCCATGCCTGTATAGAGATCCTGGGCTCTGCTCCACGAGCATCGCATCATAAAATGGGCTCAAATGGGATCATTGCCCTTTCCCCTCGTGTGCCCGAGCCTCCTGCAGAGTCAGGGCTGAGCTGGGAAGTGGGGATGGGAGGGAGAAGTTCCTTTTTGGGGGTTTCACCTGGCCCTTGTGGGGGAGCCCCGGGGTGCTGGGTGCTCCTTGCAGCGCTGCTGGCTCGGGGCTGTGCCGTGGGATTGGCTCTGCGTGGAGTTTTCGTGCTGAGCCTCGCATCATTTTCTCAGTTTCCAGCTCAGGTTTGTCTTCCTGCTTCCATTTGGATTTGATCCTGATTGTTTCCTGGAGCTGGGACCTAAAAATATAAACCAGGGTAGGTTTTTATCTGTAAGCATGAGTGACTGGGGGGGGTCAGGCCAATTAATTATGCAATAATTGTGTTCTTTCCTCTTTCATTTTGTGGCCGTGGGCTTGTTCTAAGTCAAAGGTTCTGGCTTTAGGAAGAGAAAAATGGTAATTTGGTCAGGATGTGTTTTTAATAAGGCAAAATGTCATCTTCTGCTTAAGAAAATAAATACTTTGTACACCAGTCCTCTCATTAGGAGGCTAGAACATCTTTCATGTAGTGCTTTAGTAATAAATAATTTTTAATAAAATTAACACCTCAGACATCCATTTTAAACTTCTGACTGGATTTATTGCCAGATTAAAAATGTGTGTTTCAGTCCTATTGATAACTAGCAAGTTCCTGGAATATCTGGAATTCTTTTCCCTTGCTCTCATGTGACAGTAAACAGCAAAGAATTTACAGGATTTTTAAATCGTGGCTTTGGCTTCTGTAATTCTCAATTAAACTTTCATCATTCCCAGCTGAAATGGCAGGGTGGCTTTTCCAGAGCTTTTATCAAAGAAAGGCATTTTTCCTTGGGGGAAGATGCCCCTGCCCATGGAATGAGATGGGTCCTTCCCAATCCAAACCATTCCGTGATTCCAGGCCAAGCACGTGATGGGAACTGGCAGAAAACAAGAGTTTAATGCAGCCCAAATGAAATCCTTTGCCCTGATTTCAGTGACTTCTGGTCACAAGCCGTTAGCTCTGGATTTCTTGGGACAAAAATAAGAAGTGGGATGGTGTTTCTGGAGTGTTCAACACTTAATGAATCCAGGCTTTTAATACCATCAAAATAAAAATGTGCAGAGCGAGTGTTGTAAGTGTAATTAGTTTTCCTTGCTCTGCTGGATGAGGAAACAGTGCCATGCAAATTTCTCTCTCTTGGGAGTTGAGTTCTCCTCGTGGTGATTTTGTAGATCAGGATGATGGGTTTTCTTGTTTCAATTCAGGTGAATTTGCTCAGGAGAATGTTTTCTGCATGTCTTGTTCCTCCGAAATGTCAGGTTTTCAGCAGAGGTGAATTGTACAATGAGCCCTGAAGTGGGACAGGAATAGCCTGATGGATTTGTTGAGTTTATTTCCCTGTAAGAATGAGGAAAAATACTCCTTTTTTTTTCTATTTGCGTGGAAAGATGTGTCTGGAATTGTGTGGAGAGATGCAGCAGGCAGTTTTTAATTGCAAATAATCTTATATATAAAAACCAATGTGTCTGCACAAAAGTCACGTCCATAAAAACAAATGTTGGCTTTTTTATTGCCAGTTAAATATAATTTATGTGCATTTCCATTTGAGAAATGAACCGGTTTGACCTGGTGACGTAAAGACCAGGGCAGAAATGGTTGTGGCCAGATCTCCAGGGTGTGACACCCAGGGCAATATTTTGGTTTGAAAATCAGGTATTTGCCCTCTGTGAGGTGCATGTGCTAATTCTCAGATTGCTTAAGGAGAGTTCTGGAGGGTTGATACATCCAAGTTACTGCAGGAATTACAGATTTTTTTTTTTTTCCTAAAACTGATTTCTATGAGTTTTGTCTGAAGCCTCTGCTTAACCTTTCAACACAGTGATCTGCTTCATGTCCTTAACATTTATTTAATGGTTGTTAAGATATTCTCTCAGCTCTTTGAATTCTGAAGCTATTCAAGCATTGTGATGTTTTTTTTTTAATGTGCTGTTGCATTTTGAGTCAGTTTTCATGGGATAACAACGCTCTGCTAATTACAGTGACAGGGCAGTGGTTTGGAACCTCCCAAAATCCCGAGGTTTCTGTGAATTCTGGAGATGCCTGATGTGGGATTGCTAGTTTTTGTAAGGGATGAACCAACAACAAGCTGAAATTGGAGGGTTTGTTGTTCAGACTCCTGCATGATAACTTGCAATTCGATTTCTGAGTTGTTTTTAAGGCCAGAAGAAAAAGGAAGTTCTTTATGGAGAAGAGAATTCAGAGCCGAAAGCCCCCTCGGGCTGTGGTATCCTCTGTTTTGTGCATGCCCAGGGCACCTTCTGCTTTTATTTCTCATTATTTCCTCCAGGATTCCGTGTGCTTCTCAGGGGAATTTTGCTTCCCAAAGTGGAATTTGTTGGAAGTGCTGCCCACTGCAGTTAAATATTGGTTGCTCAGAAGAGCTGCGCTGTATTTGTAAATTGGCTGCAGCTTTGGAGCCAAGCAGGAAATGTCCAGATGCTTCGTAAAAGTTCTTTTTTTTCCGCAGATTTCAGGTTGGAAATCCAGGCTTTGGAATTGTGATGAATTGTGAAACCAGCCAGTTTCATTGCAGTGGATAAAAAAGGAGGAAGAGGTGTGATTTTTGGTTTAAAGTTCCTCAGACTTGTCTCTCTCCTATTTTTTTTTTTCTTTCCCTCTGTCTTTCCAAACTTCCTGGCTGTGAGATTCACAAATTTCCCTTGGAATCCTTTTTTTCCAGCTGTTCACTCCTCTGTTTTCTCATTTGTAGGAATGGCAAAAAAAAAAAAAAATCCAGAGGGAATGTGAAGCCACACTCACAGCTCAGCTAAAATTAAAGCAAATTTTTTCTCAGCGAATAACAAATCCTAAATTTCCCCCCCCCCCTCCAAAAAAAAAAAAAATCAGAAAATTTCGCGTCTCATGGTCTCTGAGGCGCAAAATGTGTTGGTAGTTCTGGTATCAAGTTCAGAAGGGGAAATACAAAACCCCAGTTGCAGAGCCCAGTTCCTGTTTTTGTGACTTGACAGTTTGAGCTGGGACTTTGTTGCTGCTGGGTTTTGTTAGTTTTGGATGCAGGCAAATGGGTTTTAATAGTTTACAAGGGAGTTAATCTGAGCTTAACATTTATGTGTCCTCTCTTTTTTCTGAGTTAAGGTGAAAACTTCCCCCAAATTAGGGATGTTGTGCTTTTTCTGGAAAAAAAAAAAGAGCAGAAAATGGTAGAGATTTTAATGGCTGGCACAACTTAATGGAGAGAAAAAAATTAATAATTCTTTCATAGGTACCTAATAGAGTATTGCAAGTGTAGTAATCAACAACTTCCATAAGATATGAAGTATTTTTCCTAAAGGTTTCAGGATTTTTCCTCTTGTGGTTTTTTTCCCTTGATGTCAAAAAAAAAAGCCACTCAACCCCCCAAAAACATGTTATTTTGGCAGTGAGAGGGGAAAGTGCAATAAGGACTTGACATAACTTCTGAAGGATTGGTGTGAGGATTAATGACGTTAATTAACATTACAACATTCACTCTCTGCCTTTGCTACCGCTGGCCTCCCTCTTTTCTTCCATTTGCCATTTCTTTATGGTCTCTTTTAAGGCATGAGCATCACAATTTAATTATTGGGTCAATATCACTGCAGTTCTGGCACAGACTTGGGTTTAGAGCATTTTTAAGCACATAAATAGTTCTGGAGACCGACTTGTGTATATAAAATATGCAGGATCACGTATATAGCGCTGATAACCGATCAGCTTAATTAATCTTGATTAAACTTTACATCTGTCATGGTGTTTTTTTAAAAGGCTTTTCTGTTCTCTGTTTTCATGGTAAATGTACAGTCAAAGTATAAAAATCACGACCTTAACTCTGTGGAAATTCCCTGTATGTGACCATCAGTTCCTGTAAATAAGACAAAAGAGGGGGGGTTTTTTTCTGATTTTTGTGGGGTTCAAACAACGAAGGGCAGAGGTCCTGCATTCAGAAAGTCTGTGATCACAACTTTGGGATTTCTGGGGATGATCTTGAAGGGCAACTGAGCAGTTCAGTGTTTTGGAGGGCAACTCATTAATTCAACATTTTAGAGGGCAACTTAATAGCTCAGCGTGGCTGCAGTTAAGGGGGCGAGGGTAAGAAATTGTTTCCTGAAGCCAAATGTCTGGGAGTTCCCTGTGAAACCTTTGCAGAGGGATTTTAGCACGGCAGCCCCTGATTTCGAGTCCTTTTGGACGCTGGATTTCCGTAGCGTGAGCTCACGAGCGATCTTGTCCAAAACGATCCTTGAAGGCTGAAAGGAGGACGAGCAAATCCTGATGGAATTTTCGTGGCCCTGCTGTCCTGCAGCTTCTCAGGGTGTCCGGGGTGTGATGTTAGAGCCTGGATAGGGCAGGAGGGATTTGGGATGAGCCTTGGGATGAGTCACCCCCTCCTGAGTCAGTGCTGAAAGCCCTTGAGCAAGAGCGGCCCAGCTTCGCTATTTTTAATATTTGCTTACTCACATTTACTGTACGGAGCTCTTTACAGGAAAGGTAGCTAAGAGCTGTAGGAAGCTCTTAAAGCCGCTTTCCGTGGCAGCAGCTCCTTTAATTGATCAGGAGTGATGGCTTCAGTCCTGATTTTTGGAGCTTTTAAGGTCTGGGCGTGATTCTTGCGCTTGATGCTTCCAGAAGTGCTGCAGTGTGGTGCTCACAGGGTTGCCTCTGGACCTGCAGGGATTAATTGGGCTTTAAAACCAGCAGAAGCAGCTGTCTCAGCCGAAGCTGTCTTATTTTTAAGAAAAGTTAACTAAAATTCGCGAGTTAGAGAAGCGTATTTTAACAAAATTTAGGGCAATTTTAAATTTAAACAATACTTAATACAAATAAATTTTGGCTGAAAGAGTCTTAAGTTGTATTAGCTTAATAAAACTTACATGTCATAGGACTTTAAATTGATAAAACATAACTTACCATTACTTAAATTTTACGAAACTTAGGTTTAAATTTTACGAAACTTAAGCTTAAATTTCACAAAACTTAAGCTTAAATTTAACCTAAACTTAACAGGGCCCAAACTTAATGCCAGTAAGTTATTTACAGTACCTGGAAGTGTTTTTTGACCTCACCAGGTGGAATTCTGTCTCCGAAGGGCCGTGGTTTAACATCTGAATCAAACATTTTGAGGTTTTAGCCACGGTGGAATAAACAGGTCCCAACTTTGCGATGTCCACCATGCCTAGGGTGCCGCCCTTGCTCTGGGGGTAAGGAGGGCGCAGCCCCGGCTCTGTCCTTCCCAGGCACAGCTGTTCTCGCTTTCCAGCTGCTGCCAGCTGTGGCTGAGCAGGAGGAAGCCCAGCAGCTGCTCGGGGCGCCTTTGTGTCACCCAGTTCAGCGCTGGCTTCCTGTTGACTGCGGGGAGGGAGGGCTGCGAGCAGAGAAGGTGCAGGAGTGGCTGGGGGATCCGCTGGTAGGGCTTGGAGCCGTGAGTTGGGGATTTTCCCCTTTTCCCCTTTCCCCCTTCTCCCCCTT
>WBMY01016593.1:46570-63122 GCA_013397315.1 Donacobius atricapilla
TCCCTTCGCAGAGCTGCAGCTGGGAAATGTCTGCTGCTTTGGGCTTCTGGAGAGCTGAAATAAAATTGTAACCGGACTGAAAAATTAACTGGCTGTAAACTTTCATGAAACTGCTCTTGGCCAAAGCAAGAGATCGAGCTACTGTCAGTTTTCATAATACACAGACAGTGCTGGGAATGCAGATAGACTCGACAAAAGGTAGAAGTTCACGTTCCTCTCATAATTTTTGACTTTGAATTCTGAAATACAGAGTATATGTTCAAAGTTGGGGTTCTTTTCAGCTTTCCTGCATGGTCTAAGACTCACAGGACAATGAATCTGGAGTTACCAGGCAGCCACTGCAGAGATGGCACAAGCAAATGTTTTGTAAAAAGAGAGAAATGAGTGAATTGTAAATAAACACGAGCTGCTTCAGCCCTACCAGAACTGTATGGAAGAGCTGATTTGCATTGGTAACCTGGGAGAGGTGTGAGGCTTTCCAGGGCAGGAAAGTTGTTGGTGCCCGGCTGGAATTGTGTTGAATTGTGTTGAGATCTGTGGCGGGTGTGAAGTGTGGCAGAGTCTGTGCGATGGCTGTAAAGGCAGCTTTGGGCATTCTGGGACCAAACCCCCCAGTGACAGGAGAATTGTGCAAGCTCTGCAGGACAAATTTTCAAATCTTTCACCCAGCAGGACTCCCTAAGGAAAGGAAAACAAAGTCCCACTGCTCATCACCGTACACTGACACCACTCACGTGTCTCACCACCTTTGAACCACTGTTGACACAATTCTCAGATGCAAACATGTGAAATTTACTCCTGTTTAGCCCGTTAGTTAAAAATCGTGGGTGTATTTGTGCAAGGGATTGTGTGAATGGAGGGTAAATATTTGGGTGGCTTGCCGGGGTGATATTGAGCTCCAGCTCCTGGCTGACAGGAGACTCACCCTGGCAAACTCTGAATTGTAGCAGCTCCTCCGGAGCATTCAGACTGACCGGTGAAAATTCATGGCTGAAAACCATTGGTAGAGCTTTGGGTGGTTGGAATAACCCAAATCTGTCATGCTGTGTGGGGTGTCTGGGAGCGCTGGGGTTCGTTAGGGGGTGGTGCTGGAGCACAGGACTGGATTTACAGGTTCCTTCCTGCTGCTGGGGCAGAGCCTGCTGGGCTCAAACACGGGATTTGGTTGTCTCAGGAGATAAAACTGATACCAGACAAATAACAGGGTGTTCCTCTGCTCCAGGCAGAAAGCAGCTGTTAGATAAGACTTGCAGTGGCTGCTCGTATTCCGAAGGGGAATCCCTAGGAAACCTTGGGAAAAGTGTCCTTAGTGTCCCAGAGGAGCCAGGGTTCTGCTTTTGGCCGCCGAAGGGAGGCACAAGGATCCTGGGTTTTGGCAGAGCTCAAGTTGTTTACTGAGACAACTTTCTAAAGGCTTCTTTTGGCTCCCACCGATTGGCTTCTTCTGTTTCAAGTGTTTTCTGCCAGTTTCCTTGTGTTGGATTTTTGGGAAGAAAGGAGCCTTCAGCTGGGAGAAATTAAAAGTGTTTTGTTCCCAGTCTTTGTTGCAGTTGGGATCCGAGAAAAATGATTTAGGGAGAGATCTGAACCACATCGTTTCTCTGTCATCTTTCAGGCGGTATTTAGGGCTTAGCTCCTCTTTTTGAAAGTGGCAATGTGAGAGTTCAGAGCAGGCAATATGAGGATTCTTTAAACCCTGAAAATATAAAAGTAATTGCAAGCAAACCGAAGCGTATCCTGGGGGAGGGTTCACTCATCCAGATTGGAATCTGCAGTTTAAAGGGATGAGTTGAGGTGCAGATGTGAGATCCCTTCTCGGTCAGAGGGCTTGCAAACCTCATTTTGCTTCAGACAAGTCCATTAACTGTCCCGCTTCCTTCCTCTGACTAAGGGGGATAAATGTCTTCGCAGCCAGCCATGAGGACAGGTGTTCTCTGGTGATTGGTTTATAAGAAAAAGAAATTGCTGGGTGTGTTTGTCCCAACAGATGGGCAATTAATAACTGCATTTCCCACTTGTATGAAAAATTACGTCTCAGTGGCATTTGATTCTTCCTTGGGTTGTCCATTTTTTTACCATGGAGTGCTTGAGCTGCTCACTTTGCACTCACTTTTCTAAACCGAAAACATTTTTTTTCCTATGCACACCATACCAGTGCAGCCCAACAACCCTGCTTGGGAATTTTTTGGGTTGGAAAAGTCCATATTGTCCATTTTCCACTGAACCTGACAAGATCTTGGGCACCTTTGTGATTAAATACAGGTGGGGGCTGCCAGCATTAGAGCAGGATTTTAACTTAATAAAAGAGGAGCAGAGAGCACAGAGAGGGGAAGATCAAATTTCTCTTGATGCCAGTAGTAAATCCCAGGTTTGTTATGGAATTCCATCATTTTCAACTCCATTATAGCAGGAATTTTTCTTGTTTAGGGGATATTTTTGTTGGTGGTTTGCTCTTCACAGGTGAAACAAAACTGGTGAAGTTTTGTTTGCGCCTCGTTTTAAATTGTGAGCCCTTCAGGGTGAACTTTAACAATGTCTTCTCACCGCATTAAAAAAAAGACCAAAGTAAAAAACACCACCCCCCCCCAAAAAAAAACCCAAAAAAGGGACAAAAATAACCCCCCAGAAACAACAAAACAGAAAAATAAAAAGGCAAACCATCAAAAAAGTGTTACCAAAGTGCAAAACCACCGCAGGAAGCACATGACTGCCAGATCTGGGGGGTTCAGGTGCTCTGCCCTTCTCACAGATGTTGGCCACGTAGCCAGAACCCCTTTAGGGCCTTTGGAAGGGAACTAAATGGCCAGAGGTGGGTGACGTTTATTTTGAAACCAGGTTGGGTGTAAGAGGTGCCGCTGTTTCGGTTTGTTCTGAACAAACTTTCGGAGGGAAAGTCAGGGTTGGTGCTGGGAGGAGCTGGGATGCCCTCCCAGCTTCTGGGCAGCTCAGGATGGTGCTGGACTAAAGGGATTTTGTTGCTTCTCTGTCCTAAAGGAACTTTGTTCCTTTGTTCAAAAGGGATTTTGCTGCTGCAAACCCTCCCCTGTTGCTTGTTCCTTCTCTGAGGCCAGGTGACCTCAGAGTGGTGGCTGCCGGTGGCAGGGGTAGCAATAAGATGATATTTATCCGACCCCAAATCTGTGTTTTTGTGGTGGGGGTGAGGAGTTTTGCTCACGGTGTGCAGTTAGTGCCGCCCAGGGAGGAAGGGCCAGCAAGAACCGGGCTGAGAGTCTCCATTTTTTGCTAAGACGCGAAAATGGAGAGGGTGGGGAGGAACATCTGGAGCTGCTCTCCTGGACATGGCCGTGCGCGGTTTGTGAGCCGGCAGGAGGGACCTTGGCAGCAGCTCTGGGCTCACCCAGCCCTTTTGCACGTTTTACATGCTCAGAAAGCAAAGCCTGTGAGAGTTTCAGCTGCCCAGGCTGGCGGGGTTTGGAGGAACTGCTCCCAGCTCTCTGTGTGGGCATTTCCAGGGCTGGCTGGCGCTGATTCCCTGGGTAAATCAGCAGCTCCTTCCATTTCTCCCTCGCAGAAGGGACATGTTGGGAATGTTTCTCACCAGCCGTGGCTTTGCTGGACCTCAGCTGGTCGCTTGTTTTGGTTTGTCCCCTGCTAAAGATCCAAAGCACCGGCGGAAATCCCGGTGCTGTAATAAATCCGTGCCTGCTTTTTCCTTAAAAACTGATGAAACGTGGGGTTCCCTTGTCGGGGAGCTCCAGTGGGCCACGGAGGTGGCTGCTGGGCTGGCTTTGCAGTGGTGAGGTGACGCTGTTCATCACACACACACTGATCAGAAGGCATGAACTATGAAACTGATTTATTTAAAATGGTCTGACTCCATTTTATAGTATTTTTATAAAGGCCAGGGATTGGGGGAGAAGGTTGACACCTCTCCCCATCCCATTGGTCAAGACAACTGTCCATCAGCTGTCCGTAGCTCTAAGAACAGGAATGAAACCCACCTTGAAATTACAAAAACATTGGCTCTGTTTACATCACCCAAGTGTGAGAAAAAACCCAAACCATGAAACACTGTGAAGCAGAAGAGAAGCTGAAAACATCGGGGCGACAGTGAGGTACAAACAGTTCCTTTGGAATGATCGAAGGAATTATCCGGTGGAACAGGGGCCGGGATGGCACATCTGGGACCTGGGGATCATCCCTTCTCCACATGCACAGCCCGTGGAGGGAGTGAATTCTGTTCAATGAATGAGGTGAGGTGCGATGGACTCTGCCTTGGCTTTTAGGAGAACTTGGAGCTCTGAGAGAGCATAAGGAGTCCCCAGAAGTTTCTTCATTTCAGCATGGTGGGGGTCTCTGAGATTTTAAAGCTCAGGAGAACAGCATGAAGTGATCTCTCTTGCTCCTACCTGGTTCAAGAGGGGAGGAATTCTCCAGTTCCAGACCTTCACGTGCAAGGTGTGAACCATGAAACTGCTTCACCTCCTTCCTGGTGGCTTTTCCTGCTTGTGGGAGCTGCCCCAGCACTGCCCTGGCCCTGTGTCCACGCGGGGTCACTTGTGTGACGATGTTGGCCCGCTCCGGTCTCCCAGTCAGCAGAGAAATGGCACGTGCTGCCGTGGGTTTTCTTCCATTCCGTGCTCTTTTTCATCCTCCCCGTTCCGATGGATCTGAGCCGTGACTGCAGCGTGTTCTCCTCTCCTGGAGAAGGCAGAGCCATCCCCTGGATTCAGCCCTTCCCCAGGGCTGTGCTGGACTGAAGCCCTGGGATTGCTGCTGTGTGTGAGCATGACGCTGTTCGACACACAGACACTTCGGTGAGAAGGCATGAACTATTTATTTAAAAAGGTCTGACTTCATTTTATAGTATTTTTACAAAAGCCAGGGATTGGGGGAGAAGGTTGACACCTCTCCCCATCCCATTAGTCAGGACAACTGTCCATCAGCTGTCCATATCTCCCAGAACAGGAATGAAAACTCTCCTTGAATTTATGATGAACATTGCCAGTGTTTACACACCGGAGTGCAAGAACAAACCCGAACCATGAAACTGTGAAACAGAAGAGAAGGCTGAAAACATCAGGGCGACATGAGCCGAGCTGACGTGTGTGCCCCCTGCTCGCTCCCCGTGCCTCGTTCCCATTAAATTCAACTCACTTCCGTGGAAGCTGTCGCTTTTCTCCGGAACGCGTCCGGAGCCCGGCCACATCCTGCTCCAGCGCCCTGCCGAGGGTCAGCCCGCTCTGCACAGCCCTGAACGCTTTCTCCTGCAAGAAACCCCCAGGTCTTGGCCAGCGTGACTGATTTCCCTGGAATTTTTTTCCGCAGATCCGAAAGGCTCTTCAGGAAACCCCTGGAAGGAGCGCGGTGCCACCGGGGAGAGGCCGCGCTTCCCGGAGTTCTGCTCTGCTGCTGGGAAGGTGGCGTGGCTCTTTTCCAGAGAATTCCCATCCCACCTTCCATCCCCAACCCGGGATGAGAGGGGAGAGCATCGTGGAAGGAAAAGGATCATTAATGCCGTGCCCCAGGCAGGAATAAAAACAAATTGTCCGTGTAAATCGCTTTAAAACTGGAATGCCCCTTCAGCATCGGTCTGAGCAATAAAGCTGTTTTTTTAGATTGTTGTGAGGAAAAAGCAATTAGAGAAAAATCAGGTTGTTGTTGGAAGGTTTCCATGATGGCTTCTTGAGGCTTGAGACCTTTCCCTCCCAAGGAAATTCATTCTGGTTTAGTGCTTGGGGATGACTGTACAGGGATGTAATAATCGGTTGTAAACCCTAAGAACTGTATAATTTCAAGTTGTTATAGCAGGAATTGGGGCTGAAGGAGAATTTAGCACACATTTGTAAGCTATAAAGACTTAGTTGAAGATGCCTCTGCTCATTGCAGAAGGGTTGTGACCTTTAAAAGTCACTTCCAACCCAAACTAGACTATGAAAAATTGGTCATTATAGCAGCCCAGTCTTCATCCAAAGGAAAATCAGGCTGGAAAGAGCAGGTAATACAGAAAAAAATGTGATTTTTTTTCTGTCTCTGTGCTCCTGCATCTGCCCCAGCCATTAGAGGCTGAGCAATAAAGGTGGCAAATTAACACCCAGCTCTCTGAGAGGGCTGAGAAGCTTCTTCCCACACCATGAAATTCAGAGAAGTGGCTGCAAGTGCCTTGGAAAGGCACAGGAAACGAGCAGGGTCACTCCTCGGTGCAGCAGGGGTGGGGTGGGCTGCTGAAGCTCTGGGCTGGCACAGAGCACACACCAGGAGTTGGCTTCCTCTGCTTTTCAGAGCTGGAGAGCTAAAAATGGAAATATTTCATAGCTGTTAATACTAGCGTGCCACTAACGAAGCTGGCTGGTTCTCAGTTCTTGAGAACTTCGCTGCACATCAGCCACTTTTGATGAAAATTTCCACTCTGTGCCCTCCTGGCCCTGTTTTAAAACACAATTTTACAGCGTGGATCAGTCATGTCGCAGCATGGATTCCACAGAAAAACCCAAGGGGGATTACTAAGTCTGGTTTGGGGTGAGCAGCATGCGATGAGGTCACTCTGAATAAAAGCATCACATAACACAATAATGAATCAAACAAATAAAATGTACATTTGGTGGAAAGCAAATAGCGTGTGCCCACATATCTGAATTTTCAGCGAGTCTCCAAGAGGTTAGGAAACATGAAACTAAATTGGCTGAGAGGGCAAAAAAAGAGGAAGAACTTGCAAATGGTGCTTCAGAGTGAGTTTTGAGTCGGTCAGATTTTATCTGGGATTTTCCTGTGTTCATATTTTAGGAACTTTTTCCCCTGCAATGGACCTTCCATCTTTGCCTTTGGGTCCAGGGTCCTGGTTTGTGGTGTTGGTGGAGCAGCATCCTTCTGGTTCAAGGAAGATTTGCACAGTTTCAAAAAGATTTAATTTCTGCATCTGCCTTTTCTTAGTTTTTGAGGCACGCATGACTCTAAAGGGTTTTTTTAACAAATACGGTTGTACATTTGCATTTTTTTTCCTTAAAAGTGCTGGAGCTGCTGGGCTTCAAATGTAGCAAATCACAGTCAGGAGCCTGAGTTTTTACCAAATATTATTCTCTCCCAAATATCCTAATAGTTTAATGGCCAAACTGATTTTGAACTACCCGCCTTTAGACTTCCCTCCCCCTGTTTCATAATTCTTTCTGATACCAGAAGTTTTTGAGGTCTGTCTGTGTGTGAGGAAAAAAATACCTGACCTGGCTTCACTGGACCAACCAGTGTGTGCCGGGGTCAGGATTTTAAATAAGCAGGAAAAACCTTTGCTTTTGAGTGGAATCTCAAGAAGAGCCATCTTGCATTCCCAGAAATACTGTGGAGGGTGCATCACAAAGAGCTGTTCCCACTGGGAGAAACAGAAAAGAGGGGAAATTAAATAATGCCTGAAAAAAAGCAAATGCTGTCCCGTGCATCAGCAGGGACTGAGCACATCCCTGCCATCCTTGGAGTAGAGAAGAGACCAGAAAATACACAAATAACAATTTGTGAGGCTCTGAGGCGGTGGCAAAGGATAGAAATCCCCTTCACTTTTCAGGGGTGAAGCATTTGGCTGTGCAGGTCTGGTGAAGGATGCTCAGACAGAGCAGGAATTTGTCTGGCTCAGAGGAGACCTTTTGGAAGATGAAGATGCATTTTTAAAAAGTGAATCCCTGACAAAGAGCATGTCTGGGATTGTCTGAGAAACCCATTAGGAAATAATAAATCTGAGATTGGATGTTGGGGTTGTTTGGTTCATCCCCAGAAGGTTTTGTAAGTGAAGCAGCACTTAAAGGTTTTTAGGATTCTGGGAATTGCTGTGACTAAAACCAAGAGTAGGAGCTTTTAACCAAAGCAAAGCAGCTCTGTTGAAAACCAAGAAGTCTGATTTATGAATCTGTGAAATGCAGTGGTTTTATATTCCCCCTCACATTTTAAAACATCTGGACCATCTTTTTAACATTAGGCCCACACAGACATTAAAATATATTGCGCTTCAGTTATATGCAATTTAAAAGGGGGTGACTTAATGAGATTCAAGTTAATATATTTCGCCTTTTGCATTTCAGTTTTATGGTGCTGTGCAGAAATAATTCCTGGCTTGTCTGCATTTCCCAAAAATCACGCTCTCAATTACTTCTTCCCCATATTATTGCCAAAGGAATGTGTCTGGAAACTCAAATTTAGCGTTCAAGCGGCAGGGATGGCAGGAGAGTGCAATTTAATTGGGAATATGTGCCAGGCTCTGCAATATAATTTTTTTTTTCTGGGATAGGATCAGGTTTGCTGGGCTCTTCCCAAGCACCAGGGAAGCTGTGTGCCTCTGTCTGACTTTTCCCAGACCAAGCCTCAGGCTTTTAAAGCGATATTTGCTGAAATCTGCTAGGTCACGTTAAGGCCTCACCCTGGTGAGGCAAAAATAATAAATACACATTTGGTTTAAACACGTTTTGGCAGAGATGGGGAGGAGGGAAAAAGGAGGGGTGGAGGCTGGAAGTGGAAGGATCTTCCAGCCTCAGCTGAGTGATGGGTGAGGTTTCCCAGAGCTGCAGCACTGTCAGGTTTAGTTTGGACACGTTTTAAATGGTAACCTGGGAGGGGAAGGAACAAGAGAGAGCAGAATTGGAATTAATATCCAGTGAAAAATGTGAGGAATGAAGGCATGGAGGAGGCGAAGCGCAGAGGAAAATGTTGCTGAGGTGTCACAGCTGAGGCTTGTGATGAGAACAATTCCAAACTGAAAATAGGGGGAAAATCCAGGGAATAAGCAAGGTTTTCCTGGGTTTTTTTTTTTTTGGTAGTGCCCCCCAAAGTGTCAGGAGGGATGAGGGGATGTGCCCGAACTCCTGGGTGGTCCCTGGGACTGGCTTTGGCTGAGACCAGAGCCAGATCTCAGTTGTAATGAAGGTTCCCTGGGACTGCAGGTGGAATTTGATCAGCCTGACCATGTCATTTGTGCCTCAAGCCAAAGCCATTCCTGATAATGTTTATTTTTGCCCTTTCTTTTTTTTTTCAGTCAAAGTGAAGCTTCTCCTGAGGAGAGCGAGGACCCATTTCAGTTGTGTAGAGGATCCCACAGGCACATAAATGCAGGTGTGTTGGCTTTGGGGGTTCATTTTTAATTGTTTTTTTTGGTGGGAGGATTAATTTCATAAACAACAAAATTGGTGGTTTGGGCTTTTATTGTTGATTGAGCTAAAGCTTAGAAAAACATGGAACAAAGAACCCAAATAACTCCAATAACTTTTTGCTCTTTCTATTTAACTACTGGACCATAAAATGCAATTTTCTTTTGAGTCAGAGCTGCCTTGTTGTGCATCCTTGGCAATCTAAAAGCTCTTGCACCAAACCTACTCAGTGCTACCTTTTCCCCCTGGAGAGACAGAGAAGTAGTCATAAAAAAAATGAATGCCAATAAATCTTATAAAATACATCATGACTCATAAAGCATCAGGATTTTCAAACACAAAAAGGGCGAGAGGGGAGAAAACAATGAGAAGTATTTTGCTGTTAAGGGGCCATAAAAATAGAAGCTGACTTTTTTAAATAAAGGAAATATAAAATGAGCTGTTTAAATCACTCAGGCTCAAGTGTTGTTTTCCAGCCGGTTAAGGTGCTGAAGGATGAGAAAGTTATTTGTGCTTTTCAGTGAGGAGAGAAACCTTTCAGAAAAGCTGTGGAACCACCAGAAGAGAAGGGAATCATTTGGAGCAGACTTCCCAAAACCAGAATAATCACTGGCATTTCTTCTTTTTCCCCTTTTCACCTCCTTGGTTTTGAACAAACCCCCACCTGAAGGTTTGGGGAACTGTGGTGCCTGGCCCCTCACAGCAGCAGTGGTGGATTTGTGTCCTGATAATTCCAGCTCCCCCTCACGCTCCCCTTTGCTCTGTTCCCTCCCCTCCCAGTATCTCAACGTAAAAGAAGATTGCAAAGCCATGGCTTTCTGTGCAAAAATGAGGAGCACCAAGAAAAATGAGCTCAACCTGGAAGCTCAGCACCAGGGGCTGGAGATCCTCTTCTACCTGCAGGACAAAGCCCCCATTTGTTACTCCAGCGGCGAGTTCACCTCGGAGGAGCTGTGCATCGAGGCTGCCCAGAGGTGTTGTGAGTATTTGCATTGATTTCAGTTCTCGGGGGGCCTGGCTGCCCCCAGAGTGAGGCGTCCTCCCTGTGTCAGGCAGAGGAGGAGCTGCCCCATCCCAATAAATCCCCACAAATCTACTTTTTTTTTTTTTTTTTTAACCTCCTGGCATCCCTCACGTGTCAGGGGCTGTGCTGTTCCCTCAGGGCTGGGGCTCAGCGAAATACCTGTAATTCCACAGGAAAAAGTGGATTTAAGCTCTGTTTGATCTCACACGCCAGTGGGCTTTTATATTTACACTTCTGAGGTCCTTCCCCCACGGAGCACCAAATGTTACCCAGCTGCTGTGGGGTGTGAACAGGGGAACTGGGCAGGAATTTTCCTGAATTTTCCTGCAGCTCTCCGATGTTTTCTTCACCCACATCACCTGGATTCTTGTAATCCCCTTCAGCTCATTTCCCTGATTGCTCCTCTTCCACGGGAATGGGTGAAATTATGTAAATCTGCAGGGCAAACCTCATCAAATGAGTGCTGATGTTGGTTTTTTAAGAGATTTAAGCGAAGTGAGGGGTATTTAACACCCACTTATTTAGGTTGGGACTGTGAGCCCACAGATGGTGCAGCTGCTCCCAGAACTGGCAAAAGGGATTCAAACAGATCTGGGATGGAGAAAATGCAAAGTTAAAGCAGATCAGCCCATTGGTATCAAAGTCTGTTCTTAGCTGGAAGCCCCTCTGTGGAGTGACCAAAGCTTTTCTGCTTCTTTGCTAAAACCTCATTTCAGCTCCGGGGGTTGAATTTATTAATAAAATAAAGCTGAGAACAAAGCTGTGCGTTTGGTAAAACTCCCATTTCAGTGACCTGGACAAAACGTAGGTTTTATGTAATTTCCTTGAAGCTCAGACCTTGGCCAAAATCAGGGTTTGAGAATCACTTTAACCCCAGAAATATCTGTTTAATGCACCCCAAACCCCACGGGTTGAACCAAGGTGACAGCTCCACCTCAACCTTTCCTCCCTCATACTTGTTTCAAGCTAATCCCAGTGTCAGGATCCTTTCATGATCCAATATTTGCTTTGTGCATTTGTGTTTTGGGGTGTGGATGTGCACTGGCGCGTCGTGATTCATCCACTTGTGTATTTTTTGTGCCAGCTGTGTCCCCTCTGTGCCACAACCTCTTTGCTCTGTACGATGAGAACAAAAAGCTCTGGTATGCACCAAACCAGGTCTTCAAGGTGGAGGAAAAATCATCCTTCAGGCTCCACTATCGCATGAGGTAAGAGAAAACACCTGAAAAAATGAGATTCATTTATTTATTCCTGAGCTCCCCGAAGAAGCAGGGAAGCAAAACCAAAAGGAGCAGCTTGGTTTGCACAGCTTGGAGGAGGGATGAGCAGCAGGAGCTTCAGACATCTCCTGATTTCTTTGCATCTTTGGGATTTCACCTCGAGAAAAGAAAAAGGTGAAAAAACCACGAGAAGTTGTTTTCACAAAGCTGGGAGTCAACAAGGTCAAAGCTAATTGGAAAATTGCCTCCAAAACACAGGTTTTTAATGGATGAATTTCCATTTGAAAAATTCACTCACTGGCACCAGTGGGAATTTTACTCTTAAGAGGAAAAGGGCAGCAGGCTGTTGCTTTTGGAGTTCTCCAGCACTGCAAGGGATCTGTGGGAAAACATGGAAAAAATCAAATCAGGAGCCAGGATATTCCCAGCATCTCTGGCTCAGGGAATTCCAGGTGGCACCCTGGAAATCCAGCCCGTGGATTTGGGGCTGAGAGGGTGCTCCAGCCTCATCCAGTGGGAATGAGGGCAGGAATTCTGGCAGCTGCTGAGCAAGGAAAGTTTTCATCCTTGTAGGAAATCTGATATCCTTGTAGACAATCTAATTCTGCACATCATCATCATTTATTATTATTATTATTATTGTCATCACCACCATTATCATCAAAATAATAACAATAATAATACCATTATTCTGACTTTTCTTGTATCAATATGAGCTTTAAGTGCGCCATATAGGAAAAAAAGATACGAAATAAACTTGGCTTGCAGGAATAATTAATCCAGAAACTTAAAGAAGTCTGCAGATTTCTTGATTCTTCAAGGGACAACTGTAAGAAAATAACCTTGTAAATAATATTCCCACACTCTGGGGCAGTTTGGGGGCCAGGGAAGTGCAAAGAGAGGGCCCTGCAATGGGATTTTTGAGCTGGAGGTGTTTCCAGTTGAATTCCAGGCTGGAATTGTTATTGTTGCATGAACTGCTGCAAAGAAAAATGACCTTTGCTCTTCAAGTAATGATAATTCCTATTTTTGGAGGAGGAAGAGGATGCTGGAGCGTTTTCTTCTTTTTCTTTAATTGGTGTTATGAATGCCTTAACCCTGGCTGATCTCAGATTTACCCAGCTGGGAGGAGATTGGGCAGATAAACACCCTGAAATAACAGAATTGAGGGACTCTAAAAGGTTTTTACAGAGCATTGGGTGCCCTGAGATCAGCTACAGGAACAACACCCTGAATAATACAAATTTCTGGTGTTATGTGAACCTGGGGAATTTCCCCTGAGCCTGAAATTCTCTGTTTGTCTCAGTGAAAGAAGGTGACATTTAAAATGTAGCTGTGAAGATTTAATCCTTTTAATTCTTAACAACTTCTAATTCATTGAGAACTTTTAAATTTAATTATTTTTTAACAATTAACTTTTCAATTTAATTAATTAAGAACTTTTAATTCTCAAAAAGCAGTTTTTACTGTGTTTGGTGTTCATGTTTCTGCTCTGGGTGAATGATGGGAGGCACTTTCTTTAAAATTGCCTAAACAGCTCCTCTTCAAAATAATCTTTGGCTGTTCATAACCCAGAAAGGTGATTTAAGATGATTAATGACTCCAATTCTTTTGTTATTTCCTGAAAATAATTAGGAACAAAATTAATTTCTGCTGAGCTTTATTTTCTGTATTTTTTCTGTTGTACTGTTTCACAGAATGAAGCTGTGGAAAAAGCCTCTGCTTTCCATAATTAAAAGTTCTGGTGGTTTATTGTTTGTTTTAAAATATATTTTTTAAATTTTTTTTTTCAACTTTGGAGTTGGGATTTAAAGTTTGGCATGGAAATCTCTTTTGTCCCTTGTAGTCCACAAATGAAAACTAAAACTTTAGGCCAAAAATACGTATTTTAAATGATTTCAGATGCATTTCAGACAGAGTGAAGCACTAAAATCCAAAGGTTCCTATTTCCCTAGGAATACATTCACGTCCTGCTGGTGTTTTGCTTTATTTCATTTATTTCTGTTGTGGGTTTTGGGTTGTGAAGCTGGTCCCTGGATGAGTTTGGTTTGTTCTGGGCTCTGCCAGAGGCAGAATCCTCCTGGAAAAAGAAAAATGCTCTGGGCTTTTTTAATAGAGCAGTGGATTATCTGTACATGATCATTCAAAAATGCAATAATTTGTATTTTTGATTACAGTGGTAGGTTTTAGGCCGTGTCCTTTTTAATTATATCTCTAAAATGAATGATGTGACTGGGCTGAAATGTTTTTAGGGCTTTGACTTCTCTCTACTGCTGAGAGCTTTGTGTTCTCTTGTGTGAACTTCTCCTCCTCTCCTCTAAATCTGTGCCAGATGCTGCTGCACTTTTGGTGATGTTTTAAAAGGGCTTTTCACTTTGTGAGTGCCCTGTGGTTTTCACACTTGCCTCAAGTTCTCTTTTTTTTAAATAAAAATAGGCTCCAACATGAGAAACCCCAGGATTTTGTAATATCCTGGAGTGGCTGGCTCACGGAGGGGGAGAATTTAACTCCTCCATAGCTGGGTTTGGTTTTTTTGGTGTGGAAAAGGGATCCAGTTCCCTTCTGGAGGGATTTTGGGAGCAGATCTGATCCTGCAGATCCCTTCCAGCCCACTCTGGTGTAACACAATTTCCTGGAAGCTCTGGAAAGAAGGAGCTGCTGGAGGTGAGTGAGAGCAGCATTTCCAGCACTCCCTGGCGGGGCTGAAATCTAAATCCACCTTCCCAAATGATCCCAAATTCCCTTTCCAGCTCCTGGAGGATGCTCTGAGGGAGGGCTGGGTCCTGCTCCCGGAGCTCAGGGGCACAATTCCCTTCCCAGGGGAAATTTGGGCACCTGTTCCTGTCCTGGAAGGGAAACACCAAAAATCACTCCCACAAACCCGTGGAGCTCTCCTAGGAAAAGATTCTCCTTTATTTACTCCTCCCTCAAACAATGGGGCTCCAGTTGTTTTTGTAACTCCTCAGTGTTGTCTCAATCAGAGCACTTAATTAGGAAAAGGAGCAAATTCTCCTCTCCATCACAAACAATACACAATAGCTTGCCCATAATTATTTTCAGGAAATAACAAAAGAATTGGAGTTATTAATTCTGACTCCTCTTCTGCGGGAGAAGAGGGATGCAAAGTCATTTCCTTTGGATTTCAGAAGGGTTTGCTTTGCTCTGCTCTTCAGGCTTCAGCCCAAGGAGTTCTTGAGGATCTTCTGGTTCTTGTCAGGAGTTTTTGGCACAGTTTTGGGTCGGCGTTGCTGCCTAAGAAGAGCTGAACTCACAATATTGATTTTATTTTGCTGAAGATGCTGACTCTGCACTGCGGCTGAGACACTCCGGCCTTGACCACGGCAGATTCGGGGCTTTATAAATGTCGATCCCAGACTGGCTTGGACTGGGAGGGACCTTAAATCCCACCCCGGGGACACTTCCACTGTCCCAGGCTGCTCCAAACCCTGTCCAGCCTGGCCTTGGGCAGCCCCAGCCAGGAATTCCTTCCCAATCTCCCACCCAGCCCTGCCCTCTGGCACTGGGATCCATTCCCTGTGTCCTGTCCCTCCATGTCCAGTCCCACTCCAGCTCTCCTGGAGCCCCTTTCGATCCCTGGATCCTTTCCTTCTCCACGTGAACAATCCCAATTCTCTCGGTCTTTCCTCACAGGAGAGGTGCTCCGTCTCTCTAACAAAAAAAAAAAAGAAAAAAAATACAATAATACATAATAGTTTTATCATTTCCCCCCAGTTCCTCAGGCCAGGAATGTGCTTGGAATGTCGGACCACTCAAGGCAGAAGTTGGACCAGTTTTTGCTTTGAACTGCTTGGCTTTTCACCTTGTGGAAACGGAGTCTTTTCCCAAAAAGTCGTTAAAGTTTCTGACTCTGTTTTTTTTTGGCAGATACTATTTCACCAACTGGCACGGGACCAGCGAGAGCGAGCCCTCGGTGTGGAGGCACTGCCCCAGGAAGGCCAAGGCCTATGACAAGAAGCTGGCCCCAGAGGGGACCCCCATCCTCGACGCCCATTCCCTGGAGTACATCTTCGCACAGGTTGGGATTGTCTCTGATGCTCCATTCCCATCAAAGCTCTGGGATTCTTTGGGTTTTCTCACCTTCTTTTCTGTCAGAGCTGCGATTAAATGCTGGAGAGACACAGTTCGTGTTCAGACTCTGATGTTTGTTCATTCTTACCTGAGTTCCAGCCTCACAAGCTGTGAGTTCCAGCTAATGAAGTAGAAAATGGCTCTGCCTCTGTCTCTTTCCAAAGTCTTTTAAAGCTAAATTGTCCAATTAAGAAATGGCACCTAAATTATTTTTACTTTTAACCCAATAACCAACCACCCATGGCCTGCAATGTGGATTTTTCTACCCAATTACAAAATACCACCCAGACCCATGGAGGAGAAGGTGAAAAACAAGGACTGGCCCATGCCCTAAAACCTTCATCTTGCTTTATATATTTATTACTATATTCTAAAGCCTTAAACTCTTAAGTTTTCCCCTCTGTGATATCACACACTTCTATCCAAACCCCACACCCGCAATCCCAGCGCTGTCACTCAATTTTGGGAGCCTTCTTCACGGCCTCAGGTCAGTGCAGGGTTTGCTTGGGGGTCAGTGCCTGCCAGCACAGAAATCTGAAACTCTCAGTGTGACCAGAGTTCCAACAGGATTCTGCTTGAAAAACCTCTTTTTAAGCTCCTGAAATACACATTATTTACGCTGTTGGTACTGGAGAGGGTTTTCTTGGCGAGGGTTTTCTTGGTGCTGCTGCCTGGTGGAGAGGAGAGGATTTGCTACACGAAAGAAGTGTAAAGAAACTCCCAGTCCAAAAAGGGTTTTATTTTTATAGATATTTTATTCTCAAGTTTTTTAGAATTTTTAAATTATTTGTGTTTATAACATTTATTAATGTTTGTTGTATTCATTAATTTGTGTTTAATTTGTGTTTTAAATTATTTGTGTTTATAAATGCTGTCAGTCACCTTTTGTGGGACATTTTCCCAGAGCTGGGACGTTCTGGGGCTGGAGAGGAGCAGCAGCAGAGGGAAATTGGGCAGGGCTGGGTCCTTTTAATGAGTTTTTTTTTACTGGGTGGTGTTAAAAGATTGATAAACATTTACTGATAACCCCGTGGTGACAAAGATTGATAACCTCGCTGCAGTTTTGCTCTTCTGTTGTGCCTTGCAAAGGATTTTTCAAACCAGAAGCAGCCAGGTTTCACACAAAAAAAAAAAAA
>WBMY01016593.1:84138-110887 GCA_013397315.1 Donacobius atricapilla
TATAAATATAAATATATATAAAAATGGTAATTATGAGCTCCAAGGAGGTCAGATTTATTTTTACAGTGTTATTGTTTCTGTATGTCACTTAGGAAGCTGAATTTAATCTGAAAGCACTTTGTTACTCTTTATACAAACAAGTCTAATAAAGATTTTTTTTTTCTCCATGTGCCTCCCTTTTTTATTATAAATTAAATAGAGTTTTTTAAATGGAATTTCCATGGGAATGGTGTTCTTTCAAAATCTTTTCCTACCTTACCTGCTTTAAGGAGTCCAGGGCTGTTTTCCTCCCACAAAAAAAATCCACTTGAAGTAAGTACCAACAATTTATTTTCATTGAAAAGTGTAACAAGTTGAGAAAGTTGCATATACAAACAGTTGAAACAAAATATTACAAGTGAATTTATCAATACATACAGGCAGAATCCCAGAAAAGCTCCTGGCTCCTGTTTGTGGAGCAGTTCCAGCAGCTGAGGGAAGAAGGATTTTAACTGGGATTTTTTTTTTAAGCTTTGAAAACTTGTGATCCTGGTCACATCCCAAAGCTTGAAAGGCAAAGTTTAAGACTTTGAATTAAAAAAAAAAATCAGTATTGAAAAATGGCTTCAGTGTTCTCTAGCAAAGAAAAGGGAGGAGGTGGCTCCTGGCCTGGTGAACTCAATCCAAATGGATTTGCAGCAGGATTCCAAGGGGGCAAAGCCTTGGGATGAGGGCTGGCTCCTCATTTCGCCTGCCACCGATGGCAAAAGGAAGGATTGCTGATCTCCAGCTCCAAGGGCTGATTGCAGAAGAGAACAACGCGAGCCAGAGCTGATAACAAGCTAAAAATACAAAAAGTCTTTAAAAAAATAAAAGGAAAATACACTCAAAAGTGGGAAACAAATGTGGGGGGGCGCAGGAAGAGCCGTCCCACACCTGTGGAAGGAGGATGCTGCCTCACGCTGGGAATTGCTTCCTCCATGGAAAAGCTGTGGATTCTCAACCTAAAAACAAAATTATTCCACTGTCCAAGGATCAGCTCTCCAAATCCCAGGGAATATTCCAAGGCAGCACAGGATAGCATCTCCCTTTGAACAGGCATTTATTGAGAGCATCACCGGGGCTCTGGGAATCCATTTGGTATCGCTCCATTCCAGGATTAAGAAGAAATATTAAAAATTGAAAGGCTGTAAATGCAGAGCTCTTAATCCCGGAAAAAGGAAACTTGGGAAACCCCCCCCCCCACATTCTGAGTTAAAAAAAATACAAAACAACTCCTAACAAGACTTCCTCTTTTAACTTCCTCCGGCTGAGGACTGGAGAGAGGATCAGCTTTCTTTCCTCTGGGTTTTTATTGCTTTCAGCTGGAGCTGCCCCAGCTCCCCACGGCCCTGTGCTCTGTCCCACAGGTGACAAAGCCAACACTGTCCCCTCTCCAAGGGAAAGCAGCCACCACCTTTGTCACACCGCGGCCGTCACCGCGTGTCCTCGATGTGCCGGGGCCACAGCTGCCTCCTCCTGGGCCGCTCAGCCCACGCAGAAAGAATTCCTGGTCTGAAGTTAAGGCAGCAATAAATACCGAGGGATTCCCACCTGCCTCCCCCGCCGCCGCGGCAGGGCACGGGTCAGTACACGCGCTTCTTCTTCAGCGAGGACTCCGAGAACCGCGCGGCCCCGCCGGGAGCCGGGAATTCCACGGGGCCGGCCTCGGGGGAGGACATGAGGTACGAGGAGCCGCGCTTGGGGGCCACCTGCGGAGGGACGGGACAAGTGACACCATCCGCGGCCACGACAAGTGACACTCCAGCCATGGCCATGACCAGTGACACTCCATCCGTGGCCACGACAAGTGACACTCCAGCCACGGCCACGACCAGTGACACTCCATCTGCAGCCACCACCGCCGCACACAGCGCCCAGGCTGAGAATTCCCGGTGAGGGGATGCCAAAGACCCAACTCCATCAGCTTGGAGCACTCCAGGCTGAGAATTCCCAGTGAGGTGATGCCAAAGACCCAACTCCATCAGCTTGGAGTGCCCCAGGCTGAGAATTCCCAATAAAATGATGTCGAAGACCCAACTCCTTGGAGCACTCCAGGCTGAGAATTCCCAGTGAGGTGATGCCGAAGACCCAACTCCATCAGCTTGGAGTGCCCCAGGCTGAGAATTCCCAGAGAAGTGATGTCCAAAACCTGACTCCTTGGGCTTGGAGCACTCCAGGCTGAGAATTCCCAATAATAAAATGATGTCAAAGACCCAACTCCTTGGAGCACTCCAGGCTAGGAATTCCCAGTGAAGTGATGCCAAAGACCCAAATCCATCAGCTTGGAGTGCCCCAGGCTGAGAATTCCCAGTGAAATGATGTCCAAGACCCGACCCCTTCAGCTTGGAGCACCCCAGGCTGAGAATTCCCAGTAAAGTGATGTCAAAGATCCAACTCCTTGGAGCACTCCAGGCTAGGAATTCCCAGTGAAGTGATGACTCCTTGGGCTTGGAGCACTCCAGGCTGAGAATTCCCAGTGAGGGGATGCCACAGAACTGATTCCCTGGAGCACTCCAGGCTGAGAATTCCCACTGAGGTGATGCCAAAGACCNGCCATGACCAGTGACACTCCATCCGTGGCCACGACAAGTGACACTCCAGCCACGGCCACGACCAGTGACACTCCATCTGCGGCCACCACCGCCGCACACAGCACCCAGGCTGAGAATTCCCAGTGAAGGGGATGCCAAAGAACTGATTCCCTGGAGCACTCCAGGCTGAGAATTCCCAATAAAATGATGTCGAAGACCCAACTCCTTGGAGCACTNGGCTTTGAGGTCTGGGGTTTGTGCCCTTTCCCTAAAAAAAAAACCCACTGATAAAAGAATCTCACCTGTGGTGCCTGGGCCAGGTGGCCTCATCCCACAGCACATGGATAAAATCCAGTGGGATAAAGGCTTTGGGGTTGCCCTGCAGCTGCTGCAGCACATGGATAAAATCCAGTGGGATAAAGGCTTTGGGGTTGCCCTGCAGCTGCTGCAGACACCTCCGGCCTTCAGCATGAGGCACCTTTTGTTCCTCCCGGAGAGCTGAAGGCGTTGAACAGTCCTGGCCCAGCTCCCACGCCGAGCCAGGGGTGAAAGATGAATTTTCCAGCTGTGCCAGAGCGGCGCTGTGCAGGATCTCAGGCCCTGCCTTTGCACGGGAGCGAGGGATGGAAGGAGCAGCAGTGGCTCTTGACTTGGAATTTCAGCTCTGACACACTCAGCCCGGAGGGGCCCAGAGCGGGGTCTCTGTGAGGGCACAGCTGCCCTAAGGCTGCCCCAAGGGCTCCACCTGCCCTTTGGGAAAACCTTTCCCTGCAGCTCTCCAAGCACCCTGTGCTGTTCACGCTCACAGCTCAAACTGCTCCTGCTCTTTCCACTTTCATCCTTCATCACAAACACCAAAGGGTTTGAGGAAAGTTTTCCCCTCGTCCTCTCTCCTGCAGTTCTGAAAGCCACAGGGATGTCACCCATGTCCTGTAGCCCTCCACCAGGTCCTGGCTCACTGATTCTTCACACAAATCCCCCAGCCCTGCTCCTCCTGAGCCTCAGAAACAGCAGGATTTAAAAAAAAAAAGCCCCCAAAAAGCAGGATTCAAACGAGCTGCAGGGTGCCCGCAAGCACAAGCGCACACTGAACTGACAGAGGCTCCTGGGGAGCAGCCTCTTCATGAGATTTATCTGCAATTCCAGCAGTTTGGAGGCAAACTGTGCTGCTGTGCCTGTGCCAAGGGACTGGCCGTGCTCCTCGTGCCTTTTATGGCTCCTGGCATTAACACCGACATCCCAGGGAGCTGCTCTGCACCACCCCAGAACCTCTCTGGAGAGAAACTCGGAGGTGCTGCTGGGCTCAAAGCCCACACTCTCTCCTCCTGCTGCCATTCCAGCATTTCCAGCCATGTCAGAGCTGTTGGGAATCTGAAAACTCCATTTTCTCATGTCCCAGCCCATGGCCATCTTTACCCCAAACCATGTCACAGCCAGGAGTCAGGAACTGGTGGAGTTAAAAGGAATGCACTGCCTTCGAAATCTCCAAAAACCCAGGAATCTCATGCCCACTCTGAACTGAACCCACAGGATTGAATGCTGTGATGCAAGGGCCAGGCCCCTCAGCTCTCCCATCCATAAAAACAGGAGCAGTGGGATTTACCTACAGCACGGGGCCAGAAATTCCTCTAAATCCTAACCAGACTCCATGAACTGCCCCTCACTGTTTCCAAAGCATTCCCACTCCATTTATTGATGAGAACTCAGTGTCCACCGGAGCAGCAGCAAAGGAAGCTTTGCTCAGTGAGTCTGAGCTGCAGCTGACACCTGCTGTAATTCCAAATAAAAGCCATTTTATCCC
The DNA here is from genome assembly GCA_013397315.1 of Donacobius atricapilla. NCBI lineage: Eukaryota > Metazoa > Chordata > Aves > Passeriformes > Mimidae > Donacobius > Donacobius atricapilla. The sequence goes on from WBMY01016593.1 coordinate 88,492, forward strand.
CCAGGATCCAGTGAAGGGGCTGTTGGTGACCTGGATGCTGCCCAAGGCCAGGTAAACCTGCAGATGTTCCTAGACCTGTTTTAGAAACACACCAAAAAAATTGGTGTATTTTATAAATTAGGCAGGTAAAAACCTTTAGATTAATCCTATGATTTTTTTTAATTTGCTTTCCAGGACATTTTGAGCTGCACTCTCCACTTCAGAGTTTCTATCCCAGTGCAAACCATCTGCAAGTCAGGCCAACACCCACCTACATCCAGTGTGAACCTCCTCCTCCTCTCCTCCTACTTTATTTGCCTCCTCCCAGGCGTTTTTGCACATTCGTATTTCTCCAAGAAGCTCCCCAAAGCCAGCCTTGCTCTGCCCGGGGGTTTTGGGGCAGAGAGGAGCTGATCCCCAGGGCTCTGCAGGGCTCTGCAGCTGGCCCAAGCTCTCCTCACATTCCCAGGAATTGTGTGGAGCAGGGATACAGCGGGACAGCTCCACTCGGGGGCAGCAGCAGACAGGGAAGAGGCGTCTGCAGGCCCTGCTCCTTCTCTCCTCTCACCTGCTTCAAGGGATTTGCTGGAGGAGGCTGCAAGCCCTGCTGGGACCCCGGGGCTCCACTCAAAAGGGCAGGCACCACCTGCAGGCAGGTGCTGTAGTCTGGGAAGGATCCACCCGGAGATTCCTGAATCCAGAACGGGATCCATGAAGTAGGAGGGAAAAAAGGTTGAATAATTCTGGGGTTTTTTTTTGCTATCTGGATGAGCTCTCGGCAGGTATGGAAATACCTGAGTAACAAGAGGTGCAATTCACAGCAGCTCGGGTGTGCAGCAATTCCTGGAGCAAAATGTGGGATTTGGGCGGTGGTTTCATTTGTGTAATTCCTTTAACAAGTGTTTTTCTCCTCGGTCACAAAAACCTCAGCCTGGGCAAGAAACAGCCCTTCAAGTGCTGAGAAATTCAGCCCTGGGAAGTGCCATGAATGGTGGGCTGCTTCCTGGTGGGAATATCTGAATCCACTCCTGAGCATTCCCGGGGATTTTGGACGGGGGGATTTTAGAGAGGGATGTTTTGGCTGTGACTCCAGGGGGTGCAGGGCTGCCCTGCAGCAGTGCCCATGCAGTGCCCTCAGCCCCTTCATTCCTGTGCCAACACACAAAGCAGGTGTCCAAAAGCTGATGGCAGCAACAGCCAGTGGAGACAGCAAGAAAATGAAATTATTTCTCACCTCAGAGGCTTCGTTTTCCAAGCCATCCACTCTGGCCTGGGTAGAGTGATGTGCCTGAGCATAATGCTGGTACCACTGCTGGACAGCCTCCTACAGAGGAGCAGAAATCCTCTCCCATGTCTGCCCTACAAGTCTTACAACCCAAAGCTCTCCAGGAAGCATCTAGACACCTTCAGCACCAGTGGTGAAGCTCAGATCGAACACTGAAAATCATGGGAAGTGCTTAAAACATACAAAGGGCAACTGTGGCCTGGCAGCGAGGCAGGGACAATTCCTGTTCTGGGAACACCTCCAGGGATGGGGCAGCCAGCAGCACCCCCGCCCTCCCAGGGAACAATTCCTGCCCAAAATCCCACCCAGCCCTGCCCTCTGGCACTGGGATCCATTCCCTGTGTCCTGTCCCTCCAGGCCTTGTCCTCAGGCCCTCTGCAACTCTCCTGGAGCCCCTTTAGGCACCAGATCTGACCCAGAGGTGCCTGGCCCCTGGCAAAGCTCCCTGCTCTGCGCAGCGCCCCTGTTCCAGGCTGGGAACCTCCCTGTCCCAACCCTCTCCATCCTGCCAGGAGTTTGGGGCTCACAGAGCTCCCTGCCAGCATCCCACGAGTCTCTGTCGCCTCCCTGTCCCAACCCTCTCCATCCTGCCAGGAGTTTGGGGCTCACAGAGCTCCCTGCCAGCATCCCACGAGTCTCTGTCTCCCCACTGACAGCCTGGGGAGGAGGCAGCTCTCAGACCTGATCTGCACGGTCCCACTTTCACACAGACTCGCGATGGTTCATGGAAGTCTGGGAATGTTCTTTCCCAGGGGAAGCGGCTCTGAGCACCGCAGCACTCCCCAGAGGCTGCAGCTCACGGGCAGGCTCTGACGCCCACGTGGGGCAGATGGGGAGCACGCCCTGGGCACTGACAGCAGCTGGCAAACATCCCCCAGGCTCTGCAGGAACCCGGGGCAGAGCTCTCCTCTCTGGCACCCAGCCAGAGTTCAAGACTTAAAAACTTCTGGGGGAGGCAAAGGGAGAAACCCCTGGTTCTGACGGCAGATAAAAGCCAAGGCAGAGGGGGCGGGAAGGCATTTTTTAGTGAGCGCCCGAAGTTCAGGCTCTCGAGAAGCCATTTTTGCAAGGGCTGCGATTTCAGCAGGGAATGCTCTCTGCTGTAAATCTGCTCTGAACACCGAGGAGAGAATGTGGAGAGGCTCAAGAAGAACACCCAGGGAAAACCAGGAGCAGCTCTGGGAGAATCCCAGCAGCTCCAGGAGACACGAGGCTGGCGGATTCCTACCTGTGGGTATTCCCCAGGCTGCTGGGAGTAACCGAAGAAATTTTCCATTGCATGTTGTGATGCAGTTCCCTGAGACACAGCAGCATCCATGACATTGCTTGGAAGGCTGGTCTGCTGTGGAGGACTGGAGGCTTTGCTGGCAATTGCTGCTGGGAACACAAAGAACAGAGCCTGAATAAACACCTGGCTTGTAAAAAACCACACAAATCAGCTTCTATGCCAGGATTAAAACTGAAATTTCACATTAGGCTGTGCTCCAAGTTAATCAGTAATACTTGAATTATTACTAATAATTGAAAAGCTTCCGGAAGTTTGCGAGCCTCTGAAAATTTAAAACATCAGGATAAATTACTTTGCAATTTTAAGACACGCCACGAGGTTTCCTTGAGGATAAATGCTGTGGTCACTGGATTTACCAGGCAAACAGGGTAAATATTTGCCACACTCTGGCTGTGGAAATTTGCAACGGAATCCATGAAATGTTTGCTTACCTGGCAGACAGATACCAGGCAAAACACTTGCCAAATTCAAGTAGGGGTTGGTGCTCAGCCGAATTTCTTTGGGGGGTTCCCCAAGCAGAGAAGTCTGTTTTTTCAAGGGAGTCTGAAAAAAGGGCAGGTTGCATTAAATTCATATAAAATTGATCAGAAATAAGGTTAAGTGGCCCAGCAGGGTCTTGGAAAAAGCTTTGTCCTATGAGAAAAAACTTCTGAAATGCAACTTCTGAAATAAAATGAAACTTTTGAAGTCAATCCTTCAAAAGTTCCGTTTTATTTCAGCAGTCTGGACACACTGCCTGCACTATTTTCTTCCAAACAGTTTTTGTAGGAATGTTTCTCTTCAGACTGCAAGTTCCTAAAGGATATTACAAAACAAACAAACAAAAAAACCCCCTTTTATATGCAAGTGAAGGAATAATAATCACTCGAACAATTCCAGATGCAGGGAGTGAACATTAAGTACAGGGCCAAGACAAAATCAACTCTTTTCACTTGGAGACACAAGAAAATAAAGGCCAAATGTTAAGAATATCATGAATTAAGTACGTTTCCCCAAAAATGTCAAGGTATTGATGTATATTATAAAAAAAGGTAAATTCTGTTAAGGGCAAGAAAAAAAAATTCTGAAAGAATGAGACCACTTAAATCCCATCCCATCACCCTCTCACACCTCACCTTCAAGGGAATAAATAATACTTTAAAAAACTAATCATTAGAAGTGGAAAATTTATATACACACACACAAGCACCTGGAAACTCAAAGGCCCTCCCAGCACCAGAACTGCTCCTGATTAATCCCAAAATTCAACCCCAAGTTTGTTCTTTGGCCTTTAAAGGAGACGCTGCCCGAGATGAATTTCATCATCAAACACTGGGAGGCAGACACATGGAAAAAAGCCCTGCAGCACTGGGGAGCCTCCTTTGTTCCTTCAGCTGGACCACCAAGGAGCAGCATTGTTCTCCTTTCATCCACAACTGCAGGGACCTCAAGAGGGCCCGAGGATGCTCCTGGGACAAGCAAATTTTACAGCAGAGACACAGGCGTGGTTAAAATAAAGAGGAGGAAGGAGGAGGATGGAAAAGAGGAGGAAATGAGGAGGAGGAAAAGAGGAGGAAAAGAAGGGGAAAAGAGGAGGAAAAGAAGGGGAAAAGAGGAAGGNCGGAGTCGCAGCTCCGCAGCGGCGCCGGAGCTTTGCCGGGGGCTCGCAGGGTCCCGGGCAGCCCCGCGGGGAAGGACGGCGCTCCCGGCACGGCCTCGCCTTTGTCCGCAGCCGCGCTGGGCCCGGCCAGAGCCTGGCCAACAAGGTGCTGGTTTGGGAAGAACGGCAGCACGCCCATCCCTGCTGCTGCTGCTGCTGCTGCTGGAACGGGAGCTGGGTTAGATGCTGCAGCCAGCCAGAAATGGAGAAACTTTGCTGTTCCGTGGGATTTACTAAGAGAGGGTTTGGTTGTGGGGTTAATGAGGGAGGAGAGCGATTCCAGAGCTGCTTCACTGGTTTTTGTTCTTTTCCCGTGCCACAGGCAAAGAAGTCAACTTCAAGCTGATTCAATAAAACTCTGACTTCTCTAAACATTCTCTGTGATAACTTACTTAGTGCTTCCTGTCATTTTCAAAAAAAAAACCTGGGAACAACATCCTGGAGGATGCTGGATGGGAACACTGGGGGAAACCCCACCTCAGCTGGCATTAGGAAGAATTCTTTCCACTGAAGAGCTGGAAAGTGTTCTCCAAAATGAAAATCTGGATATTCTGAGGAGCTTTCTGCCCTGCCCTGGATACCTTTTCCTTGCTCCTGGTTACTGCCGTGACTCAGAGCATTGCGGAGGGAGTGTGGAGGGAACAAGATCAGAAAATCCTGGGATGCTTTGGGTTGGGAGGGCCCTTAAGGATCCTCCATTCCCAGCCCTGCCATGGCAGGGACACTTCCACCATCCCAGGCTGCTCCAGCCTGGCCTGGGCACTGCCAGGGATCCAGGGGCAGCCACAGCAAAGCTGGGAATTCTATTCCAGGGCCTGCCCACCCTCCCAGGGAGCAATTCCTGCCCAATATCCCATCTAAATCCCCCCTTTTCCAGCCTAAAGCCATTCCCTGTGTCCTGTCCCTCCTTCCCCTGTCCTCAGTCCCTCTGCAGCTCTCCTGGAGCCCCTTCAGGCCCTGCCAGGGGCTCGCAGCTCTCCCTGGAGCTTCTCCTCTCCAGGTGAGCCCCCCCCAGTATCCAACTGATCTTTCCTCATAAATATCGAGGGCATCAGCGGCACAGAAATTTGCATTCCAAAGTGACACCTGTCACAGACTGGTTGTTAAAACTCATTTCTTAATAAAATGAAGAGCAAATTTGCGGTGCCTCTTAAGCAACACACATTTACCTGCTTTGAAAAACCCCACAAAATGTCACCCCTAAATAAAGCACATTCCAAGTGTACAGAAAAGGCAGTAACCGAGCCAGCAGAGGATTCAACAGCCTGCTTTTGTTACACAGGGAGAAAGGCAGGCGCACAACGTGAAGCTGGGCATTTTTGGTGATTTGGGATGAAATAAAATGTCACTTACACTTGAGGGCTTCTCCTCGTGCTGCCAGGCCCGAGTTCACTGCTGGCATCACCCCTATGCCCAGCACTGTCTGCAGGAGCATCGTTGGAGGCTCTCCCAGCAAACCTGGTTTCTAAAAGGAAGAAGAGAAAACTGTGTAAAGGATTAAAATAATCTGCTCATAGCTGCTGCTTAGAACTTCCACGTTCTGAAGCTTTTCAGCTCCACTGAACTGGTCAAGGATCACAGAACCATGAGTGGGTTGGGTTGGAAGGGTGATGGGATTTTTCAGCCTGTCAATCCCCAAATTCGGGGTTTTCTGTCTCTCAGAGTCCCATGCCAGGGTTTAAAAGATGAGATGGAACCTGTGGCTCGCTCTGCAAAGGTGTTTATTCTATTTCTGATCTCAAGGCCTCACAGCAGTCTCAGGGCACTGAAGGAANTGCCCTGGACTCCAACAGAAGGGAACTTAAAGCCCATGGGCACCTGATGATAAAAATGATTTATTTCAGGAATTATGAGAGCGTTCAAAGAGAGAGTTGCAGGGATGGCCTTACACTGTTTGCCTGCATGTTCTCCATCTTCAGCAGCTGCTGCTGGGGCAGGGGCAGGTGAGCAGGGCTCTGCAGCAGCAGGCTGGAGGTGCTCCCCAGGATTGAGCTCTGAGAAAGGATTAAAACAAGGGTTAGTTGGCACTCAGGGAGAACAGAGCAGGCTGGAAACATTTTCACACGATACTGCCTGAAAACATTTCAGATTTTGTGTTAAGACAGCAAAGGAAAATAATAATTTCCTTCACAGAACTGATTTTGCTTCAGAGAAATATCCAGAGATGCTTCCCCCTACAACAATCTACATGAAATCAACTCCAGAGCCATTAAAACCTGAGAAATCACAGCGCCTGCAGATTGGCAAGTTATAAAATATTCACACTGTTCATTCAAAATATTCTGGGTCAGTTTGCCACCAGAACTGAGCCACTGAATTAGTAACTTTGGAGCACCCTCTTCAGACTCTGCCACTGGTATATTCAACATTACGAGCTCTGGACAGAACTGAGGCTTAAAATAAACTTTAAAAGACATCATGATTTATGCTGCAGGCCTGCAAGGGTCTGGCAGCATCACCTGCCAGTAAGATCTAGGTTGTTCTATAGGCTGTTGTACAAAAATAAATGCACAGGACACTTTGATCAGGCCAAGTGCACCCTTCTTTATTATTTTTTTATAACCAAACCCAGGGAATGAAGAGTGCAAAACACCTCCCAAATATTTCCAAGCCTAGACTGTCTCTGGGTAGTAGGGTTAAATTCCCCAGGGAAAGAAAAACCCCTTTATGACCAAAACATCCTTTTCTCGACTAAAATATGATCTTCTGGACTCACAAATGTGCTTTTCCAGATAAAAGATGTGCCCTATCTAGATTAGTTATGCATCTGTTTTAATTGTCTCAATGATTTCCAGGAGAAATTGTGCAGGGCTGGTTATTGCCACCAGTGCCAGGGGCTGCCCCTTCTAAACTTGGCTCCAGCAACAAAGCAAAGTGGTTCACTTGCAAAACTTTCAGAAATAAAAGAGTGGAACAATCAGTTTGGTCAGAATCCTCAGAGGAAAGGCTCTGGATTAATCAAGATTTCATAAATCACTGGATGGCTGAGGAAAACATTCCCGAGAAAGCTGAAAGTGCATTATTTTGGCACAGGATAATTAATAACTAAGAGAAATTACGAGAAACAAGTTGAAAATCAGGCTACATTTAGTTGAAAAAATCCTGGGTGAATAACCTTCAAATCCTGTCTGCTGAATCCTTTTTAAAATAATTATTTTAAAATAGTTATTCTGTTACTTTACAAAGCCCTGAATATAAAAGAGAAACCCAAGACATGCAGGGAGCTAAATCAGCATGACTGGGGAGGTGATTCAGTGATAATTTCGAGATAATCAAAATAAAACAGTGACCTGCCTCTCTGGAAATAGAGAATATCCCCAAATAAATCACCCCAAAAGAGACAAATGTGCCTTATGGAAGAAATTTGGATCCTCAAATTCTTCTGAAATTCAGGTTTGGAGCTCATGAAATGACAGGAAGCTCCCAGGAAGAGAATGAGACTTTTTAAGGCTCTGGACAGAGAAAACACGGAGTTGTTTGGCTGCAGCTCTCCCAAGCCAAAAAGTCCTGGAAAAACCTCTGGATCATCATCAATGCCACTGTTAATTGTGGGAAACATCCCCTGCTCCTGTGAGCACCAAACACTCACACTGCCTTCCAAGGGAAGCACAGGCTGAAGAGGGAGCAGCAGGAATTTAAACAGATCAATTGAAAATGTCATTTAAAATTGAAAAAACCCCCAAAGAAGGATGTATTTTTTTTTAATATGGGCAAATGTAACTCATTTTATCAAAAATAATTTAATCAATTAAATGATTAATTTGAATAAATTAAGTGGCATTTATTCAAAATTAATGCAGCCATCAGCCAGTTTTTAGAGAAAAAATAGAAAAGCACAATACACTTAACATAAGGAATATCCCTGCATTTTAGCTGGGTCTTTTTTTAGGTCTCTTAGCCTGTATCTGACAAAAGAACTGCAGGAAAAAAAATGATGCTGAAGGGGATTTTGTTTTTTTAAAATGGGAATTTCTGAAACATCAGAAAAAGTAAGGCCAAGTGATCAACTCCAGTCCCTTGTAGGTATTTGTGTAAATCCCTACCATGAATATTGAATTTGATTTTTGGCAGGGCTGGAGAAAGCCCTGAGAGAGCAGCTCAGCTCGAGGCAGAAATGCTGGTTGCGGGTGCATTTTGTCCCTCTCGATTTCCAGCACCAACTCATCCTTCCCATTATCTCTCAGGAATTCTGGTGCCCATCTGGAATTACAGGAGAACCTCGAGGGGTTTAGGAGTGAGAAAGAACATCTGCAGCTGACTCTTTTTTATGGCCCATTTGGGGCCCTGAGAGCTCGGAAATGGAGGTGAAGGTGCTGTACTTTTTGGTTTGAATCAGACAAAGCCACAAAGGCTCTCCAGGAGCGTGGATGAGCTGCTCCAGGGGCAAGGGATGCGCCAGGCTCCTTGAGAGCTCATTTAAAGAGGGTTTTTTCTGCCAGTAATGGCCAAGTTTTGTTCACATTGGCAGACTTTTAGTCAAAAATTTAGGTAAAATAACTCCATTTCGGGCAGTCAGCACTGCCCGCTCCCCCATCTCATAACTTCCCTTACAGCTCTGACAGCAACATTTGATTTTAGCTGTAATTCCTTGAAACTTCAGGATTCCCCACGTTAAGATCTCCCCGCAAATACCCCTTTTGATGACAGATTTTTATTGTCACATACCTGATGAACTTTATTCAACTGCAAAAAAGGTGGCCCGACTGCTGAATTTATGAGGTGAGGTAAACCCGCAGATGCTCCAAGAACTGTTTAAGAAACACACCAAAAAATAGTGTATTTTACAAATTAGGCAAGTAAAAATCTTTAGAATTACCCTGTGTTTTTTAATTTACTTTCCAGGAAGTTTTGAAGTGTGCAAAGATAATTTATAAGGGAATGACAGACTTGTTTAGGGTGGCAGAGGCCAGGAAACCTTTTGATGGACAATCACCAGAATGTGAGAGCTCAAAGTCCCCTCCAGGTGCTCCTCCACACCTGAGAGGTTTCACTCCTGAGCTGATTCCAGGCCTCAGCTTTATCTGAGGTGCCTGAAATTCAGATTTAGCTCCGGTGTTTCTGCCCTGAAGTGCTCACTTCACGCTCCATCTCTTGTGTTTCTCTGTCACCACACTCTCAGCTCTCCCCACCTGATCTCCTCATCACCAGGTTCCTGTTCTCAATTAATGTGATTAATTGGGGTTTCTGTTGGTTCACATCCTAATTCGAACACAGAAACGTTTCTGGCTGATGCTATGATAAAATACTCAGCACAGCTGTGGCAGCATCCAAAAGAAAAAAGATTTACATTGGCAACAGGAGAATGACTCAGGCTGCACAATTCAGATCTAGAATCAGATCTGAGTTTAGCAAAGTCTAGCAAAAGACATTTCTTTCTTTCTAAATCCATTTCTAACATGAATATCCAAAGCACACAGCGTTAATACAAGGGTATTTGTAGAAACACTGAATTTTACCCAAACACAAGGGTGTTGCAAAGCACCTCTTGCTTTTGCTTTCAGAAAATGTGAAATTATCTGCTCAGACACACTGAAACAGTGTATTTACAGATTTTAAACATTATCTCTACATAGCTACTTTGCAAAAGCCTTGCAGCACTAAGAACAGGGTTAGATTTTGCTTTATTTCAGAACAGCTTACCAGGTTTAACAGCGTGGCCACGCAGCTGGGGCTGCAGCAGCATCTGCAGCATTGCTGGATTATTAAAACTTTTCATGATCTGCACTGGATTTGGCTCTGGAAGCAAGCCTTTCCTATTGTTCCTCATCTCCAAAGAAGAGACAAGACGTGTGAGAAGCAGGAGAAAACAATAAATACATTTAAATCCTTCAAACTCCAATGGCAGTGTACACATTTCATCTGCCACAGAAAAAACAATTTCCTTCCCTGTTTCCTGCCTTCTTTCCCATCTTATGAAACACCTAACAAACCATTCCAACAAAATTTCAGGCACATTTCTTTTTTTTTCCCCTTAAACCCAGAGTTATCAGTCCAGGAGAATAAGAAATGTTGCCATGAGCACCGTATCTTGTAACAGACTTCTCATCTCTTTTACAGAGCTGGCTGAAGTGAGGGAGCTCCTCTGCCTCTCCATGTAACACTGATCCCATCCAATTTCCCAGGAAATAATTTGATAAGACATGTGGGTGTAAAAAGCTTTCTTCTACCTCGAGCATGAAATGAACCTATTTCTCCTGCCTTGAAATTTATCTTAAAGCTGACAAATTCTTGCCCCTCTGTTTTAAACCAATTTTTAGCTCATCCAATGACTCATTCCCAGTCACTTTTGTTTTCAGCTGGAATGGTTTCTCTTACAGGAGATCATATTTACTAAAATCCCGGAGTTACGGGGGTGTAGCTTTGTGGTATTTTATGGATATATTCTATCTTGTTCCTGACCATCTTTGCCTAGGAAAGAGCCTGAACTGGGCTGATTATACAGAATTCCAGAATGGTTTGGGTTGGTTAAAGCCCATCCAGCTCCAGCCTTTACCATGGGCAGGGAATCCTCCACTCTCCAAGCCCTGTCCAACCTGGCTTTGTTAAACTCAAAACTCTTCCCAAGCCTGGCTCCTTCTCCGTGGGCAGGAATCTTCCAGCCCTGTCCCATCCTGGCTTTAATAAACCCTAAATGCTTCCCAAACATGGCTCCTTCTCCATGGGCAGGGAATCCTCCACTGTCCCAGGGCTGCTCCAAGCCCTCTCCAATCTGGCTTTGATGAACCCAAAATGTTTCCCAAGCCTGGTTCCTTCTCCATGGGCAGGGAATCTTCCAGCCCTGTCCCATCCTGGCTTTAATAAACCCTAAATGCTTCCCAAACATGGCTCCTTCTCCATGGGCAGGGAATCCTCCACTGTCCAAGGGTTCCTCCAAGCCCTGTCCAACCTGGCTTTGATAAAGTCAAAACTCTTCCCAAGCCTGGCTCCTCCTCCATGGGCAGGGAATCTTCCAGCCCTGTCCAACCTGGCTTTGTTAAACTCAAAACTCTTCCCAAGCCTGGCTCCTCCTCCACGGGCAGGGAATCTTCCAGCCCTGTCCAACCTGGCTTTGTTAAACCCAGAACTCTTCCCAAGCCTGGCTGCTCCTTGCCACACCAAGCCCCGGCTCCGGCGCCACGAGCTGGCCCCGAGGGGGTTTCCAGGGATCTCACCATCCTTTGTGCCGCTATCAGAGCTGCCAGGGTGCTCCTGCCCGGCGCTCCGGGCGCACAGAAGGACACCTGCACCCTCCTGCCGTTGATGGTGACCCCGTCCATGGCCCCTCGCACGCTCTCCGCCTGCTCCGCGCTCTCGTACTCCACCACGGCGAAGTCCCCGCTGCCGCCGTCCTCGTCCTGGGCAAACTGCAACAACAACAGCTCCCTGCAGCCCACGGAGAGCTGGCAATTCCTGCGGCCCCCCTGCAGTACTGCCACCCGCTCCTTGCAGGATCTGGCACAGCTGACACAACTCCAGGTTAGTATTTCCCCCCCGAACCATGAGGTTTCTTTGTGAAAATGCTGGAAAGAAGTTGGATGTCACATCTCCATCTATTTGGCATTCATGCTTATAGACTCGGGATTATCTCTTTGTGATTATTTCTTCATGGTTATCTGCGGGCTGGACATTTCTGAGCCTGAATTTCAGCTCGCTGACCATTGCCGGCTCCTTTCCCAAGGGAAAGCTGCCAACAGTTTCTCTTCCCAAAACATCTCTCTGCGTTTCTCAGCACAGGCTCAGCAAACAGTGTTCCCTTTGCCAGAACAACTGTCCCAGGGGTTGTTTCCTATTCCTGACCCAATGGAGAGCAGTGTCAGTGCCATGGAGCAATAACAGACCTTTTTCCACAGCGTGTTCTAAAAGGAACTGCTGGGATTGTAAATAAAGCTTCTTTCTCTGCTGACAGCTCTGTGGAGTCAATCTATTCCGTGTTCCATCCTGACAGTTACCTGCACATTCTTTCCGTTTTCTCTTCCATTCCCACCTTCACTCCCACCCCACCTCAGCCATGAGATGCATTTAACACAATATTTAAACAACACAGGACGAATGAGGAGCGAACTGTAAATCCAGCTGGATGCTCCAACCGGGTTTATTTGGCAGGATAGTTACAAACCCATTACTCCTCAGTTTTCAGCCTGCACTAACCAGAGTGTGGCTCCTCAGGGTGCACGACAGCTGCTGAGCCGTGCAGCAGTGCAAATTCCACTGGGCCTGGGGCCTTTTGGGAGCAGGTGAAGGCTGTGCTGGTGGGGAATGCCAAGGGAAGATGCCAGGCTGATCAATCGAGCAGACTGGAAAAGGGCTTATGTGGCCAACACCGCTCTGGCCTCGGTGTGCTGACTTTGAGAGAGAATGAGCAGATTTAAATCGAGCAAAAAAACAGGCTGAGAAGGGAGGGATGAAGCTCAGGCAAAAACCTCCAGTCCCCAAATGAATGGGAGTGATAAACTGATACCAGCCCTGGTGTGGAGGAGACAGAGCCTCCTCCAGATTGCGCTGGGTAAAAACAACCTCAGCCCCTGGGTAAAAACAACCTCAGCCCCACAACCTTCTCCTGAAAACTGAAATATAAATATTTCTGTCAAAGATCTGGAAGAAAAAGAGGGTGGTCAAATCTTCAACGGCACTGCTCCAGCCTGGCCTCTGGGCAGAGCTCTGGAGAACACGTATTTCATCTATAATTACATTTCATATTTATGTTTTTATTTATGTTTTATTTTGGTTTAGGTGCATTGGCAAAGACCTGAGGTACTTGTGAAAAGAAGAGCTGGAAGCCACGGAACATCTGTATTTTAGCTTCAGCTAAAATGAAACAGTTAAAAACTCCCTTAACCTGTCCCAATGCAGCCACCAATACACCTGCAAAGGATTCAGGAATTTTTCAACTTCCCAAGTGAACAGGTGCTGAAAAAAAAGCTCTTTATTCCTATCCAAATAAAGGTGGAGACCTTTTAAAGACAATTTAAAGCTGACAGAAGGAAAGAATGATGTTTTCTGGTCCATTTTGTTGAAACAAAGCACAAACCACATTTTTCCTAATATCCATGTGTAAGTATTTAGCTTCAGCTCCTCCTGACAGAACATTTCTGTTGTCAATAGAGGAGAAATCAAAATGGTTTTTTAAAAAATGGTAACTTTGGAATAAGATGAAATAACCCAGAGCTTATTTCATGAGTCCAGGTAAGAATTTTGGGCAAAGGATTGTATCTACTTGATGAAATACTGCATGAGCTCCCAGCAGAACTAAGCCATGGCAGCACCACAGGAGCTACGTTAAAGTTTTCCAGAAAAAAACCCACTTTTCTCAGTTGTTGTCTATAGAAATCCCCCCCAAATGAGGTTTCTGCTACCCTGTCCTCTCCCAGTTTTTCTGTCCCTACCCACCCCATCAAATCCCTCCCTCTTTGCTTTTTCCACCTTTTCTTGGGTCTTCCTCCTCCTCCTCCTTTCTTTGTCCTCAATTTTCAGGTCTTGTCACTGATAAAGCCATAATTAATTAGCATCCATTTTAATTAGCATCTTTCTTCTTAGCCCTTTTCACCTATCAAATCTGGGCTATTTGTTTTCCTACCTCCACCCTCCTGCGTTTTATAGGAACAGGAATATTTACTGACCTAATGCAAACACTCTCCTCACCCACACCACGTGTGACCCAAGATTTATTATGATTTAAACAAGTAAAAAGTCAATTTTTGAGTGCCTCTAACTGCACAGCAGAGCTCTGCCAGTGAACGCCATCTTTTCCCCAAGAGGTCTGTTATTCTTTGAAGCTGAGAAATTTTCAAGGATGGTGAAAAATTGTTGGGGGAGCTGATAACAGCCCCCGGATTATTTGACAGCTGGGGAAAAAAGCCCTGAAGGAAAAGACTTAAAAGGATCAATCTGTTGAGCTAATTAAACAAAGATTGAGCAGGAGACTTGAGTGCAGCATTTAATATCTTCTTACAGGAAGAAAAAAAAACGGGGAGCAAGAGCTCCTTAATTTAGGCATCACTGAGATGAGGCTGAAGGCAGATTCCCAGGCTCGAGATGAAAACAGCCAGGATTGGGCATCTCCTGGAAGAGTTAATTCCATTCTGTCTGTCTGCTGGTGTTATTTGGATCAAGCAAGTCTAAGGCTTTACTCTGGCCAACTACAAACTGGTGGGGCTGGGGAAGAGAGGCCTGCAGGAGGTCAGGCTGCAGATCCTGATGGACCAGGACCTTCTGCTCCACGGGCTGCGAGTCTCTGGGTGCTCATCCCTGAGCAGCCTTCCAAGAGACTTCAGGGGAAAAAACACAAACCCTGCAGCTGAAATCTGTGTGACTACAAGGAAAGATTTCCTTCTACTACCCGTTTATGATGATCTGTCTGTGCCACATTTATCTGCGGTCTCAGTTCAGAAGCCACGAGGATGAGAAGGAAACCTTTGCACTGCAAAGGCAAGGCTCAGCTCTTCTGTGCTTCCCGGCTTTCCAAAAGATGTGTCACTCCTCTCCCAGGAACCCAAGCCTGCATCTTCCTCAGTTACGGAGAAATATGTTAAATAATAATATCTTAATTATATGATGTGTTTTGAATCATCTGAACTGTGGTATTCATGCACTCTGGCTCCCTCTGAGCAATAAAACCTTCAGCAATGTTTACTTGAAAAGCTCTCAAAAACCAGATTATTTTCAGTCAGTGATATAAGGGGATGTGTTCCAAACATTCTGCTGGCATTTCACTGGAGGGGTGTCCTGCAGAATTCCCAGACACCGCGGATCACGCTGCACACCCAGAGCAGCTCAGCATCTCTACTCCTGGGCAGAGCTGAGTGATTACAGGAAAAATAAAACCGGAAGACAGCAAGAGTGAAGCGAGGCAATACCACAAAAACCCCCTTGCTTTTCCGTAAGACAGAAATCCCAACGTACCTGGCAGAACACAGGTTTGTACTTCAGGGAGAAAGCCTGGATCAGCTCTTTTGAATCGGCGCAGTCTTTCTGTAATTTCTCCACACAAAGGCACTTGGAGTGAATGAGGTTTGTGGTCAGCTGGTTGACATCCATCCACTGTGCAAACAGAGTGCTCTCCTCCAGCTGCTTGCCCAGCAGCTCCAGCCTGGCCTTGGCAGCAGAGTCCTTCTTCATGTACTCCACGAAGCCGTAGCCCTTGGAGCGCCCGGTGAGCTCGCTGTACACCAGGAAACACCGCTCCACGTTGCCATAGGCACGCACCAGCTCCTCAAACTCCTCCATGCTGAGGGAAAGGGGCAGGTTGGTGATGCAGAGCAGAGCGTCCGTGGGCTGCAGCTGCACGGAGATCTCCTTCCCGCGCAGGGAATGCTGGTGGAATTTCCTGATGGCGCTCTGGGCCTGCTCCCCGTTCAGCAGGGTGACAAATGCTGCAAGAGAGGAGTGGGGACATCACCTACCCCAGCTGAGCTGCAGCCACACCGCTGCCTGCCCCTGAAACCACGGGGGAGAGCTGCAGATTGACCCCCAAGATACAATAAATATATCTATTACATATAGAATGTCTAAAATCTGGGATTATCCACTGAACATCATGAGGAATTAACCACTAAAGGGGCTATGTTGTGATGCACACAGCTTCACTGCTTGGAACCCGATCAAGTTTTGTATCTGGGGAACAAAATTAGATATTCTACTAGCAGACTACTATTTACTAAATTAAATATTCCGCTGAAGTCAAGACATCACAGATTCTGACGGGATTTTCACCCCATCATTCCCCTAATTCGGGGTTTTCTGTCGCTCAGAGTCCCGTACCTGGGTTTAAAAGATGAGATGGAACCTGTGGCTCGCTCTGCAAAGGTGTTTATTCTATTTCTGATCTCAAGGCCTCACAGCAGTCTCAGGGCACTGAAGGAAAGCAGCCACAGGAACATGGACAGAGGGTCCAAGGTTGTTTTAAAGATTTCTAATCCAATTAACTCTAAAAACGTGCCATATTTACAGTTTTGTGCCAATTAGTCACCTATTCTAAACACACAATTCCTACATCAAATCCATCCCACCAATGTCTCTGTGCCACCGTCACAGCAGGAGATGGAGCAGGAGAAGAAGAAGAAGAAGATGAGACACTGCTCAAAATTCTCCATCTTGCTCTGATCTACTTCCATACTAAAAACCCAAAACTACAAATTTTCACCGTGACAAACTAAACTATTTTATTTTTTTGTTGTTTTCCATTCATCTCTGAGTGTTGGAAGTTTTTCCCATGGACTGAGGTCCAAGGCAAAGCTTTCCTGGGGTCCCAGCCAGGGTCTGGGCCCCCCCAGGGCAGTTCCAGGGGTTTTCCACCTGCCTGGGACTCCAACAGATTCTACTGAATCTATTTGACAACATCCACAAGTTCTCACTTCGGGGCTAACAGATCTTTTTGGGGGGTTTTCAGTCCTTAAAGCATTTCACACAGCCCCCAAACTGGATGAGGGTGGCAGGGACCTCCTGAGGGCCTCTTGTCCAAGCTGTTCCTCAAGCAGGGTCACCCAGATGGGTTCCCAGGATCCCAAGGGATGGGATGGAGACTCCACAACCTCTCTGGACAACCTGCAGCAGTGCTGGGTGACCCTCAGAGGGCAAAAGTGTCTCCTGATGTGAGCAAACTGCAAATGCATCTGGAGCTGGGCAGGTTCCCCTCCCAGGCACGTGGGGTTTGTCCCAGTTTTCCAAAGGAATTCAGCCAGCTGAGGTCAGCGTTGTCCCTAAGGGACACCCATGGAGGAATACTCCTGAGGGGACCAAAAAACTTCTTATCAACACCGGAAAGTTTCCAGCTTTCACTGGCTTCAGAAGAAGGTGACAAAAAAGGCAGTGAGGGACACCAGACAAGCTCTGACAGCCCATGACTTCACACACAGCACATGATGCTCCTCAGAGAATTGAAATAAATGTAATTTTGAAGTTCTCACCTGTTCTTTTATTCCTGTCCACATAACAATACTTGATTTCATAATCCTTAAACAAGTCGTGGATTTCCTGCAAGGGAGAAGTACAAGTAACGTCACATAAATAAAGTCACCAAACCAAGCAAATGTACAAATTCATCCTCATTTCAAACAAAACCAAAAAGACTTCCCCAACAAACAGAAAATTTCACCATAGAAACATTTGGTAAGTATTTGTCCTTAAAGGAGTTGGATACACTGCTGCAGCAATGTTTTTATCTCACATACAAAACTGGCTTGCTGAATTTGATTAATTTACTTTTCATTCTCCGGGGTCACGTAAACACAAAAGGGCGCCCTGTAACTGCCTTTTGAAAAAGACAAATAACATCACAGCTCATTAAACAGCAAAACCCTCTCCATTGCTCTGAAGTGCAACTGGCATAGCTAAAATACCACATGGACAAGGAACACTGGCAGCATCACATCGCCAGATTTACTGAGGGCACAACGCTGCCCCAAAACCCAACAGTCGCTTTCGTTTCCTGCTCAAGTTCACTTTAATAGATTTTCACTCTTAATAACGGATATTCTTTCACCCAGCAGATAACTGTGGCCAGAGGACCCCCTGGAAAGTATCCTCTATCAGTTACTGCCCAGCTGCTCAACAGAGAATCAATCTCAAGAGTGTTATTTGCTCCCAGTAATTAATGGGAAGAGAGGAGGGGTGGGTAAGGGCAAGTCTAAGAGGAGTTTGCTGCAGCTATTCCCAAAAAACCAAGGTGCACATGCCCCAAAAACCCCAGGAATTATTGTCAGTTCAGTGGTGAGAAAGCAGAGATGATGAACATTCACCACCTGAAGGAAAAACCAGCAGTAAGAACCTGGACATTTACATTATTTTAGCTGGACAAATGCCGTACACAAGAGGGCAAGATGATTTCTGCGAGCAAAACAATCAACCAGCCTTGTCTGAAAGTTTAATTGCAGCTGATTTCAGCTGCCAGTTTGGTAATTCAATCTATGGAGCCTAAAGGTTAATTGGGTTCTCTGTGAGGGGTATCAGGTGCACACCTTTTAGTCAAGAGAGCACCAATCTCTGGTTTCACCATTTAACAGCTGTCAAACACTGCATTAATAAAACATGGCAGCACTTCTGCAGCCACCAGCCGTCCTCGAATAAGGTGTGACAAGGATGGGGTTTCTGAAATGCAAGATATGCCCAAAATTCAAGCCAGGCAGGGGATGCGAGACAGGACACCTCTCAAACAAGAATTAGGTGGTTCATTCTCAGACATGAGAGACTGAAATGACACTTTCTGTACAGTTTTGGCAGCTCGGTCATGCTGTGCCACTGAAAACTCCAAAAAAATTGTTTCTGTCCCATTCCAGAAAAAGAGGGACATATTTGCCCTTTTGATTTCCTGTATTATTTTACAAAAGCAACACTGAACGTTTTATATGATGATTAGGTAGCAGGAAATAGGCTTTCAAACAGCTCTGAACACTCTTTTGAAAGTCATCTGTGAGTCAGATGATTCCACATGATTTCCCAGCCACTGCCTGAAACTTGGGAGAGGAAAAACATCCCCTACTGAACAACTCTTTGGGGGATAATTACGAGATCTCATCTAAAAAATGATGAGGATATAAGGGAGATTTAAAATAAAGCCTGTTTTAAGCACAGAAATCTGGTAAATATTTCAACACAAATTTCCACAGGTGGTTTGTGCACAGGATTCTTGCAGGAAGGTTCTGGTTCTTGTGCTCTCGTGGGCTCCTGGCAGGGCTGAGGCCTTCACCTGTGGAACCGGGGTTGTGCAGTGCTCCAGTGAAAGCATTTCTCCCATAAACACCATTTGTGAGGATTTACAAAGATAAAACACACGCTGCCAACTGCAGGAGATGTGTACTCCTTTCAGTGAAACAGCTGTAAACATCCGTGCGCTGCTCCGAGATTCCTCTGCTCTAAACTTCACCTCCAGCACCCCCTGGCACTCAGGAGTGGTGGGAAAGAAGGACCAGTGCTCCCAGTGTGCTGGTCCCAGTTTCACTCCCCGCAGCTCAGGGTAGAAGTGTCAGGGAAAGCGATGGGAACATCTCAGCTCTGATCCCTGAGCTCCAAGCAGCTCTCCAGGACTGGCCAGGACAATCAGACCTGGAGCTCTGATCCCCGAGCTCCAAGCAGCTCTCCAGGACTGCACCAGGACAATCAGACCTGGAGCTCTGATCCCTGAGCTCCAAGCAGCTCTCCAGGACTGCACGAAATGTCTGCTCTGGAGGAGAAGAGGCTCAGCCAGGGCAGGTGGATCCCGGGCTGCGGCGCTGGGAGCTTGCAGGGAGTGTAAGCAGAGGGAAGTGTTCCTGAGAAGGGCAGAAACAAACAGGGAATGCTCGTTCCCATTCCTGGCACAGCTCCGGGAGCTGCTGCACCCCAGCCCAGCTGGGAGGGAGCAAACCCCGAGCAGCGCCCCGAACTCCAAGCGGGAGTAACGCAGGAGTAAAGCAGGAGTAAAGCCGGAGTAAACTCAGAGCAGCCGCCAGCGCCACCACCTCGTCCGCGCCCCAACACCCGAACACTGCGGTGACAGAACTGCTCCTCCCGAGGCTTCTTCCTCGTCAATAAACCAATTAAGCTGCTGATCCACAAAACCTGACTGACAACTCCCACAGTGATCTTCATTTAACTGCATCCCATTAAACATCCCGTGAAAAACAGCAATGTTTACCCACACGCTGAAGGCTCGGGTGGCACACATTGGACAAAGCAGATTTTGACAACAAAAATATTAAGCAGTTCTGTCTGGTCCCTTCCAACCCAAGCTACTCCAGGATTTTGTGCTCCTGGAACAGAAACAACCAATAAAGCAGAGCTACTCTACAGCCCCTTAAAGATTTAAAAGCGGATAATCTTGTCATCAGTACAAATTAAAATTGTAACTAGGAAATCATCGGTCATACGTGAAAATTAGTAGAAAAAGCAAAATCAAATATAATAAAGGGAGTTTAAGAGAAAGCACTCCTTATCCTTTAAAAAAATGTATTATTTACTACGGTAAATGTGGTCTTGAAATACTTCAGTTCTTGCCCTGTCCTCTCCTGGGTAGAAAAACTGGAAACCTGAGTTTTCTGCATTTATTATCAATTTGAGACTTGCACCTCTGAGACAGAAAGAATTCCTTAGGGAGGATCTTTGTGTTTAGTACCTGCATTGTTTAAACACAAATGAGAAAGGGACTCATTCACAGGCACATTTATCAAATGAGTAAAGCTCAGTGGTTTATTTCTAATAACAGCAGCTTTTCCTACCCAGACTCTCAAAGTGAAAGGGAAAAAAATATCCCGGAAATTCTCAGTACCCAACTGGAACAATACATTTTATGTATTATAATATATATAAAGCCTACAGCACACCAAACTCAAGCACTGTTCGCTCTCTAGATGTAAAGCTAGATTTGATATTAAATGCAGTAATTGTGCTACTCTGGCAAGAGAATATTTAACAATTCTAAGGGTGCCTGGCCAGATTTCTGCCGTGAGCTTTAGGGAAGTCTCCAATATAAACACTCTGCAAGCCTGGTCTCTAACTCGGCTCTCACTGAGCAGCTGAAGGCCTGAACTTCACATGAATATCCCTGAAACGGGAATCAATTAAGTTTAAAGTAGTTACTTGGCTAACCAAGAAGTTTTAAATCATCCCACAGCTAAAAAAGGCTTTGTTCCATTTGTGCAGGCAGGACAGGAAAAAGAGAAGTTCTCAGAAAAGAAGTTTTACATTTACAAAATGATATAATGGGAGTGCTCATTTGATTCAGATTTTACACTGCTAAATATTTGAGTCCATGACATGACACATGGATTTGACGGCAGATATTAAGCAAATAATAAATAGTAAACAAGAGAATATTGACACAGTTTAAATAATGTGTTACTGAGGGGAAAACCCAGAGCTCTGTTGGAGACCAAGGACAGCACTCAGCACCCACAAGAGGGTTAATAAAAAAACAAAAGGACCGATGCAAAGGGCAATTTTAACCATCTCCTGCGCAGAGAGGTAGGAAGGCCTTAACATTTCATTAATTGCTGGATAAATCCCCCTCAGAAGTAACATTTCAGGCAGACTGGGCTCACACACCTCCTCCTTCCCAATGTGCAAGCGGTTTCCAGGGCTGAGTTAAAGGAAACTCTCAGAGGAGCAGAGCTGGAGGACCAAGTGTGAGATGCTGACCTGCCCAGGAAGAGCGAGCACCGAGGGGTGTCCCAACGCTCCTGCTCAGCTCATTCCCCCTTCATTTCCACAATCCCAAACTAGGAAACCTGGAGTGGAGTCAAGCCTGTCATTCCAGGCCATGAACTGCTTTTGGGGCAACCCTCTGCGTTTGGGAATCGATTCTCACTCCTGTAACAACTGAGCTCTCAAAGATCTTCGGTGAAGTGACGTAAGAAAATGTGAAGACAGGAAAGCAACAGTTTCTCAGTGGAATGAAAAACTTTTTCCTCTGATCTTCCACAGACTTTTGGGAGTGTTGGTAAGAGGATCTTCATGGGACTGGAAATCAATTCCACCATCCCGGGTGCTGTGAGACCTCAATGAAAGAGGGAAAAGACAGAAAGAGGTAACTTGAGAGAGCAAGAGCTCAAAGCAAAAAAAAAGGAATGAAGAAAATTTTAAAATGTCCATCTGAAGGCATGAGAGCTGCTCCCTGTCTCCACAATGTGCCTTTCATGTTCAGGCAGTGTGACAGAGGAGGAATGAAAACACAAAGGCCCTTCTGCTGCAAGGTCTGGCATCCAGCAGACTGCAGAGAGCACTTCCTCAGCTCATCACACCTCATTAGAGGCTGGCCGTCAAACCAGGAAAAATCCTGGCTAATCCAGGGAGAAAGGGGAAAAAAAATGCCACAACCCCAGCAGAAACAGCATTTGGCTTTTGATCAGGAACAGACAGCACAGAAAAAACCTGAACGGGTCCATCAGGTTCCAAAATACCAACCAAATCCCTCCCCAGGTGGACTGTACCAGGTGTGCATCACCACCTCAGTGTTTCCTTCTCTGGATTCTGCCCCAGGCCAGGGGAACCACGGGGTGCTAAAATAATTAACCAGCCCTACTTGGCTGCAGAGCGTCCCCTCCATCGGGGTTATTTTGTAGAACTGCGACCTGGTGGCATTTAGGGATAACCAACCCAAAAAAGGTTGGGAGCAAGTGCACCTTCCACAGCATCTTCTCTTCTCTGCAAAGAGGGGCAGTGAAAAGCCAGCAGCCCTTGCTTGGGCAGCTGATCTTGACACAGAACACTGGAGGTTTGGCTCCAAATCTCAGTAATGATGAGCAAAAAAAAAAAAAAA
>WBMY01016593.1:110910-124690 GCA_013397315.1 Donacobius atricapilla
ATAACCTGAGGATAATCTTCCCAGCAGGAACAGCATGGGATAGGAACTGGTATCCCATATCAGAGTCTGCTGATGGTGTCCCAGGGGTGAGCCACTGCCTCTGTGGAAGTTCATCAGACATAAATACGGAGCCACTAACAGTGAAAAAAAGAAAACCAAACTGGGGGGAACCAAAATCAATTGTTCTAATCCAAAGGGGTACTTACAGAAAAAAACGTAAATGGTAATGATCATTTTCCTGGTTTGGGCTGTGACAGAATTAATTTTGGTAAATGGTAATGATCATTTTCCTGGTTTGGGATGAGACAGAATTAATTCTGTTCTCACTGGTTCAGAGCTGTGTTGCGACTTTAGGATGAGACTAACGTTGGTAACATGGGGATGCTTCAGTTGTTGCTAAGCAGAGCCTGCTCTGAGCCAGGAACTCCCCAGTTTCCCATGCAGAGGTGCATGGAATGCCAGGAGAGCCAAAGGGATGCCCCACACCACACAAGGTCATGCCCCGTACATAAACTGGGAGCAGCTGGCATCACTCAGTGAGTGCTCAGCAACTCCACTGGGCATCACTCGTTTCTTCTGGTTTTAACTCCTTCTTATTACAATTCATATTATTAGTTTTATATCAATTATAGATATGTTTTATTTTGCTTTAATAATTAAACTGTTCTTAACGCCCAAGCTTTACTTTTCCCCTGATTCTCCTCAGCACCAGAGCAGGGAAGAAGTGAAAAAGTGGCCTTGTGGTGCTTGTTTGCTGGTTGGGATAAAACCAATACAAACTCAAAATAAAATCTTTTTAGGGAGGTGCAATTTCACTTCCATTCTGGTCATCCTGAAGTTCTCGGCAGGTCTTTAGCAGAAAAGGAGAGAGGAAAGTGGTATTTCCTTCCCTCCCTCTGTTCAGAGCAGTGCTCCTCCTCCAGAGCACTGGGAACAGTTTTAGGATCGTTCCAAGGACGTTCTGGTTGCAATTTTTGCTCTTACAACACCCCGTGGGACCGTGTTCCTTGCTGCTGGAAGGGATGATGGATCAGGGATGGTGGCTCAGGGAGATGCACACACAGCAAGGCAATCCAAGAGATCCCTGCTCCACTGCCAAGCACTCGTCATGGCAAAAGGAATCACTACAACCACGCTCACTTCGAACTCTCTTGGCAAAGCCTTTTCCTGCAAACATCGGTCTGACCACGGCACCACATCAGAGGCCTCTCATGCTGACAAGAACAGACTCTTTATCTGCTGCTCTTCAAAAGGACTGACACGAGGGGAGCATCCCACTGCAGAGCATCCCACAGCCGTGAAATGCAGCCATAAAACGACTGCTCTGAGAGCACAGGACACCTCTGCACTCCAGGAGTGTGATCTCCCAGGGCTGCAGGAGCAGAGTGGGTCACTGCTCCAAGCACCTGTCCCAGGGAAGCTCCACGGAGAAACAGGGAATCCTTGTGGGCTCGATATTTCTGAGCCTGAATTTCAGCTCGCTGACCATTGCTGGCTCCTTTCCCAAGGGAAAGCTGCCAACAGTTTCTCTTTCCAAAACATCTCTCTGCGTTTCTCAGCACAGGCTCAGCAAACAGTGTTCCCTTTGCCAGAACAACTGTCCCAGGGGTTGTTTCCTATTCCTGACCCAATGGAGAGCAGTGTCAGTGCCATGGAGCAATAACAGACCTTTTTACACAGCGTGTTCTAAAAGCAACAGTTGGGATTGTAAATAAAGCTTCTTTCTCTCCTGACAGCTCCATGGAGTCAATCCATTCCATGTCCTACCAACAAAGCCTCACAGATCCCTCAGCACTGAATTCTGCCTCCAAGGCACAGTCACTGCTACAGGTATCAGAGATCTGAAGACTGAGAGAGGTCAGCACCAGCCCGTGGCCATTTCCAGGTCATTACCACACCACTCCTTTGATACTGAACTGGAGGAACCCTGTGAGGGTGAATTTGGGAACTCCCTGGCACCTCTGGAAGAGTTCAGCATCCACCGACCTGCCAACCCAACAGCAAACAGAGACTCTGCCGTCAGGAACAGCGGGGATGTAATTTTTTTACCACAGATCTGCCACAAAAAAAATCCTTTCTCCATGGCTGTAGTGAGAGAATTGCCAGAAGAAACACTGATCCTGCAGGCATCTACTTGCAGGTTGAGCTCTGTTTGGTTTCTAAGACTGCAAACCTGTTTCTGGTTCAGAAACCTCTTGGCCAAGGGATTTTTCTTCTGTGGCCTCAGGAGTAATTTATTTTTTTAAATTTGGTTTAATATAGGTAGGGCTCCACAAAGGTAATTGAAGATTACAAGTACAATAACAAAGTTAATATGTAGCTAAAACTGGCAGAGGAATTATATTTGTTATGTAACTTCATATTAAAAAATTAAGTTTTTCCCTACTTTTCTGACAAAACTGAGTGCCCCCACCAATCCCTATCAGCAGGCCAGTCATTCTTCACTTCAAAACTATTTTGGTAAATCTTGGCCTCACTCTTCACTTAACAACAAACGGCAGCAAAGCCAACACCCCAACGCTCAGAGATGAACAGTTACATTTATGAAAACCTATTCTGGGAGACTTGGCTGCATTTCAGTGATGTTCATCTCCCTCTTGACAGGGAATAAAACTGGCCAGGTCAGAAACAGTTTATCTGATTTTACTTGGCTCACCAATTACTTCAAGGAGAAAACAGAAGACAAACCCGTGTTTACCACGGGTGTTAACTGGCAACAAGAAATGTTAAAGTTCAGAGTAATTCTGGAAGTACACCACAGCCAAATACACAGGTAGACTTAACATGCCTGACGACAAACACACTTCTTTCCAAAACTGCTCCAGGGCAGAAACTTTATATCTTCTGACTTTATTCCCACCACCAGTAGCTCATCAATGTTAAAAATTAAAATGAGGGCTTGTAAAGCGCATTTTAGGTGTTCAGGGCAACAACAGAACCGGACACATAGGAGAAAAAAGCATCTAAGTGCTGCTTTCAAGCCATCAAAACAAAAAGGCAAACTTCCAGAAAACTCCGTGGCTGCCAAACTTGACCTTAACGTTGGTATTTCCCCGCAGCAGGCACCGAGCGAGCAACGCCGGACTCGAAAGGCTGCACAGAGGTGAATTCCCAGCTGGGAATCCATAAAGGACCCGCAGTGGGAGCGAGGGACACAAGCCGGCCATCCATCCGCAGCGAGCATCCGCTGACACACCAGCAAAGCCTCTCTGTCAACACCGCCACGCCGCGAAGCGATCGAGATTAGCAGCCTTCAGCAGGCTGTGAGCCTGCTGTCCATCAGCTCATCAGCAAACAGAGGTGCCCAAAGCGCCCTGGCAAAGCTGTCACCTCTCCGTTTGTAACCTGCTCGAGCAGGGCCGGGCACAGCCAGAGGCACGGCGGCCCCCAGAGCAAGGCAGCCCCGAGGGCAGCGGCCAGCTGGGCTCGGGTTACAGCCAGCGCCCGGAGAGCCTCTCCGCAATGAATGGTCGCTTTTTTCTGCCGGGGTTAGGCAGAAATGGAGAGGCTGCACGTGCTGCTCGTACCCGCAGGTAGTGAAGCCACCTGTGCTGTAGGGAGGGGGGCAAGGCAGACCAGGAGCAGGGCACAACAAAAGCCGCAGTTACT
Source organism: Donacobius atricapilla (assembly GCA_013397315.1). Lineage (NCBI taxonomy): Eukaryota > Metazoa > Chordata > Aves > Passeriformes > Mimidae > Donacobius > Donacobius atricapilla. Next base: position 114,520 of record WBMY01016593.1, read on the forward strand.
TTTTTGTTGTTGTTAATACTCGCGCATCAAGTTGCGCGTTCGGAGCTGGTGAAGCGACTGTGCAGCTAAATCACCTCAGCATCTGACTCACGGCACTCGGTTGAAGAGTTCAGCGATCAGCTCCTACCGACAGCAGCAATTTGAGCGGAATTTTCCTCAACCACCGTCAGACTGCGGAAAACCGCTTTCCCTCTCTACGTCTGGCTCACCTCACAATAAAGATAAAAAAGCCACTCTGGGGGCTTTTTTTCGCCCAGCTTTCGCACCGAAGAGCGGCCCTACCTGCGCGCACACAGGCGCCGCGGCCCCGGCGGCGCTCCCGTTACCCGCTCACCCCACAGCGAGCCCCGGCCTCGCTCCCTNCGGCCCGCCGAGGCCGGCCCGCCGAGCCCCGCGCAGCGGAGCGGGCGCTGCCCGTGCACGGAGCCGCGGGGGCGTGGGGGATGAAGGAGGCACGCAGCGGCAGTTTCACACAACGGGTCCGAGCGCTCCGCTCGAGCGGGGTCATCCCAAGAGCACATGGCGCAGGGTTGTGTCCACACGGGCCTGGCGTATCCCCAGCGAGGAGACTGCAGAGCCTCTCTGGACAATCTGGCACCCGCGCAGTGAAGGAGTTGTGCCTCCTGTGCAGGGGGAATTCCTGGGAGCAATCCCTGCCCGGGGCTCTGGTGCCATTGCTGGGCCTGGGGCAGCGCCTGGGGCTGCTCTGCCCTCCCTGCACACAGGGACAGACACGGGGACACCACAAAGGGAGGGAGAGACACCCAGGGACACCCATGGACACCCAGGGACACCTGGGGACACAAAGGGACCCCAGGGCTGAGGGCCCCTCTCAGCTGGGGCTCCTCTCCAGGCTGAGCAGCCCCAGCTCCCTCAGCCTTTCCCGGGCACGGAGCTGCTCCAGGCCCTTCCTCAGCTCCAGGAGCTCCTGTCCCTGCTGTGCTGAGGATGCAGAGCTGGACACAGCACCCAGAGGTGCCCCCAGGGCTGGGCACAGGGGCAGGATCACCCCTGCCCTGCTGGGGATGCTCTGCCTGGGGATCCCACCGCCCTCTCGTCCCTCAGGGCGCTCGGCTGCCTCAGGGCCAGCTCGTTGTCCACCAGCACACTCAGGCCCTTCTCACTTCGTGCCCACAATAAAGCATCTCCAGACAGATTTTTGGGAAGGATTCGAGCGCTCCGGAGGAGAGCTGGGGCTCTGTTGTGAGAGGAATTGCCCCAGGATCCATCCTGCTGGAAGCCAAGGCCAGGGCACCGTCCCTCCTGCTCAGCCAGCAGGAATCATTCCCCAAATCCCCATCACTGCCACCCTCCTTGGATACAGATCCACCGGGAGAGACTGAAATACAGAACAGCAACAAAATAAAGCCGGTCCCACAGAATCCATTAGGCTGGGAAAGACCTCTGAGCTCGTCGAGTCCAACTTCTAATCCCGAGTGAAGCCAAGAACTCCACTTGGAGGTCAGCAGGCACAATGGCCCAGCCTGATCTCGTCCCAGTTTTATTTCTCATCAGGAATGTGGCAAACTAATTAAAATTAAAATAAAAATGGGGAAAACAGCACCTGGATGCAGTGCTGGTGACACAGGGGACAGGCACTGTGACCTGCCACAAAAAGGAACACCACAACAGAAGGACAGTATTTCATGGACTCACTATAAAATAAATTTCCCCTTCCATGAAGTCTCTGTCCATAAAGCCATTTCACTCAGTCAGCACCCACTTTAAAAAAATAAAATAGGTTGTTCTCTTGGAAAATCCATTTTTCCTCCAGCATAGTTCCTTGCAATGTCATTTTACAACAAAATAAATTTAGCTCTTAACGTTGTCATCATTGCTATAAATGAGTGAGGAATAATTTAAATATTTGTAGCCATTTTTAGACACGAGGCCAACCACAAAGAACAGGCAAAAGGGAATCCAGACCTGAAACATAGTCTTAAAAAGGAAATTGGAAGAACACTTGGAGTTAAATTGGGTGTATGTGACTATTCTTATCAAGAAAATCTAATTCTGATGGACAATCCTTGACTAGGTTCAAGATGCCATTTTAACTACCAGTTACAGATTAAAAAACTCCACCAAAGAAATTATTTTAGGAATTGCTTTAGTCCAAACCAAAACAAGTTAAGAATTCACAGTATCTTGGACTTTCATTACTTCTAAAATGAATTGTAAAACTACAGTAATCAAAGGGAATTTTGGTTTATTATTTAAAAATTGACAGGTGACAAGCTTCTGTTCAAGGGCTTCCTTTCCCGATTTTTTCTCAAACAGGTAACGTTCCTCCCATTTCAATATTTGCATTATTTGTAATAACTAAAATCACTGGAAATGAAAGGTGTGAAGGGTTCATCAATTCTGGGATGTAAATAATTCTGGGATCATGAAAAAGGGACTCTTTTTCTCCTAGGAATACTGAAACATGTAATATCGCCTCAAAAACTATCACCAGATCAAGCTATTATACCAGAAATTATGAATCTGCGCAAACATCATAGAACTTAGTGATGCTAATGAAGGAATTAAAGCAGAATAATTAATTTTACCGTTAATTTTCCAGTTTGAAGGTGGCCACTGTTTCACCTCTAACCAGTGCTCATTAATTCTACCTACAGCAATTTCCTCCTCAAAAATTGCCTTTTTTTGGTCTTTTTTGATGGGCTGCAGGTGTCCCTGAATTTAAGTCATTCAAATTTAAAGTGCATTGCTGAAAGAATTCAGAAACGAATAATTTGGTATTAATGGCACAAACAGAACTCCTGCACTAAATAAGTTCCAGAGAAACTCTAGAATATAGGAATGTATTCAGAGCATAGATAAAATATCAGAGAAATATGCATTGTTTTCTTGGCTAGGGACAGATTATTTCAAATATTGTATTTTGTAGGTCAAAGTATTCCTCTTTTTCCCCCAGTGTTCATGTCCAGGTGATATCAGCCTCCCAAAAAAAGCTGTTCCAGGAGGAAGAAGATGCTGAGCCAAGGCATGTAGTTATTTCCTTCAGGAATTTCCTCCTCCTGATTTCAGTTTTCCATGAAGTATTTATATGGCTTTGACTCCTTTTCTGGAGCTTCCAAACCAAATCCTCCCCGTTCATGCTTTGATCTAAACAGTTTCCCATTTTCTAAACCACTCTCATTGGGTTTCAGTATTGCTGCAGAAGCAAAAAGCATTATTAAAAACTAGAACAGCCCAGTGTGACTGCAGTTGTGCTGCTGCCCTGATGCTGTCCCACTGATAAACCACCCTGCAATAATTTAATTTAATGATTTAATTCATTAAATCCCTTGCTAATTAAGAGTAAGACCCAAGCCCAGCACCCAAGCCCAGCAGCTGCATTTGTAGCTCTCCTAAAAAGATAAAGATTGTTTTCCCTGTGCTTCTGCAGCTTTGAGGTCATAGCAGCCATATATATTTTATCATTTTTGTGGAATGAGTGTGAATTAGAATTGTAATTCCAAACATCCCTTTGGAATTACAGGTGCAGTCGGGCATCATTGTCCGAGTTGGGCTGGTGGGAGGGGTAGAATGAAATGGGATTTCAGGTCCCTCCCAACCCAAACCGGTCCACGATTCTGGGATTTTCTGTGCTTTTTCCAAATCCAAAAGTACAAACAAATTCAGAGCTGTGCACAGAAAGTCAAAGGCAAGACTGAGAACATCTGTTGGGTACAAGAGCCACCCGATATTCCCGGGGCTTTGAGGTACTGGGAATGTATCTGTGAGCTCTTTAGGTAAGCGATGGCTTAACGAAAGAGAAATTAAACAATTAAATGTTTCCTGCAGGGGGATGTGGGATCAGCTGCTGCGTATTCCATAAAAATAATGGATTACAGTCACCACTTCGTGTCACCAACACAAACAATGCCATTCCCTCTTGCCCGCTGCTCCTCCTGCTCCAGCTGCTCCTGTTGTTTCATGAAGACACTGAGATTTTTGAATCCAAAAGAAGCAGATTTCATTTTCAACACCAATAATTAGTCTGGTGACGATCACCCAGATCACCTCACAATACACACTGCTCCCCAAGTACACCAGAGGTGCCAAAAGGAGTTCCTTTATCCTTCTTCCATCTACAAATTCCAACACTTTTGGCATTCTCAGTGCACCATTCCATGACATGCCCAAACTTGGGATGTCTCTTTACTCCCGTTCTTCCACCCAGGCACAAAAACTCTTTGCCAAACACTTCGAGTGGAACCTGCTGGCTGTGGATTTGCTGCTCCCGAGTTTGGGAACGATGGTTGATCTCAGGATCAGCCTGCTGAGCAGCCTCTCCTTGCTCCCACTCTTTAACTCAGTGGCCTGCAAATAAACAGTAAAAAGGTGGGAGAGTTCAGAGCTGTAAGTTACAAAGTGAGTGACTCCTGCAAGGAAATCATTACTGGGCTCTGCTGTAATGGGCTATTTTGGGACCTGTGGTCTTTGCAGCAGAATTTCAAACCTTTGTTACCCCATGCATCATTAGCAGAACTCTGTGGCTGTGTTTAAAGGCAGCAAAAAAAAAAAGAGAGTAAATCTTAAAATAAACACCACAAAGCAAAGCCAAGTTCCTGAATAATAACTGAGAACAAAGGAAAATGAGATCAAACAAATACAATTCTCCTCAATAAATGACCCAGAGATTCACAGGGGAACCTCTGCAGCACTTTCTCCTGAATCAATGCCCTCCCTGCTTCAAATCACCATTCTTCCCACACAGGCTTTATTTTTCCTCATTCAGCTTCAAATTTAGTCATTACTAATTGGCACCAAGTGCATTTTGGCAATTTTAGTATTAAAAACCATCCAAATGTTCCTTGGATTCCTGGCAAGAGCACGTCCAGCCCCACATTCCTACCAGGAGTATTTTTACTGGCCAGCCCATGAATGTGCTGCAAATGGGAATTCCAAATAATTCAGTCTCAGATTCCCTAAAAGCACCAATTTTCCAGGAACTGGAAACTGATAGTGAGAATTCACAGGGAATTACAAAACCATTTGCCACCAAAAACCAGGGAAACCATGATGCTGGGGGTAAAAGCATTCCATAGGGTAAATCCATACGTCTCCATTACTGCTCCTTGGATCTGGCTAATTATAAACCTGGAGGAAATCTGCTGTGATTAACTGAGGAGCTGGGATGGACTGGGAGGGAGCAGGCATGGGACCAACAATTTGTTTGGAGAAGATAAACCATTCCGTGGTTCTCCCTGCCAGCAGAGCTTGGAATTTCCAGCACCCCCACACTATTCTGTCCTTAACAACTTGTAACACGTGGAACAAAACTTGCTCAATGTGGAAAACTGGCGTAAAGGAGGTTAACACAAGAGAAACATTTCCCAAAAAATTTATGAGGCTTTCAAACATTCTGCTGTACGGTCATAAAATGTTTCCATAGGAACTGTCACCCAACGTGCTGTGCCTGATTTCTCCGTGTTCAGTGTGAAAAAAATCCATCCCCTTCCTGTTTTCCAGGTTCCCTGGCTGAGGGGTTTTGCCTTGTTTACGGATATTTCCTTAGTCCGGCTGCAACAGAAATAAACCCGTAATTAAGGAGGTTGTTAGTATTATTTTGCAGCCATTAGATCATGTTAATTATTCAAGCTTTAATTCGGCATGTGATTTGCATGAATTATGCCAAGAGAATGGATACTGGGAGCAACTTTGTGGAAGTGTCAGAATGTTGGAGAAGTGAAGAGAAGGATATGAAGCTCTCTGACTGCATTCCCAGTTTCCTGGTGCTGGTGCCAGCCCATCTCGAGGCATCTGCCCGATTTCGTTACCTCGGTGCAGTGGAAGAGTTTGAAAATTGGAAAAATCCATCAGTGTTGGCCGAAGTGGAAATCCTCGGCGGTCTGATGGTTCAAGTGGATTTAAGGAAAGCCCACCAGTTTTGTCAGGGCCTTGCCAACACCTTCCTGCACATTTTTTTTCCTGCAAAGTGCCTGTGGAAAGGGCTGACTTGGCAGTTTTGGGGGCCGCTCCCTTTATCCATGGGATTGTTCCAGAGCCAGGTTAAAGTGGGGCGGGAGGATTCCTTCTGCCCCGTGCCCTTGGCCAGCAGATTCCCTTCCCTGCTGTCTCTGCTGTTGTCCCGGAAGATGCAATCCCAGCAGAGGGCAGAGATCAGGCAGTGCTGAACTGCTGGATTTGCCAGTGCCAGCTCCAAAAACCAACAACAAACCAGAGCAAAGCAGGACTGCTCCTTCCCAGGGCTCCCAGCACGGAAACGAGCCCAGGGATCATTTTTTCCACAGGATTCAAAGGCCACTCTGAGCTGAAGGAAACCTCCAGATCCAAGCCATGTTCTGCCTGTGCCATCACATTCCCACCCCGCTGCTCACAGCGGGGCTGCTCCAAAGGGACATCAGAGATCCCCGGGGATCTTCTCCCGAGGAGGAACCAGCAGCGCTTCTGAGCAAGGGCTGGCACTCACCCTGCCTGTGTCTGGCCCCTCACTAACGAGGCTGCGCTTGGAGAACTTCACTCCTGGACTGCAGCGTCCAAATTCCACGGCAGCCTTGGCTCCAGGAGCGCCAGCCCTTCTGGGCCAAGGTCCTTCCGTGCTCAGCTCAGAGCACAAAGCACAAAATCATCACCTCTCATCAGCCCAAGGGCTGCCAGGCAGGAATATGAAATATTCCATGGCACCGATGTTCCTTTTTCCCACTCAGGCCCCCTGGCAAAGGGGGGTTTGAACAGCGAAACAATCCAATGGCTCCCGAGTTAACTGCTGCAGGAATTAATATTCCAAACATCGCTGACAGCCCAGAGCAGGCTCCTTTGAAAATCCCAGCCATAGCCGGGAATCTCTTTTACAAACAACTGAAATGGGCAGCCAAGAGCTGGGAACGCTGCAAATTAAACTTGGAACTCGCCAGCAGCCTTTTGGATTACCTGCACTCTCTCAGATCCAGGACTTTTGCATCCTAGTTTCTTCTCCTTTTCCATATTTGCTGCCAGCTTACTCCCATAGTTTTTCCTCTGACAAATCCACTTTCTGTCCTCTTGCCCATTTCTGGGTCACTTGACAGAATAAAGCCTTTGAGAGATCTCCCTTTGCCCAGTTATAGTCACAAGTCCTGCTGCATGTGAACGTCTCCTGAATTCCCATCCATCCTCCCTTCCCTGCCCTTGCCAAGGGCAAGGATAAAGATAATATTGCATGGCTTAAGTGGCCTTATAAAATGTTCATGGGTAAGGTGTACCAGGCTCTGCAAATCACGCTTTTTAGCCAGGCAATAGCATAAATAAATTAAAATAAAAAAATCTTAATGCCTTTTCAATCAATATATTCTGCCCGCAGAAATGCTTCTCCATGGTTCCTTGGATATAGGAAAATCCATACACTTGGCAGATCTCAAGTACTCCAAGCATCGAGTCAATTTAACATTCATGAGCACAAACTAAAGGCAATGCTCATTTTCACTTTAAAAGAACCTTCTTTTTTTTTGCTGTTGGAAGAATGAAAGAAAACCTACAGGAAATTACCACAACTATGTTGGGAAAATGAAATAAGTGGAAAATTAATGGCCATAAAGTCTTATCAGTTGCAGAGAAGGAGGATCCAGGGTTTAACTGCTCCTTTTATGATCTTGCTCCTCAGTCAACAACACAGTGAAGTGCTGGGGAGGGAAGGCCATGGCAGAACTCAGGCAATAAAAATGAAAAGCTCTGATGCAGCTCCTTATAAACCCCAATCACATCCATTATCAGCAGCGGTATCTTTCCCAGCATCCCATTAATTCCTGCTGGGACAAGGTCAGGGCCAGCACTGGAAGCTGGGATCTGGCACACCTGGAAATCAGAGTTTTCCCCGTAATTACTTTTTACCAGCAGAGCTCAGGCTCTTCCCACCACTTCAAGTTAAGCAGGGCTGTGCAGACCCCATCTGTGTGTCCCAGAGGAAAAGAGATGGAGCAGCGGCGAGGAGAAGCTCTTGAAAAGCTTTTAAGGCAAAAGCAAAAGGGATTTGATTGCTGAACTTCCAAGAGCTGTTCCAAGAGGTTCTGGAAGCTCCCGAGTTCCTGGCAGAGCTGCAAGAGAACCCTGCAAGCCCCTTCTGCTGGCAGGGAAGGTGAGGAACCACCACAAAACCTCTCTCCCGAAGAAATGCTGGAGTTCAAGTGATGAACACGATGCCTTTGTCCAGTGCAGGTGGCAATTAATGATATTTCTGATACGTTTTATCAAAAATGATTTGTCCCACGGTATCCAAGCCACCAGCATGGCTTTGGATTCCAAACTGGAAATGAATCCCAGCCTGGCTGATGCCTGGGGCATCAGCAGAGCTCTGAGGGCACAAAGCTGAGGCTCAGTGGATTCCTGCACTGCCTGCTCAGCAAAAAGCCTCCACCAAATCCTGCACAAACACAGCACAGCAGCAAATCCAGAGCCACTGAGGGTTCAGGAGAGGATCAGGAAAATAAAACCCTTAAATTCTTTGCTTTGGTGACTCTAAGCAGTGGCTGACCACTTCCAGAAATGGTCATTTCCCAAATAATGACCAACCAGCTGAAAAAGGGCTTTAAAACTGCCATCAATTCTGTCATTTATATTTAAAGTAGATTTCTCAAGGTTGTTGATAGAACTGGAGGAACTGGAGTGAATTTTCAGTCCTGTTCAACCAGAGAAGGAAACTGAGGCAGAATCATTTCAGTGCAGCCACCTCTCCACAGATCTATACTTATATACAGTTTATTTCACTAGAGATTTTAATTTTATACATAGTATAAAGGGGTATCCTGGTATCACACATAGAGTTATTTTACTGTACTGTTTAAGAACCAATTTTTTACATAATACAGTATTAAGTACCATATTAATTAAAACAAGAGTTTTTTTAAAAAAAAACTACATATAAATGGATGTTTATCATATGCACAGTGCAAGAACGGCTTGATAGCATTGTAATCACAAAATGTGAGTCTAAAATACAACACTGTGATTGAAAACTCATTGATAATTACGATGCCCTGTGTTGTAGACATTGATTAATCTCTGTTTGAATTACCAAGCAAGGTTAAAATTCCAGACGAACAGCAGCAGCTTCTCAGTATGGTTCCAAGGTTTCTTCCACAGTAACCCGAGTTTTACAAAACACTGGTTTATCCCTACTTGTGGTCTAAGGAAACAGAAGAATGGCACAGATTCCATCTGGGATTATCTGGTAACTAATGCTAAAGAAATTCTTTATTACTTCCACACAGGAATCCTTTAAGGATGAGCGAAGAGATAAAGATGGAGAAGTTTCTGGGCAGAATTCTCCGAATTTTACTAACGGAGTACAGGATTTCTCCTCTGCAAAAAGGAAGATAATACTGGAATAGAAATCAGGCTGTAATATTTACAGGAAACAAGTGTGGAAAAGAAAGCAATCCTAATGTAAACACCGAGGCAGAGAGGGCTTCTTCATTTTCCCTTTGCAGAGTGGGGCACTGGATGAAGGGCAGCTCCTCAGGAACAGCTCTTTTCCCCTTCCCCAGCACAGAATGCGTGTGGTACTCGTTGAGAATCCCTAACAGGTTTTCTCCCCTCCCTCCCCCCAAAGTTTCAAGTTCAATAAATAGTAGAAAAATAATCCTTTACTTAAAAATCTTGAGATGCATTGTCCCAGGTCCTGCACAGCGAGGCGGGCGCAGGGAGCTTCCCACCTGCAGAGAGGCCAGCAGCCTTCCCCGCTCTGTCGGGCACTTCTGGGCTCTCCAGCTGCAGATTCCTGCTCTTCCAGTTAAGGAAACCAAATCATCTCTGGCTCTTTAAGCTCTCTCTCTCTGCTCTTGGCTCAGCACAACAAACTCCAGCTGCTGGATAAACTCCCATCCCTGTTCCTGGAGGTCTAACGTGCCTCCTGCTCCATCTGTCTCCGTGTTTTGGCAGGTCCATCCATCAAGCACGTTTCCAGGCCAGAGCCGACCTCACCTTTGTAAAAACGCAAAGCTCTGCTGCCTCAGTTTTGGTGGGGAAGCCTGTGAGGTTGTCCCTGGGGGGAGCACCACGGTCCCCTGGAGTGGCATCTGTGGTGTCCTCAGTGTGTGGCGACAGCAGCCTGCAGGCGGCTGTGGTGTCCCCAGTGCCACAACTTGGGGGTGGCGGTGATGTCCCCAGTGCCACAGCTTGGGGGTGACAGTGATGTCCTCAGTGCCACAACCTGCAGGGGGTGACGGTGATGTCCTCAGTGCCACAG
>WBMY01016598.1:9170-26206 GCA_013397315.1 Donacobius atricapilla
CACATCATCCCCCAGCCACCCTGTACCCCCTGGGCTCCCTCAGCCACCCCGTGTCCCCCCCAGGCCACCCCTCACCTCATCCTTGCCATGGAACAGCCACTCACTGCCATTGCTGAGCCTAGGGACAGAGCACAGATACCAGTGCCACGCACGCCCACGGTGCCACCCCACACAGCGCCGCGCCCTCACCTGAGCTTGAAGACGTGTTTCTTCTTCTTGTAGCCCGTGGGCACCTCGCAGCGGGCGTCCCACAGCCCCAGGGGCTCCTCGCCCTGGCACGGCAGCCCCAGCGCGCGGCTCTTGGCGTCCTTGAAGAAGGCGAGCTGGCCGCCCCGCAGGACGCAGTACCGCGTGCTCCACGACCTGCACCGGCACCGTGTCACCCCGGGGACACTGCCCCACCGGGGACACCGCGCTCGCCACCACCGCTGCCGTGCCTACCGGTTGGATGCGCGCTTGGTGGCCGCCTCCAGGTCGTGCTTGCGGCCGAGGTAGCCCTCCAGTTGGACGCTGCTGACGCGGGCGGGCAGCGTGGCCGGCTCCTCCGGCTCCTCCCGCGGTGGCCGTGGCGTCGGTGACACCGGCTCCTCGTCACCTGTCCTCGGTGCCAGCTGTTGCGGGGCAACGGCGCAGTTATGCCGCAGTGTCGCCCACCCGCTGCCGCCGACGGACCCGCAGCAAGGTGTTGTCCCCTCCCGTGGTGACAACTGGGCACACGGGTCGCTGTCACCAGTGGGTCATGGACCTCAGTCTGGTGGCCTGGGGGTGGGTCACTCCCAGGTCTCCGTACCAGTGACCTCACCAGCTCCGGAATGTGGGAACTGGTGTCTACTGGGAGGATGCAGTGAGTGGTTCGATGCTAATGACCCCACCAGTTCCAATAGGTGGGAACTGGTGACTGCTGGGAGGACCGCTCAGCATTCCCATGCCAGATGTGATCCCCCAGTGAGTGTATGCGATCCTGCAGTGAATCCAGCCCTGGGACCCTCCGTGCAGTGCCAGTGACCCCACCAGATCCAGTGCGTGGGAACTGATGGTTATTGGGAAGACCCCAGGGAGCAGCACCTGGGACAAGATCCAGCCCTGGGACTCTGTGCAATGTCAATGTGTGTGTGTGTCCACATGTCCAGCTCCAGTGTGCAGGAACTGGTGGGTACTGGGAGGACCCCAGTAAGCGGCTGGGACATGGTCCAGCCCTAGGACCCCTGGATCTCAGTGCCAATGACCCCACCAGCTCCAGTATATGGGAGCTGGTGGGTACTGGGAAGACCCCAGCGATCAGCTGGGACCCTCAGCACAGTGCCAGTGAAGCCATCAGCTCCAGTACACAAAAACTGTTGGCTACTGGGAGGACCCCAGTGAGCGGCTGGGACATGGGCCAGCCCTGGCACCCCCCGGTCTTGGTGCCAGTGTTTCCTCAGATTTGGGGTGATGAGGTTGAACCAAGCTAGATGAGCAGTCCTGGGAGTCACGTCAGTGTTGTCGCCAATCCAGGGGACATGGGGACAGTGGGAGGTCTGGTTGGGGACCATGGCATCAATGCCATCATCTCAAGGCATCAGTGGTGCCAGATGAAGGGGATGCCCATCCAGCTGGGTGCCACAGGAGGGGTTTGACAAGGGCCCCTGTCCCCAGGGGGCCATGAAATGCCCATGTCCCCAAGCAAGGCAGTGATCTTGACCCTAGATATGTAGTCAGGGGTCTTGCCCCCAAGCAGGTGAATGTGATCTTGTTCCAAGGGAGGCAGGAGATGTCCCAGGTAGAGGAGGATCCTGTCCTCAAGCAGGGAAAAGTGTGTGTTCCTGAGCAGGCAAAGACCACCCTGTCCCCAAGGAGCCAGAAGATTCCCATGTCCCCAAAAACGCAGAGCAGGACCCTGTCCCCAAGAAGATGCCCATGTCCCTGAGCCAGCAGAAATGTTCTTGTCCCCAGGTAGTTTCTCAAGGATCCTGTACCCACGCAGGGGGAAGTGATCTGGTCCCCAGGGATCCAGAGGACGGCCATTATTCCCAAGCAGGCTGGCAGTAAGCAGAGAGCACTCCTGGCCCCAAGCAGCTGAAAGTGGCCAAGTCCCCAAGCAAGCAGAGAGGATCCTGTTCCTGAGTAGCCAGAAGATGCGCATGTCCCTGTGCTGGCAGAAATGATCTTGCCCCAAGGAGCCAGGAGATGCCCATTTCCCCAAGCAGGCAGAAGAGGCAGAAGGAGTTCCTGTCCCCAAGGAGCCAGAGGATGCCCATGTCCCTGAGTAGGCTGGCGGAGGTAAGCAGAGCAGGCTATTGTTCCCAAGCTGATGCAAGTGGCCATGTCCCCAAGCAGGCAGAGGGATACGCTCTCCCTGAGTAGCCAGAAGATCCCTGTGTCCCTGATCAGGCACGAATGAGCTTGTTTCCATGTAGGCACTCAAGGATCCTGTCCCCAGGTAGGGCAGAGTGATCTGGTCTGTGAGGAGCCAGATGCCCGTGTCCCCAGGCAGGCAGAAGAGGCAGAAGGGGTTCCTGTCCCCAAGCAGGCAGAGCAGGTGGGAGGAGCAGAGAGCTGGCAGCGAGCACAGGGGCTGGCACATGGTGACAATGCCCTGTGGGCGACGATGCCTGCCTCGAAGGATGACAATGCTATAGGGTGTAACGATGCCCCACAGGGTGCTGATGCCTTGCAGAGTGACCACGTCCCACAGGGTGATGATGCCCCACAGGGTGACACTGCCCCATGGGGCGACCATGCTCCATACGGTGACTGTGTCTCTTGGGGTGACGATGCTCCACAGGGTGATAAAGACCCACAGGGTGATAATGCCCTGCAGGGTGATGATGCTCCACAGAGTGACGATGTCCCATACAGCAATGATGTCCCTTGGGGTGACACAGCGGCCCCAGGGCAGACACTGCAGCTCTGGCTGCTGCACAGATCCCAGACACACGCATACACCATGGGTGCCACCCCCCATGTCACCCCAGGAGCTGGGGCAAAGGGGACCTGCAGCACCCCTCTGCCCGCCCAGCCTTTTTGGGGTAATTCAACATTTATTCAACACAAGGCAGACAAGATGAGGATTGGGAATGTGGGGATCTGTCAACACAATGAGGTCATGCTCACAGGGGGTGCCAGGAGCTGTGGGACATGCAGGGACACCTTTTTGAGCATCGGGGAAGGTAAAAGCTAAACTCAAGAACTGACCGGCTCTGGTCCATCCGTAGTGGGCAGTGAAGTGTCCTGTGTGCTCACATCCTTCTTCTCCTCTTCTTCCTCCTCCTCGGACCTGCACAGGGAGACAGCCAGTCAGCATCCCCATCCTAGACATGATTCCAAGGGGATGGGGCTGGCTACTGCTCTCCTGTTGCCCCTGAGGGATGAAAGCCCTGTCAGGGTGATGCTTGACCTTCATCTCCCCTCTTCATCAGCATCAACTTGTTGCTTGGAAAAGGCAAATCGCCAAAAAGCCCCTTAATGCTAAAAAACATCCTTAATGGTTTGAGAAGAGGGATGTGGAAACGGTGTCCCTGCTCACATGGAATGATGGTGGCATCCCTTACCCGGCCTCCAGCTCCCCATCCAGATCCAGGCAGTAGTCGGGAGCTTCAGAGCGCGTCATCCCGTCCCGCACCAGCCCCTCACGCAGAGACCGCCCGCCCAGGAGCTCCAGCTGCCAAGCAAGGAGTGAAAGTGTTAAGGGATGAGGGGGGAGAGACTGTGGCAGAGCAGGCAGAGGCCTCATCCTGAGCCTTTCTCACCGTTGTCAGCTTCCTGAGGGCAGCAATGCGCTCCTCCCAAGTGGCAGAGGACTTCTCAAAAGCCTCATGCCGCTTCAGCAACTTCTCCACCGCGTCCACCGTCTGCCCGTAGTCGCTGCTGGCCAGGTAGGGCTCCTGAGCCATGAGCCACGACTCGGCCACCGAGGCATCGCGGGAGAACTGGCACACCTCCAGCACTGTGGGCGGGATGGGCAGCGCTCAGCCCCTGGACCAGCCACCCCGCCACCCCCAGCACTGCTGCACTCCTCCCCAGCACCCCCGGCGCACTCACGCAGCCGCAGCCGCTCCCAGCGCTGCTCCCATGTCTCCATCATGGCTTTCCTCTTGTCCACCAGCTCCACCAGCTTCGCCTTGACCTGTGAGGGGATGCTGTTAGGGGGTGGCCCAGATGGCATTACCCCCACCATCCCTCATCCCTGATTTCCTCACCTCCGGTGAGTCCTGGTGCTTGCGCTGAAGCAGCTTCTTGCCCAGCTCAATGCAGGTGGTGAAGTTCTTGCCCCGAGCATCCACCTCAGCCTTAATTCCCTGGTGGTATTTCATCAGCAGCTCCACTGAGGAGACATCCCTGAGGACAAAGAGGTGCCAGTGTCAGTGGTGCCATTGGTTCCACGTCCCATTCCAGGTGCCCGCTGCGTGCATCCCTACCGGGGTTTCTCCTGTGTCTCAATCTGCCGGACAGTGCTCTCCATCCAGGAGAGCAGATCCCGCGCCATGCTGAAGAAGCGGTGCTTGTCAGCCGTGTCCACCAGCCGTGCCCGGCGCCCGCTGCACGCTTCCAGCAGCTCCTGCAGCGCTCGGGACACCTCCTGCTCCTGCTCCTGGATTCCAGCTGCCTTCTCCCCAGCGTAGGCGGTCTGCAGGCGTGCTGCCGTCTCCCGAAACTGCTGCACCTATGAACCACAGAACAGCTTGGGTTGGAAGGGACCTCAAAGACCATTGAGCCCAGCCTCCCACCATGGGTAGGGACACCTTCCACAAGACCACAGAGAGTGCTGAGCGCTGGCATCCGCATCAGGTTGGAGCCTCACCTGTGCCTCCAGCAGCTGGAGGTCCCTCTCAAAGGCGCTGTGCATGCGGTGGAAAGCCTCCACTGTGCCAGCATCCTCACCCAGATCCTGGGGCAGTTCCTGGCGCCGGGTGGCGATGAGGGCTAGCAGCTCAGCACCGTCGTAGAAGTATTTGTGGAGGTCATGGGAGGCAGCAAGGAGCTGCATGCGGGTGTCAATCAGCTCCAGGAGGTCGGCCCAGCTCTCGTTCAGTCCGTCCTTCCACTCAGCTATGGTGGCTGCCTCGATGTGCCCCGCGTCAATGAGGTCCTCAATGGTCAGGTTCACCCGGTCCACACGCTCCTGCCCCACGTTCCCCGTCTCCCGTGCGAACTCACGAAACTTCTCCCGCAGGAGCTGCATGGAGGGAAGAGAAGAGTCAAGTCGTCCCCCTCAAGCCATCAGCCAGCACCGCCACATCCACCCCATCACCCTCACCATGACATGGTCCAGATCCTGCCCCATCTCCGGGGAGGAAGCAACCACATCGCGCTCAGCAATCCACTGCTCCAGCTCCTCCACCTCCCGCTTCAGCTGGAAGAGGTGGGACATGTTCTCCAGGCGCCGGCAGCGCTCCTCGGCCGCCTCCTTCAGCCCCGCGTAGTGCTTGTCCACCTGGCCCTGCAGCCGGATGATCTGCTCCCTGCGTGGCCCCGGCACACAGACACCCAGTTCTCAGCCACGAAAAAATGTCCCTGACCCACCCGTGTTGACATCCGGGGGGGTTGGAGGTGAAGGACCCACTATGTGCTCCCCATATCCCTCTCCAACCACCTCCCTGCCCAACTGGAGCAGCTGACACTGCCAGAGCTCCAGCCAAACCCCCACCCACATGGTGTTGAGGGCACGGGGTCACCCCAAAGGACAGGGGACATGTGATGTGGCACCTACCCCTCAGGGTGGCCAGCAGAGAGCAGCTGCTGCGCCCTCCCCGCCAGCTCTTTGATGGTTTGTCCGTAGTCCTCGATGGAGCGCACCTGCCGGACATGTCTCTTCAGCATCATCAAGCAGCTCTCCTCATCCTATGGCATGGAAAACATCGGTGCCATCAGCACCTGGCATTGTTGGGGGCAGGGACTAGGGTCTAGACTCAGCGCCTGCCCTACAGGAATGTCTTGGCTCTGTCTGATGCCACAGGGAGCAACGGAGAGCTCAGTGGGGCATGGCATGGAGTGGGATGGAAGGTGTAATGGCACGGGAACGACACATAAGAGCAGGACACAGCATGGTGTGTCACATGTGGATGATGTTCAACAGAACAGCGTGGCACAGCCTGGGTCAACACTGGACATCCCAGCAAGGCACGCCCCAGTGCAGCATGGACCCCCCCAAACACAGAGCACCATAGGGAATCACTCCTCACTTTTGGTTTCTCCTCGGGTCCCATGAAGAGCTCCTGCTCGCTGACCCAAGCCTCTGCCTCATCGGCATCCAGGTAGTACTGCTGGGCCTCTTCGGCCTCCCGCAGGCGCCGGTGCCGGGCGGCTGCCTCCTCCTGCAGCGTCTCCCACAGCGCCCGCAGCTCCTGTGCCTGTGCCGCCAGCTCCGGGCCTGGTTCCTCACCGCTCCCTGCCGCCTCTCCCCGGCTCAGCACCTCACCCAGGCGGGGGGCATGGCCCGCCAGCTCCTTCTGCAGCGTCTGCCATCATGAGGGAAGCCACAGTGAGAGTCACCCATGGGATGGATCCCAAGGGACCACCCGGGATGGTGGCTGTTGCTGCGGTACCCAGGCTCACCTCATTCCTCTTGGTCAGGCGCTGCACGCTTGGGAGGTCAGTGCCATGATCTGTTGACCTCGCCAGGGAAAGCCGCTCCTGCACCCACAGCTGCGGGAAGGAGCACCCACTTAACCCCCTGCAGCACTCATGGGTACCTACCCCCAGCCCCCCGGCCCCTGTCATAGCAAGGACACTAACCGTCTCATCCTCCAGATCCCGCCCCAGCTGGTACATGGCCTTGGCTGTCTCCAGCTCCTTCCTCTTCCTTTCCAGTGGCTCCAGCAGCTCAAGGACTCGCTGCCGGAGCATCTGCTCCTGCCTGGTGGTATCTGGCACATCCCCAGCACCAGGGGTGCCCTGCCACCCCAGTTCCTCCAGCTCCTTCATCCACATTCTCACTTGCTCTTCCAATCTCTGGCAGGACAAATCCATGGGAGTTAGGGATCTGAGCCGAGACGGAGAACCCCAGTCCCATTTGGGAACAAGCTTCATCGCCTCCTGCCCCTTCCCAAAGGGCCCAGTGAGGTGCCAGTACCCACCGTCAACCTCTTCAGCAGCAGGTTGGTGGCGGTGAGGTCCTTGACCTTCTCGGCATGGCGCAGCTCCTCCTGCGCCCGCCCCAGCCAGCTCTCCAGCTCCCCGTAGCTCCGGGCATACAGCGCCGAGCGCTCAGCCTCAAACAGCTGCCGGCCCTTGTCCTCGGCAGCGCTGCGCAGCTCAGCCCAGCGCCGGCGCAGCTCCTCTAGCCGCT
The DNA here is from genome assembly GCA_013397315.1 of Donacobius atricapilla. NCBI lineage: Eukaryota > Metazoa > Chordata > Aves > Passeriformes > Mimidae > Donacobius > Donacobius atricapilla. The sequence continues at coordinate 16,438 of WBMY01016598.1, forward strand.
GCGTCACCGCCGCACCGTACTGCGGCTTGCGCGCAGCCAGCTCCGTCCCCTCCTGTGGCAAGAGCAGAGAGGTGGGTGGTCACTGTGGCACGGGGACACCCCACCCGTGCAGCAGGCTGGGAGCATTCCAGAGCCCTGGAATCATTAAGGTTGGAAGGCACCTCTTGGGCCATTGAGTCCAACCATTCCCCCATAACTGCCATGGCCACCGCTAAGCCATGTCCCCAAATGCCACATCCACACAGCCTTTAAATCCCTCCAAGGACGGGGATTCTACCACTGCCATAGGCAGTCTTTGCCAGGGCTGCACAACCCTTTCCCAGAAGAAATTTTCCCTGATATCCAATCGAAACCTCCCCGGTGCAACTTGAGGCTATTTCCTCTTGTCCTTTCCCTTGTTTCCTGGGAGCAGAGCCCAACCCCTAACTGGCTGCACCCTCCCATCAGGGAGTTGTAGAGAGCAAGAAGGTCCCCTCGGAGCCTCCTTTTTCTCCAGGCTGAGCCTCCCAGCTCCCTCAGCAATTCCTCATGCTCCAGACTCTTCCCCAACTCTGTTCCCCCTCTCCTATCATGGTGCTGGCACCCACCGCCTCAATCTTCTCCAGCCAGCTCTGGTTGGGTGCCAGCTCAGCCATGAATGCCTGGTGCTTCTGCCACTTGCTGTGGAGACCACGGGCTTCTCCATAGGAGACATCCTGAGCCATCAGCATCTTCTCATCTACCCAGGCATCAAACTGCAAGGAAGTGATGTCAGTGCTCAGCTAGTGGGGACCCCCCAGGGATGCCACCAGCCATGCTGCATTCTTACCTCGCGGCAGCTCTGCAGGAAGGTCTGTAGGTCATGGTTGTCCTGCATCAAACCCGCTGCCTCTTCCACCTTGTCCATGACAGCTCCATGCCTGGCAGGGAACCATGGATGTGCAGCATCAGCCCTGCTGCCCACACACTGCCCACCCACCCATCCGTCCTGTGCCGGACTCACCGCTCCTGGAGAGTTTGGCACTTCTCGGAGATCTTCTCAGCAAAGATGTTCTCCTCAGCCACCAGCTTGGTGCCACCAGCCACCACCTCTGGGACCTTATTGGCATTGCTCTCCACACCAGCACGGAAGTTCTGGAAGCGGTGCAGGGCAGCAGCCGAGCCTTCCAGCGTGGAGGGCAGCTCCAGGTGGGACAGCGTGTACTCCTGAGAGGCACAGCAAGGGATCAGCACACAATTACCCGTTTTTGGGGTGCCCGTGAGCCAAGAGACCCAAAGGACGTTGCTTGAGCACCCACCTGCTTGGTGAGGAGGATCTCTGCCTGCTTGGTGTCGCGGAGGAACTCCTGGAAGTTGCGGCACTGGGTGAGGAAGCGCTTCCGAGCCTCTGCCATCTTGCCTAGGGCAGCCCAGCCATCCTTCACACCGCCCAGGCGCTGCCGCAGCCCCTCGTATTCGGGGTCCGTCTGCCCCCCCAGCACCCGCTCCCCCGCCTCCACCAAGGCGGAGAAGGCTCCTGCATGCTCCTCGGCATCGCGCCGGGCCGCTTCGTGCCGCTGCAGCATCTCCTCCGCCTCCCCCAGCGACGCCGGCACCTCATCGACAGCAGCCATGGCTTTCTGAGCGCCGAAGAGCCATGCCTGGAAGTCATCCAGGTCCTGCAGGAAACTCCGGAGCTGCCCGGCTTCCCCCAGGGACGCTGTGCGCTCTGCCAGGGCCGCCTGCAGCTCATCCCAGGCGGACGTGGCCACTGCCAGCTTCTGGGCCACCTCCGTGGCTGCCTCGGGCCGCTCCTCGGCCAGGCGCTCGGCTTGGGAGCGCAGGGTGGCCAGGCGGTCCTGGGCCACTGCCAGCTCCCGCTCGATGCCGTAGAGCTTGCGCTGGGTGGCCAGGACACCGGCCAGGTCGCGGCCCAGCTCGGCCGTAGCCTCCACCACCCGGGCTTTGCCCCGCAGCCATTTCTGGGTCTCCTCGGACTCCAGGTTGTAGTTGAGGAGGCGCAGCGCCGAGCCCACCGCCCGCTGGCGCTCCGACACCAGCTCCCGGAACCGGCCCCACCTGCGGGACAGAGGCGGGGGATGGCAGGGAAGGCACCGTCACGGTGTCACCTGCCACCCCCCGGCACCACCCGCCGCCGTACCTCTCATTGAGCTGCTCCCGGCACTGCCGGACCTGGGGGCTCCGGGGGTGCCCGCTAGCCAGGAGCCCGTTGGCTGCCTGGTTGACTGCGGCGATCTGGGAAGCCACGGTGACCATGTCTTGCTCCAGCCCGTCCAACCTGCGGGAAGGTCCAGGCTTAGAACGAACGGCAACTCAGGGCAGGGCACGGCAGCACCACCACCACGGCAGGGGCTCCTTCCTACCTGCGCTGTGTCACATCCAGGTCCTCCAGTGCCTGCGGCACCTCCAGCTCTCCCAGCCAGGTCTCCTTGGAGCCCATCCAGAGATGGCAGGCGTCGCTCTCCCCGAAAACAGTGTAGAGGTCCAGGGCATCGTGCAGCTGGCGGCCGCGGCGCTCGGCCAGCATGGCCGCCTCGGCGTGCAGCTCCCGCAAGGCCGGTAGCCGGCTCTGCACCTCGGGGCCGGCGCGCTGCTCCGATGGGAAGCCCTCGGCCTGCTGAGCCAGCCTGTCCAGCTGCTCCCGGGCGGCCGCCAGCTCATCCAGCAGCTCCTGGTGCTGCCGCAGCAGGACAAGGGTGCGGGATTCATCCTGGCCCAACTCCTCGGTGGCCGCACGCCGGTGGGCATCCTGCAACCCCTCCGCCAGCTCCTCCACCTCCGCCTGGAACTGGAAGAAGGCCTCGGATTCCCGCAAGCCGCGCCGGCCCTCGGCCGCCAGCCCCTCGCCCACCGCCAGCGTCTGCTCCAGCCGCCCGCCCCGGCTCCGCATCTCAGCCTCGAAGGCGGCGTGCCGGCGCTGGAGCAGCAGCACGCCCGGCAGGTCCTTCCCAAAGTCCAGGGAGAGGTAGAGCTGCTCCTGCTCCTTGATCCAGCTCTCTGCCTCATCCAGCTCCCACAGGCAGGTCCACAGGGAGCGGGATTGCTCCAGCAAGGCTCTCCTACGCTTTGCTTGTTTGTGCAGCTGTTCCTGGCACATCTCCAGGTGCTTCACGCGGTCCTGGATGACTTTGGGGTCACAGGGACGATAGCCTGGGCAGGGAGCAGGGTGGATGCTTGTCAGGACAGTGTCCTGCTTTCCTTTGGCCATGCCAGGGATGCAGGGGTGTCCTGGCACACCTACCCTCAACCTCAGCAAAGCGGAGGGCGGCAGCGCTGATGGCCCTGGTCTTCTCTGCCTGTACAGCCATGTCGGCCTCCAGCAGACGGTGGGTCTGCAGCAGCTCCTCCGCTTCCAGAAGGTGCTTCCCTGATTCAGGAGATGCCAGCTTCACCTGCAGAAGACCCTCAGCCATTACTCACTGATACCCAAAACTCAGGACCGGCACCACAACATCTCTTCTCTCTCCCCAGTGAACTCCCACCAGCACCTGGTGGGACAAAGACACCTCACCCATGGTGACACCCCATGCCCACAGCTCACCTTGACCTCATCCATCCAGTCGATGCAATGGAGCATCTCCTGGAAGAGGTGCTGCAGGGTGAGGTTCATCTCCAGGCGCTGGCGCCGGGCAGCCAGCAGCTCCAGGAGCTGCTCCCAGAGCCGCAGGATGTTGTCCTTCCGCCCGTTGATGCGCTGGATATCATGGTAGCCCTCCAGCTCCAGCTCCTTGGCCACCGCCTCAATGGCCTGCACCCTCTCCCTGTAGGCAGCTGTGTCTGTCTCAATGGCCTCGTGCTTCTTCTTGGCTGCCTCCACCGCTGCCAGGTCCTGCCCAAAGTTGTCCTGCCCCAGCACAGAGCCCGTGGTAAGACTCTGGTGAGCTCCCTGGGGTGGGAGTCCCCGGGGTGGGTGGTCCCCCTCCTCACCTGTGCCACCAGGCGCTGGTTCTCACTCAGCCAGGCCTCCCGCATGGCCGCTTTGCGGTCGAAGCGCCGTGCCAGCTGCTCCAGCTTCTCCTGACGGATCAGCTCGTTGCGCAGCGCCAGCTCCCGCTCATGCTCCGCTTTCTCCAGCTGCTCCCAGGCCTGGGGGAAGGCGGCACTGGACAGGTGGCACCCATATCCCACATCCCCCCACCCACCTGCGTCTTGCTCTGCTGGTGAACCCCAGCATGACCCCCAGGGGGAGGAACACAAGCTGCCATGGGATGGATCAGTCCTGTCCCAGTATGGATTCAGCATGTCCTGGGATGGACCTGAACTGCCTCAGGAGATGGACTCAACCTGCTCCAGGACCCATCCCAGCCTGCCCAAGGACCTGAACTGCCTCAGGAGATGGACTCAACCTGCTCCAGGACCCATCCCAGCCTGCCCAAGGACCTGAACTGCTTGGGGATGGACCCAATCTGCCTCAGGAGAGGAATTCAGTTTCCCCCAGGAGATGGACCTGACTTGACCACAGGAGACAGCCCCCAACTACCACAGCAGACAGAGCCCATACCCGGTTGATGTCAGAGACCAGGCGCCCCTCGTGTGGGGTGTAGACACGCTGGTTGTTGGCCCTCATCCGTGACTGGATGGTGAAGAGCAGCACCTCCAGGTTGCCCTTCTCCTGAAACCTGCCCCAGAGAGAGCTCAGCGTTGGGCACCCTTGGGTGTCTCACACCACTGGGCGGGCATGGGGAGCAGGGGGCTCTTACTTGGGGGGCTTCTCCACGGTGCGGTAGGTGCTGAAGGATTGCAGCTGGTGCTGCACGCCGGCCAGCGAGTTGGCGAAGCTGCGGCTGTTGAGGGAGGCGATGGTCTGCTCAATCCAGGTGAGCAGGTCGGACGCCAGCCCCCCATAGCCCTCGATCATCCGCTCTGTCTCCTTGGCATGCTCGATGACCTGTGGCGGGACCAGGGGTGAGTGTGAGGGCCCGGCACCCCAAGAGAACACCCCTGACCACCTCAATGCCGTTCCCTACCTTGCCCAGGCGCCTTCCCTCCACCTCCAGCACCTTCATCTTGGAGAAGTAGTGGTAGAAGGCCACCACGTAGGTGATGATGGACTTCTCGTCAGGGTTCTCTGTGAACACATCTGCCCAGTGCGAGGGAGAGGTATCACTCCTGACCCAACCTCAACCCACTTCACAGGCCCCACAGCCTCATGAGGTCCTTCCTGTGCCCACCCAGGCCCTCCTTCCATGTATTGGGAACCTCTCTGTGCTTCATGGAGCCTGGGAATGTCCCAAGGGAAACTGAGGCAGGAGGACTGACAGCAACTGCCTCACCTTCAGGGTCGAGGAGAGGGGTGATACCCAGGTGCCGCTCTGCCACGCTGAAGGCATGCTCCAGGTTGTGCCGGGCATTGGATTTGGTGAGGTTTTGGAAGTCAACCAGCTCAGGCCTGGGGACAGAGAGCACGAGACAGCGGTGACACACCTGTGGGACATCTCTCAGTACCACTGCCACCCCAGTGCCTGCTGCTGTGATGCTTACCTGTGCCTGTGGATGAGGGCATTGAAGGCCAGCCCGTCCTTCCAGCTTGAGGTGAAGTTGGTGACGTTCACGTGGGGGTACCTGCGATGGGGACAGGGTGTTACGCTATGGACACTCCCGGGCCCTGATGCAGTCACACAGGGGTCCCACCACATACCCTGCTGTTTTCATCTGGCACCAAAGCAGAAGTGCATCCCTGGCAGAGCGTGTCTCCCGGCCCTCCTGCGTCTCCACGATGATGTCCTGGATCTGGGGACAAAAGGACACTCTGGGGCTGTAACAGCAGTTCCACGGAGGATGGCTCCCACTTGGGAATGAAGTATGGAGCAGACAGATGCCCAAAACCACCTGTCCTCACCTGGAAGCGGAGGATGATGGTCCAGATGAGGCCGAGGACAAGGCGATGGTTGCCATCCACGATATCATGGGAGCCCATGTTCTCCAGGTGCACCCGCTGCTCCTTCAGGAACTGCAGCGCCTTGTCCACATTCTCCAGGCAGTGGATCCGCATCCGGCCCTTGGTGGGCTTGGGCTGGGGCGTGACAGTGCTCAGCACCCTCCCTTCCACACCAGGTACCCTGCCCGGGGACACCCCCATGCCCATGCTGCCACCCCAACCCTTGCCCAATGCCAAGAGAGCTGGTGTGGCATGGCAGGGCAGCCCACAGGTCCCAGGGTCTCCATCTGGGTGGGATTCCTACCAGAAGCTCTCCTGACAGCACTTCCAGCAGTTTGATGAGCACCCGCCCGTCCCGGAGGTCCATGTAGAGGTCCGAGATGCGGCAGGTGACACGAGCCAGGTGCGAGTTCACCCACTTGGTGAAGGTTTTCTTCTGCACGGCCTCCCGCTCATCTGCAGGGACAGCGGGCAGGGGGTCACTGACAGTGGGGACAACCCAGGTGGGACCGAGGGGACCTGCCACCCACCTGCCAGGGCTTTGATGCGGGAGCGCTCGAAGAGCCGTGCGGAGCTGTTGTCGTTGTCCAGCTCATCGTCGGACGCATCCCAGCGGACATTGATGCGGCTGTACTGCTGCTGCAGCTCCAGCTGCTCGTAGTCATTGGCCGAGGTCATGGTCCCAGTGTGCCCCGGCCCGGTGGCCGCTGGCTACCGGTGAGAGGCCCCTGGGGGACAGCGGGACCGTGAGCATCAGTGCGGCCGCAGCAGCTCGCTGGCCCTGCGGCACGTGGGGATTTGCGGCTCAGAACCTCGGGATAAGCTGCTCAGAGGGATTTAGCCTCGCCCCACCCAGGTGTGGGGGGGCACCTGGCAGCTGCCCGCTCCAGGACCCCCATGCTGAGCCTTACCGTGCTGTGCTAATGGCTATTCATTGTCCTGCCTCCCCACCCATGTCCCTCTCCCAAGCCGAAACCCCAGCCCAGGTCCCCAGAGGTGTCCCCCCGCCCCGGTCCTTGGATGCCCCCAGGGAAGGGGCTGCTCCTCACCCCCACCCTGACTCCTGCGCTGTACAGGGGCTTCGCCAGTACTGGTGGCAGAAAGTGGGTGACAGCTGCCGGCAGGGGAGGGGCACCCACCCCCGGGGACATTTGAGACACAGATAGGACATGGCTGGTATCTAAAAATGCCTCTGAGCAGCTGTCGGTGGCTGCTGGGGCCCCTGAGGGGTGCGAGGAGATGGGCTGGGGCTCCCCACAGCCAGCAGCATGTCCAGGATCTCCCCTGCAACCCAGAGCTGCACAGAGCCCTCAGCTGTGGGTACCAGGGGGAACCCCGTGTGCCCCAAATCCCTGCTGTCCCCGTGAGCTGAGACAACCCATGGGCCCCCAGGTTCCCCCTCAGGTGCCCCGGGCATCCCCCAGATCCCCCCTGGAAGGGTTATCGGGGCAGCCCAGGCTGTGCCACACCCCAACTCTGCACCCTAATCGGGGCGGCGCAGGGAGGGCTTTGGCTTGGGCCTGGAGGCACCGGGAGCGTGCAAGGACGCAGAGGGGCGTGCAGGAGTGTGGGCAGCACAGCAGGGACACAGAGGAGCACACCAGAGTGTGCAAGTGTGAGGAAGGGCACGGAGAAGGGTGGCAGAGTGTGTACCTGTGAGCCAGGACATGCAGGGACTTGTCACAGCATCCACATGTGGACGGGGACATACAGAAGTGTGACAGAGTGCACCTGTGAGCAAGGACACACAGGGACATGCCACAGCGTGCACAGGTGAACAAGGACGAGTAGAAATGTGCCAGGGTGTGTATGCCTGAGCAAGGACATGCAGGGACACACCAGAGCATGCATGGGACACACACAACAGGCACACGAGTGGGTGCAGGGCCATGCAGGTGTGTACCGGAGCAGGCAGGAGGGTGCTGGAGCTGGGCCTGCAGCCCCTCATGCCGTGACTCCATGCCTCTGCCAGAGCACCCAGCTTGCCCTGGCAGGAAAGCCCCATGGGAGACCAAATTTGGGGATTTTGTCCCCAAAACTTCAGGGACTGCCAGCAGGATGGGTATGCTAAGTTGTGTCAGGTCTCTGCAGGATACCTCAGTTCTGTGTCCCTGACAACACGGCAGCGGGGCCATGGCTGCGAGCATCCAAGGAGGAGANAGCCACAGCAGGCCCATGGGAGCATTCCGAGCGCGGGCGCTCACCCACCCTTTAAATCTCCCTCCGCCGCACTGGCGCCTTCCGAGCATCCCTCCCTGCCACAGCCACGCCGCCACCAGCACCCGCCACCCGGGAATTGTCATTCCTCCCGCTCAGCGTGCAGAAAGCTGGGAATGCCAGCATGCCGGCCTCGCCGCCAGCATCCTGCGGCCATGGCCCGGGCAGCGTTGCCTTCCCCGGCCAGCAGCTCGGCACGGTGAATCAGCACTTCCCGGTGAGGGGCTGGCACCGTGCCACCACCACGGTCCCCCCGCCGGGCATAGGGAATGTCCCCCCACACCCCAAGGGCAGCGGGGGCAGTAGTTGGTACCTGGCGCCTATGGCACCCTCAAACCCATTCCCTGGCTCATCCCTCACAGCCACAGCATGCTGCTGGAAAGCCTATTTCCAGTGCACAGAAACTCATCAGACTCCCCCAAAACACCCCAAAATTCTGCCCCATCACCGCCACCCAGAGCCTGGCGCGTCCCCACTGCTCCACTTCACCAAAACACTTGGATTTAGCATCTCCCCCATAATCCACAAGCAGCCATGCTCTGGGTGGGAAGGGGCAGGAACCAGGGGGCATCCCCCCAGCCCCTCAACTGTCTCCTGCCTGCCAGGTGCAGGGCCAGGGCCGGGAGCAGATGGTCCCTCTCGGCACGGCCGCGTGGCACAGCACGGGGCAGTTGGGCATGGCAAGGCACGGCACAGCTCCTCCGGCTGCGATGCCCTGCTCCGGCCAGGGCTCCCCGGCCACACTCCCACCGGCCAGGAGAATTTGGGCTTCCCCAGGGCCACATGCCGGCCATGCCAGGACTGTCCCATGTCACCCAAGCCGGTGACACGCACACGTGCTGACACTCCACAGACATTTTTGGCTATAAATAGGCCTCCCCTGCACACGGTGCCGGCCGAGCCCTGCTCCCTTCTTAGAAGCTGCCCCCCCTGCACCCCAAAATCACCAGACAGAGCCCCAAAACCACATGATAGCTATAAAATACTCTGTGGGGGGCCATACTGGCACCCAGCAGGGTTGTCTGAGTCTCCTGTGCTTGCCACCGTCTTCCAGGGCACCCCAATTCCCTGGTTTGGGAGCTGGAGATTTAAAAAGGGAAAAGCTGAGAAATCAGGCCTGGGGGGCACCTAGGTTATTGGGATGAGGGTAAGAATTCCCCCAGCCCAATATCCACCCGTGAGCATCCTCCTGGCACTGGGAGAAGGGGGCCCAAGGGCATGGTACCCCAAAAACTCTTCCCAGGAACTCCAGTTTGTCCAGTTGCTAAAAACTGGGGGACAAAGTAGGTTGGGTGATGTGTCCCACGAAGACCCTCAGGACTCAGCTTTTCCCAAGTGCTGGGAGTACGAAGGACTGGTGTGGGGAGCCCTCCAGGGGTTGGCACCCCAGGAAAAGTGTCCCCAGGGTATCCCCACACTGTCCCCGGACTGTCCCCTGGGTGTCCCTAGAAAGTCACCGCCACTCGCCCGCCCCGTCCTTCCTGAGAGCAGCCCCGAGGGACACGGGGTGACAGCATACTCCCCGCCGCAGAGCGAAAAGGGGGTTCAGGCTCCCCGGAGGGCTCTTCACCCCGCCACCAAACTTTCCTCCGTGCCCACCGTCTGCCCCCCAGTACCGCGCCCGGTGTTCGGTGCCGCACCCCCCATCCGGTATCCCCGGGGCGGGCAGCGCCTGCCGGTGCCCCCCTCGGCGTG
>WBMY01016598.1:26256-41870 GCA_013397315.1 Donacobius atricapilla
GGCAAGCCCACGTGTCCCCCGCTAGCCCTGGATGCCCCCCAGCTAATCCCAGGCATCCCTCAGCTAGCCCTAGGTGTCCTCCATTGGCTCTGTGAGTTCCCCAACTCGTCCCAGGCACCCCATAGTTAGACCTCAGTGTCCTCCAGCTTGTCCCAGGCACCCCCTAATTAGCCCTGGGTGACCCCCACCAGCCCTGGGTGTCCCCCAACTAGTCCGTGGTGTCCTCCATCTAATCCAGGCAGTCCCCAGTTAGCCTTGGATGATCCCCAGCTAGCCCAAGCCGCCCTACATCAGTCCTGGGTGTCCCCCACTATCCCTGGATGCCCCCCAGCTAGTCACAGGCACCCCACATCTGTCCCTGGGTGTTTCCCACTAATCCAGGGTGTCCCCCAGCCTATTCTCAACACCCCACAGTTGGACCTGAACGTCCCCCAACTAGTCCTGGATGCCCCCCAGGTACTTCCCAGGGTATCCCACTAGCCCTGGATATCCCCCAGCTAATCCCAGGCAGCTCCCAGCTAGCCCTGGATGCCCTTCGCTAGCCCTGCATGCTCCCCAGGTCACTCCAGGTGTCCCCCACTAGCCTCGGGTGCACCCAGGTGCCTCCAGATGTCCCTCAGTAGCCCTGGGTGTCCGACTAGCCCAGATCCCGCAATTACTCCTGGTTGCCCCAAGCATCCCCACGGCCCATTAGGCCCCGCCCATTTCATCAAACCACGCCCGTTGTGCTTCGGGCCACGCCTCCAAAGTGCTCCTCGGGGCACGCCCCATCACTGAGCCACGCCCTTCGGCGCAGGTCTCGCGATATTTGCGGGGGAGGGCGGTGCGAGATGTGCGGCGGCTGTGTGGGCACCGAGTACCCGGAGCGGGTGAGGGCGGGCGCGGGGGGCTGCGGCCCCGGCCCCGGTCCTGATCCCGATCCCGGTCCTGATCCCGATCCCGGTCCTGATCCCGATCCCGATCCCGATCCCGGTCTCAGCCTGTGCTCCCGCCCTAGGGCACCACCTGCCTGGAGGGCGGATCTTTCCTCCTGAACTTCGTGGGGTGCGCGCAGTGCGGCCGCCGGGACTTCGTGCTGGTCGGCAACNCTTGGATTCTGGAGGGTCTTGAAGGCTGGGAGGGACTCCTGGGGCATGGGGGCTCTCAAGGGCTGGGGCGTGATGGGGAGGGCTCAGAGATCAAAGGAGGGGGAGGCCTCAGGGAGAATTAGTTTGAGTAGGGAAAATTCGGGGCCTCAGTATTTGGGGGGTCCCTGAGGTAGATGGTCCCTGATGGTAGATGCCTAGGGGGTCTCAAGTTGACTATATCAGGGAGCCACTGATGGGCATTAAGGGGGGTGAGTTGCTGTGGGGGGAATTTTGGGGGCTTGATGCTTTGGGGACCGGGATGTCTCTGCCCTGGGGTTGAGGGCAGGCACAGAGGATTGGGCTTGTCCCAAGAGATTGGGAGTGGGGGGATACCCCAGGGACAGTGTCCAGGTCCTCTCACCCCACTGTCCCCTGCCCCACAGACCTGTGCAAGAATTGCCACCACCTGATTGCACGCCACGAGTACACCTTCAGCGTGGTGGACGACTACCAGGTTTGTCTCTTGTCCCCCAAAAGCGCTTCCCAACTCTGCCTCTGGAATTCCAGACCCACCCTTCCACAGGCTGATTCCCACCTTTCCTGGGACAGAGCCTCGAAGGATTCAGAGCTGCATCTCTGTGTTCGGGGCTACCTGGAGTCCCCCCAGCACTAGTCCGTGCCTTGTGAGGGAAGCCCAGCTAACCTGGCATGGGAATGTGGGCGATGGGAGGGGGCTGTGAACCCCATTCCTCATTCCTGGCACACGTCCTATGCAGCAAACGGCTGGAAAAAGGGCACAGGGGAGTCGGTGGGGTTGGAAACGAGATCCCGGGGCTCTGATTGCAATCGGGGATCATGTACCGGATCTGGCTCGAGTTTCCCTGTGGGGGAGCAGGGCTGTGGCAGCCCCCCTTTTTCCAGCCCCCCTCCTTTTCCTTCCCCAAGGAATATACCATGCTGTGCCTGCTCTGCGGCCGTGCTGAGGATTCCATCAGCATCCTGCCTGACGACCCTCGCCAGATGACCCCGCTGTTCTGATCCCTGAGGGTATCCTAGAATGAGCTTCCAGGAGCTCTAGGAGATCCCTGGATCCCTGTTTCTGGGGACAGCACAGTCCGACATGATTTGCTCCTCCAAGCTTTCAGCCTGGATGCAGTGAACACCCAACACTGGATGCTCCCTTGTTTCTGGAGCCTTTTGTCTCCCACCCTGACTGCAAGGATGGGATGCAGTGCCACATCCCGAGCCCCCTGTGTGCCGAAGACATAAAGGGGTCCCCAAAACAGGATCCAAAGGGATTCCCACCCCATCCTGCCTCAGGATCGTAGATGGGATAATAAATGTGATGTGTGACAGCTTGGTGGCACAGGCAGGAGTATTTTGGGGGTGGACTTCACCCCCTGGAGTTGGTGAAGGGTGTTGGGGGCTGATGCAGGGGACTTTTTCCATCCCAGGAGCCAGTGGAATTCCTCCTTGGCACCTTCCCAGCAGTGGAGAGCCCACTGCACTTCCCCAGTGCTCTCCTAAACCCTGCAAAGAAAGGACTTGGATCATTTTCCCTTCCCAAGGAGTTGGTTTGGGATCACTTCCCCATGCCCTGTGGTTTGTAACCTGGCCCTGCCCTGCTGGGAATTCCATATTTGTGAGGCGGGAAGGAGCTGGGCGTTGGAAATCACTGCCCTGGGGTGGGTTAAGTGTTGCTCTTGGCACCTGGCCCCAGCAACACCCACGGGGAACTGGGTGCAACCGGCCTGGCACCCACCTATCCCTGAGCCTCCATTTCCTGGATCTGGCACCTCAGGGCTGCATCCACCTTCCTGGTCCCCCCAACAGCCCCCCAAAACCACAGGGGTATGGGTATGTTCCCAGAAACCTCATGGATCCATTTACACTCCCAAAAACCACGTGGATCCAGTCACGCTCCCTCCAGCTCATTTATTGCCACCAGCCCACGCCGCCCCGGTGGCTCCAACCCTCTGCCCCCATCAAGCCCCCTCCCCATGGAGGTTTCAGAGGGGGCTGTCACTCTGCGGAGAGCTGGGGCCATCCCAGGGTGACACCGGAGCCAGGATCACACTGGAGCTAGGATTACTTGGCCAGCTTGAGGAGACGTTGGATGTCGGGCTCCAGCTGGGCTGTGGGCACACGGGGGCTGTAGCGCCGGAATGGTTCCCCCTCGGGCCCCACCAGGAACTTCTCAAAATTCCAGGAGATATCGGAGCGCCGCACAGGGCTCCATGTGACAAAGCGGGGCTCAGCCATCAGGTGCGTGGCCTCGTCAGCTGGTGCGGGCAGGTGAGCCTTGAGGTAGGCGAACACGGGGTGGGTGTCGCTCCCGTTCACCTGGCACTTCTGGAACAGGGTGAAGTTGGGCTCGAAGCCACCCCCGGGCCGCACGTGCTTCAGGGTGTTGAGGATCTCCTCGTTGGTGCCGTTCTCCTGTGGCGGGGAAGGAGAAATCCAGAGCTATGCGTTTCCCAGCTCCTCACCCCCTGCCTCACAGCCTGTAGGACTTACCTGGTATCCAAACTGGTTACAGGGGAAGCCCAGCACGACCAGCCGCCGGGGGTAGCGGGCTTGGAGCTGGTTGAGCTGGGTGTAATCCCGCACCGTGGTGCCTCAGAGCGAAGCCACGTTCTCAATCAGGACCACACGGCCGCGGAAAACGCCAAAATCCACCTTTTCCCCCTGCAAGGAGGTGGCGCTCAGGTCATAGAAGGACTTGGCGATGGGGACGGTCATGGCTGCAGGTGCACGGCTGCTTGTGCTCCGTGCCCTGCACTGCCTCTTAAGGGCTTCCCGGTGCTCACGTCATGGTCCAAAGGTCTCCGGGCCCCGCCGCGGCTCAGGAGAAACCGGAGCCGCCCGTCCCGCCCGTGGAAGGAGGAAGGTGGCACAGGGCCAAGGTGATGCTCTACCTGCCTCAATAATTCATGGCACGGTGCGGTGCGGCTGCTCATCTTAGTGCCTGCAGAATGTGGGATGCTCCCAGCCCGGCACAGCATGTTCCCAAGGGCTGGGAATGATGGTGAGAGTTGGGGAATAACAGGAGTCAGGGAATAACGGGAATATGGGAGCTGGGGCTCTGTGGGGCAGAGGAGGAGCGGACAAGTGCCCCAGTACTCCTTGCCTGGTGCTGCCATGGCATCACCTCTGGGGCCTCCTGTGCTGCCCATCCCAGTGCCCACCAGTCTCAGGGCCCACTGGTCCCAGTACCAGCTCCATCCTTGGGACTATGTGCTGTGGTGCCCACTATTGCCCTGTGGTGCCCATCCCAGTGTTTGGCAGCATCCTGGTGTCCATCTAGATCCCACCCAGTAGGTTCCACTATGTTAGTGCCCATCATCATCCCGGTAACCACCCATCCCAGCCCACCACCATCCCGCTCCTGGCTCACCCCAGTGCCACCACCAAGCTTTCCAGCCCTGTTCCCACAGCTGGGGCTGAGCTGGTAGCCTGGCAGGCCACGGTGGTGGCCATGGCACCCCACGGGCACCATGGCCCTTGTCCCTGTGCCCAGCCTGGAAAGGGGACACCATGCTGACAGCCCCCGATCACCCTCAATTATTGATCACCGCTCAAGTGTCCATGCTCAGGCTGTGCCTGCCGCCATGGCATCATGCCCACAGCCCCCCTGGAGCACACAGACCACCAGCCCCTCCAGCATCACCTTTATTCTGCAAACCACTGTGTAAAACCGGGGGTCCCACAGGCACGGGGTGGCACAGGGTGGGCACACAGTGCCTGGACAGCCCCCACCCTACCCATAAACCGAGGGGGGCACAGGTGCCAGGATGGGAAGCCTCCCTTGCCACCTTCCCATTCCCCCTGTCCCTGCGGGTGTCCCGTGTTGCCCCCCACTCCATGGGGGCTGCCCCAATCCTGCCCCTACCATGCCCCCCGACACAGCCGGGGGAGGAGGGGTCAGGGGGGTCCCAGCCTTCAACACCAGCAGGTTTTGGGGGTGTCCTCGCCCCCCAGGGGCTGCTGCTCGTCCTCCTCCAGCCGGGCCAGGGTGGGGGCGCGGGGTGGCCCCCGCAGCTCATCCAGCTCCTTGCGGTGCGCCTGCAGTACCAGCTCCGTCAGCCGTGTGAAGGACTGTGGGAGAGGGGTGGGGTGAACCTGGGAGACCCCTCCAGTACCGCCCGACCTCTCCAGGCCCCCCAGGCCAACCCCAGGCCCCTCAGAAAGCCCCTCCTTCTGCCCCTGCCTTCTGCCCCCAGGCCCCTCATACCTCCTTGATGTTGAGGTTGCTGCAGGCACTGGTCTCGTAGAAATCCATCCCATACTCCCTGGCCAGCTGTAGCACCAGGGGTTTGGCAAGGAAAGGGGGTAGCATGATTTGGGGGGAGGGGGATTCAATACCCCTGGCCCCCCTCTCTGGAACGTGCATAGCCGGGCATGGACAGAGAGGAGAGCTGCAGGGGCACACCTGGGGTTGGGTGTTGGGTGCAGGGGGCCCTGGGAGGGGCACTGGGTGCTTTGGGGTCCAGAGGTCACTGGTAGGGATACTGGAGGGCACTGGGTGCTTTGGGGGTGCAAAGGAGCATGATGGAGGTGCAGGGAGGGGTTGGGGGTTGTTGAACACCCTGGGGTAGCATTGGGCAGTAAAGGGGTTTCCTGGATGCTCTGGAGCTGCAGGNGTCTCTGGTCATGCTGGGAGGGACTGGGGATGCTTGGGGGTCCCAAATAGAGGTAGGGCTGCAGGAGGGCTGTTGGGGTCCCGAGTGCAGAGGGGGCTCAGGGACAGGCTGGCCATGCTGGGGGTGCAGGAGGGGTCCTGCCCCCTGGGAGGGGGCACACAGCAGCCCCCGCTCACCTGCAGCCCTTGCTCTTTGGGCACTTGCCTCTTGTGCTCCTCGTCTGCCTTGTTCCCAATGAGGATTTTCTGGACGCCATCAGGTGCATACTGGGCAGGGGAACAGTGTAAGGACCCCCCCCCACACGGCTGGGGAACTTCCAGGCCTCCCCTCATGAACTCCCACCTCATCCACGTCGCTGGCCCACTTCACGATGTGCTGGTAGGAGCGCTCACTGCTGATGTCATACACCAGGAATATGCCCTGCAGGGGCGGGGGATGGCTGTTGACATCCCAGAACGGTGCCTCAGTTCCCCCTCTCCTGTGCACCGGGACAGGGAGCCCCCCATACCTGTGCTCGCCGGTAGTACTGCTTGGTGATGGTCTGGTACCGCTCCTGGCCAGCTGTGTCCCTGCCCAGGGACAGGGGGTCAGTGCCACCACCCATGGCATGAGTTTGGCAGGGCTCAGCCCCTACCTTGGGTGGGGGGAGTGGGATTCAGACCCCCCCCCAAAATTTCTTCCCTCTTACCCCCAGGATCCAGTCCTGCCACTCACCAGATCTGTATCCGCACCTTGATCCCATCCACCTCGATGGTCTTCATCTTGAAGTCGACACCTGGGATTGGAATGGGAGAGGTTGTGGGGTGTCCTGGTGTTTCCCTCTGCAGGAGCTGCTGTCACCGGGGGTCCTCTGGTCCCCTCACCTCTCCTGACCCACCCCACGCCCCACCATGGCCTGGCGCTGGTCCCCATACCCGATGCCTGGCCTGGCAGGAGGCCCCGGTGCCAGGTGGTGATCCTGGTGCTCCCATCTCCCTGGTGCTGCAGCTGTCCAGTTCTCCCACTTCCCCAGAGCTACGGCTTCTCGGTGCTGTGGCTGCCCAGTGCTTTCAGTTCCTGGCTGCACACTGCTCCCGGTTCCCCTATGCCAGCAGTGGCTGGTCCTCCCGCTTCTCCTGTGCCCATGATTTCCTGGTTCCCTGATGCTCCCGGTTCCCTGGAGCTGTGGCTCTCTGGAGCCCCCGGCTTCCCTGTTTCCCTCTGCTGCAGCTTCCCGGTGGTCCCGGCTTGCAGTTACCCATGGTTTTACCGTTTCCCAATGCCCACGGCTTCCCGGTTTCCCGGTGCTGCGACTCCCGATGCTCCTGGTTCCCCGGTGGCCACAGTTTTCCCTCTCCCCGGTGCCCACGGTTTTCCCGCTCTCTGATTACCTCTTTCCCCATGTTCCTAGTGTTGCAGCTCTCCAGTGCCCACGGTTAACCCTTTCCCGGAGCTCCTGGTTTTCCCGTGCCCACCACTCCCTGGTTCCCACGGCTCCCGGGTGCCCTGGTTTCCCGGTTCCCCGATACTGTGGCTTCCCAGTAGCTCGGCAGTCCCGGTTGCCCGATGCCCACGGTTTTCCCGTTCCGTGGGTTCCCGTTGCTCGGTCGCTGCGTCTCCCTTGTCCTCCCGGTTCTCCGGTTCTCCCGCTGCCCGGTTGCCCATCTTCCCGTTTCCCCAGTGCTGCGGCTTTCCAGTACTCACGATTTCCTGGTGCCCACAGCTCCCCAGTTCCCTGGTTTCCCTTTTCCCGGTACTGCGGCTCCCAGTGTTCCCGGTTACCCGGTGCTGTGCCTCCCCATTGCTCCCGATTCCTTGATGCTCCCGGTTTCACGTTTCCCCGGTGCCGCGGCTCCCTGTTTCCCCGGTGTTCCCTGTTCTCTGGCTTCCCGTTTCCACGGCGCTGCGGCTCCCAGTCTTCCCGGTTGCCCGGTTCCCAGATGCTCCCGTTTCCCCGGTGCTGCGCCTCCCCACTGTTCCCGCTTCCCCGATGCTCCCGCTTCCCCGTTTCCCCGCTCCCGCCGCGGCCGCCGTGCGCTGCCGGTGCCGGTACCGATGGTGGAGATGTGGGCGGGGTGGAACTGGTTGTCGGTGAACCGGCAGAGCAGGCAGGTCTTGCCCACGCCCGAGTCCCCGAGCAGCAGCAACCGGAACAGCACGTCGTACTGCTTGGCCATGGCGGGNTGCTCTGGAAAACGGGAGGCAGAGGATGTACCAGGGGGACCGGTGGGGACTCCGAGGGCTCTGGGACCACCGGGGGTGTACCCTGGGTGGCTCTGGGGGCATTGGGAAGGGGACAGAGGGGTACAGCAGGTACTGGGGTGGCACAGAGCTGTACCAGAGGAACTGGTGACGCTTAGGAAGGATGGGATCGCATGCAGTGGGACCTGGACAAGGGTAGGTTGTCCAGGTTGTCCTGTCCAGGGACAGGGTTCCCATGGGAACCTCGTGGGGGTCAACAAGGCCAAGGGCAGGGTTGGCACATGGATCAGGACAACTCCCGAGATAAGTGCAGGATGGGGGTGATGGGATGGAGAACAGCCCAGATGAGAGGAATTTCGGGGGATGAGAGGCTGGATATGACCTGACAACGTGTGCTGGCAGCCCTGGAAAGCCACCCAAGTCCTGGGCTGTGTCACCGGCAGCATAGGCAACAGGTGAGGGGGGACTGTCCTCCTCTGCCCCACTCAGGTGCAACCACACATGGAGCGCTGTGTCCAGCCCTGGGGTCCTTGTCATGAGAAGGACAGGGCACTGCTGGAGCAAGTTCAGAGGAGGCCACAGAAATGCTCCAAGGGCTAAGAGCAGGCTGGAAGAGCTGGGATTGCTCACCCTGGAGAACAGAAGGCTCCAGGGAAAGTTAGAGCCTTTTCCAACACCTAAAGAGGCTCCAAGAGAGATGGAGAGGGACTTGGGATAAGGACATGGAGTGACAGGACAAGGGGGAATGTCTCCAAAGTGGAAAAGGGGAGATGTAGATTAGATATTGGGAAGAAATTCTTTACTGTGAGGGTGGTGAGACAATGGAGTGGATTTCCCAGCGAAGCTGTGGCTGCCACATTCCTGGAAGTGTGCAAGGCCAGGCTGGACAGGGCTTGGAGCAACCTGCGCTAGTGGAAGGTCTCCCTGCCCATGGCAGGAGATGGAACTGGGGAGGTTTTAAGGTTAATTTCAACCCAACCTGTGGAGTCTATGATGACTCGATCAATGACGTCACATCACGATGACGCAGCACCGGGGGGGTGTGGCCCCTCCGCGCACGCGCACCGGGGCTGGGCGTGCCAAAGCTGGAAGGGGCGTGGTCATGCGGGAAGGGGGCGTGGCCACGCATGGTGGGCGCGGCCAGGAGCGCGGCCGCGCGTCCCNCAGGGGGCTGCTGCGTGGCGCGTGGGGTGCCGGGGCGGTGAGGCGTGCGGTGCCAGGCTGCCGTGGGGCTGAGCTTTGGGGGTGCCATGGAAGTGGGGTTTGGGGTGCCGGGATGTCGTAGGGCTGGGCTTTGGGCTGCTCTGGGAAGGGGCTCAGGGGTGCCATGGGACTGGGTGATCCCTGTCCCGGGATTCTCACGCAACTCCTGTCCCCACGCCCCCTGTCACAACAGCCCAGCAGTGACCTGTGTTTTGGGGGGCCCGGCGGTGCTGCCGCCCGCCAGCCACGGCAGCTTCCGCGGGACACTTTCCCCAGAACCAGTCGGGGGAGGGTGAGGGGTCCTGGGGTGGCCAGACTCTTCCCCTCTGTCCCTCTGTCCTGACCCAGCCCTTGGCAGCTGCCCTGGGTGCTGGGACGGGGTAAAAAGTGACTCCGGGTTTCCCAATCCATGGGGTTCTTGCTTAATTCTGCCCTGGCAAGACGCAGTGCCATGAATGCAGGTCCCTGCGTGGCCCCTCCTCACCCCGAGGCTGATCCCGGGGTATTTCCTTGAGGATTACCGTGGCTTAGAGTGTCCAAGTCCCCGGTTATCCCAGCATGAGCAGGAGGAGGGTGTTTTACATGACAGTCTTGTCATGAATCAAACTGAAGCTGGATTTGTAAAGCAGCACGGGATGGTGCTGGATTCTGGCATAATCTGGGGCACAAAACTCCTGGGAATTCCTGCTTTGGTTTTACTGGGTGAGATGGGGCTGTGAATTGGATAAACCCCCTGGGATGGGGTAGAAGCTGCAGGGCTCAGTGGGCATCATGTTGGGGATGTGCAGAGCCTCTTTCCAGAGCTCACCATAGTCTTTATTCCTGTTTTTCCTGACCAGTCCAAGGTGGAGGACATTGTGCAGGAGGTCTATGATGCCTACAAGACAAACCATCACTCCTCACAGTGAGTATCAAAACTCCCAATAATCATAAATAACACCCATCCCAAAAAAGCCATTGGCCCCATGGGTGCTGCAGTAGGATTCTTCCCCTCCTGCCACTGTCCCCCCGCTTTTTCAGGCCACCCTGCCTGCTCATCTTATCCTCTCTGTCTTCCAGGTACGTCCTGCAGCGGGAGAAGCATTTCCATTACCTGAAGAGAGGCCTCCGGCAGCTCACTGAAGCCTATGAGGTACCGGGAATGCCGGATATGCCACCTGGAGCCACTGGCTGGGGTGAACTCCTTGCCCTGGGGCTGTCACCGGGGTTGTTTGTGGCTGGGGTTTTGCCAGCCCCAGAGTGGACACAGCATTCCCTGTGTGCTCACACTCATCCCAGCGATGCTCTGGGGGGGTTCTCCTGGCTGTCTCCTCCCTGCTCCTGCTGTGTCCAGTGCCGTTCCCTGACTGTCCCCTCTGTCCCTGCAGTGTCTGGATGCCAGCCGCCCCTGGCTCTGCTACTGGATCCTGCACAGCCTGGAGCTGCTGGATGAGCCCATTCCCGAGTCGGTGGCCTCTGAGTAAGTGGGGAGAGCTGGGGGGACCCCACCATGGCCACTGTCGCTGCTGGCCACCCGCGTGACTCCGGAGGTGCCACCTCCTGCTGTCCCCAGAGCAAAGGAACGCTTTGTCTCCCTGCCACCATCAATGCCGCCCATTCTTCCGGCGGCTTCCTCGTGACGACGGAGATTGGGAGGGTGACACCCCCGGCTTCGACCTCGGGGGGATTCACAAGGCTGGGAGGGGATGTATCACCCCAGCTGGGTGACACAGGTGACACTGAGCCCCTTTCCCACCTTCCCGCAGTGTCTGCCAATTCCTGAGGCGGTGCCAGAGCCCCCAGGGTGGATTTGGGGGGGGTCCTGGCCAACACCCCCACCTTGCCCCCACCTACGCCGCGGTCAACGCACTCTGCATCATCGGCACCGAGGAGGCCTTCGGAGTCATCGACAGGTCCGGGGGCCGGGAGAAGCTGGGTGGGAAGGGGGGGTGCATGTCCCCCCTCTCACAGCCGCTGGCTCTCACAGGAAGAAGCTCTTGGAATACCTGCACTCCCTGAAGCAGCCGGATGGCTCCTTCCTCATGCACGTGGGTGGAGAGGTGGATGTCAGGTGAGTGAGGGCTGCACGGGGGAGGCTGTTTCAGAGGGCCAGGGCATTTTGGGGAGGCAGTGCTGGAAGCAGATGCTGCTGTGGTGGGGAGCTGGTGCCATTCTGGGGATTCAGTGCTGGGAGCTGGTGATGTTTTTGGGAGACAGTATTGTTTTGGGGAGCTGGGGCTATGGTGGGGAGCCACTGCTAATTTGGGATACAGTTTTGGGGAGTCAGTGCTGTTTTGGAGAGCAAGTGCTGGGAGCTGGTGACATTCTGAGGAGCCACTGCGATAGCAGGGTGCAGTTTTGGGGACCCAGTTGTGTTTTGGGGAGCTGGTGGTGTTTTGGGGAGTGGCTGGTGCCACACTGGAGTATCAGTGCTGTTTTGGGGAGCTGGTACTGTGGTGGGGAGCCAGTGCCATGAGGAGGTGTAGTTTTGGGGAGCCAATGCTGTTTTGGGGTGCTGGTGCCATGGCAGAGGACCAGCAGCACAAGCTACTGCCATGGCAGGGTGCCGTTGCGGGGAGCCAGTACTGGATCAGGGACCTTGTGCTGTTTTGGGGAGCCAGTGTAATTTTAGGGAGCTGGTGCCATTTTGGGATGCCCGTGCCACATCCCTGAGCACCCATCTGAGTCTCTGGGCACCCTTTTCCCACAGGAGCGCCTACTGCGCCGCCTCAGTGGCCTCGCTGACCAACATCCTGACGCCCGCACTCTTCGCTGGGACGGCCGAGTGGATCGCCAGGTGAGATCTGGGGACAGGTGGGGGACATGGGATGTCATTCCTGGCGTTCCTGCCGCCCTGACCCCGCTCCCACAGGTGCCAGAACTGGGAGGGAGGGATCGGCGGCGTGCCGGGCATGGAGGCGCACGGCGGCTACACTTTCTGCGGCGTGGCCGCGCTGGTCATCCTCAAGCAGGAACATCTGCTGAACCTCCGGAGCCTGCTGGTGAGTGACCCCTCTCCGGGACACTGGAGGTCTCATCCTGCTGGCGATCTTTGGTCCCACACTGGTTCCCATCACCCCACAGCACTGGGTGACCGGGCGGCAGATGCGCTTCGAGGGCGGATTCCAGGGCCGCTGCAACAAGCTGGTGGATGGCTGCTACTCCTTCTGGCAAGCTGGGCTCCTGCCCCTGCTCCATCGGGCACTCCATGCCAGGGGTGAGTTGCCACAGGCTTCCTCTGTCCCCAGAATGGCCTCTTGAGGGATTTGACACCTTCTCTGGGGTTTCTCCTCTGGGTTTCCCTTCCAGGGGATCCAGCGCTGAGCATGGCACACTGGATGTTCGACCAGCTGGCGCTGCAGGAATACATCCTCCTGTGCTGCCAGTGCCCAGCTGGCGGGCTGCTGGATAAGCCAGGAAAGTGAGTGCAGGGGGGGAACAGAGGGCTGGCCTGGCATCAGGGATGCCCAGATGCCCCCTCAGCATCCCCGTATCTCCCTGCATACAGATCCCGGGATTTCTACCACACCTGCTACTGCCTGAGTGGGCTGGCCATTGCACAGCACTTCGGAAGTGGAGACCTTCACAATGAAGTGGTCTTGGGTATCCCTGAGAATTGCCTGGTA
The DNA here is from genome assembly GCA_013397315.1 of Donacobius atricapilla. NCBI lineage: Eukaryota > Metazoa > Chordata > Aves > Passeriformes > Mimidae > Donacobius > Donacobius atricapilla. Next base: position 38,956 of record WBMY01016598.1, read on the forward strand.
AGTGCTGGGCATTGCTGGGGTGGGCAGGGATGAGCTTCCAGCGCTCTACAACACTGAGAAGGGCAGATCCAATGGCAGTGGAAAGAGCTGGAGTTTAGCCTGGAGAAGAGAAAGCTTCAGGGAGAGCTTAGAGCTGCTTCAAGGGGCTAAAAAGCTACAAGGGAGCTGGAATTGGGCTTTGGACAAGGGTTTGGAGTGACAGGACAAGGGGGGAATGGGGGAATGGCTCCAAACTGGAAAAGGGGAATTTTAGATGGGATATGGGGAAGAAAGTCTTCTCTTTGAGGGTGCTGAGGCCTTGGCACAGGCTGCCAGAGGAGCTGTGGCTGCCCCATCTCTGGAAGCATCCAAGACCAAGTTGGACTGGGCTTGGAGCAACCTGGGATGGCAGAAATTCCCTGTGCACAGTGGGTTGGACTAGATGATCCTTAAGGTGCCTTCCCACCCAAACCATTCCAGGACCCTGTGATTAACATCCTCCATCCCTCTCTCTCTCACAGCAGGCCACACACCCCGTCTATAACATTGCCCCGGAGAAGGTGGCGAGGGCGGTGATGCACTTCCTGCAGTATCCCGTGCCCAGCCTGGATCCGGCATCCGCTGCCAAGTAGGGGGGTCCTGCTGCTGGCTCGGGGTGCCGAGCCCCGGGAGCAAGCGGCACAGCCCATCCCATCCCCGCGGCGGCCTGGCCAGGCAGAGCAAGGTGCTCAGGGTGCTAGCAATACCAAAATCCAGCCTGCTCCGGGCCCGGTGTCCTGCTGCCATCCTGGCCAGAGCCAAGGTGGGACACAGGCTCTCGAAGAGCTTTTTGGCATCAATAAACCAGAAGTGACACCCGCCATGCACTGGTGGCCCCGGGGATGCGGGGCAGGAGGTGATGCTACATCTGGATCCAGTGGCACCAACTTCCCCCATTCCAAGAACACGCGGTAACCACAGGGGAGGATAAAATAAGTGGAATTTTGGCTTTTTTTGTTTATTATTTATAGTCTTATAGTAAAGGGAAGCCTTAACTTGCAAGACAACTCTGGGCAGTATGTACAACATACCTTAGATCCATGGAATGGCATCAAAATGGGGGGAAAAGGGGCACCTATGGGGCAGGGACGGGCCACTGAAGTTCGGAAAATGCCACGGAGGTTGGGAAGGGTCAAGGGAGGGAAGGAGGAGGAGAAGTGGGGAAGGAGCCCCCAAGCCTGGCTCTGTGCTCTGCCGACTCGGGCAGGTGGAGTTGCACACGGAGAAAATAAATAGGGAGATCCCCCCCCAGTGCTTGCTCCTTTTTTGCGGGGGGCTGCCCAGCTCCTCCCCATTCTGGACTGCACTGGTCCCCGGGTATAAATAGAAATGCTCCTATAAAACCAGGAGGGAAGGGGAGGGGGGTCGCTAGCAGAGGGGAGTTGGCGGGGGAGTCTCCCTGACCCCCCCCAAGTCTTTCTGCTCAGCCTGGCCGGCTCCCCCCGGGGCCGGCGCGGTGGGAGCAGGGAAGAGGCCGGGGAGGGCTGGGAAGCTGCAGTCCAAGAGCTTCTAGGAGCGGAGGGAGCGAGTCCTGCCGCGGGCCGGGGGACGGCGGGGAGGCCTAACTGGCCTCCATGCGCAGCTTCTTCCTGTTCTGCGGCTCGTCAGGCTCCGAGTCGGAGCTGGAGTCGGAGCCACCGTCGAAGGCGGAGATGGCGCTGCCCTTGGGGTTGGTGTAGAGGCTGTTGTCCGCGGGGTAGCTGGCCTGGAGCTGGGCGCTGGCTCGGGCCTTCTCCAGCGCGCGCACTGCGAGGGACGGCACTGTGTCACCCCCGGGCCCGCCCTCCCTGCAGCACAGCTCCTGACAGGCCCCAGCGCCCACCAGATCCTGAATTCCAAACTCTTCCAGACCCCAGATCCCGCCAAACCCCGGCTCCCACTGAATTCTGGACCCTGCCAGACCCTGGTCCTGCCAGACCTCAGCTCTCACCAGATCCCAGCTCCCACTGGATCTCAGCTCCCAGTAGATCCTGGATGCTGATGGATGATATCTCCTGCCAGACCCCAGCTCCCACTGGATCTTGGATCCCAAACCCTACTGGACACCGGATCCTGGCTCCCAAACCATGTCAGACCCCATCTCCAGCCAGATCTCAGCTACCACCTTGCTGCTCCAGCAGCGCGTTCTGCCGCTTGAGGTCGTCGATGTCCTGCTGGTGTGTGTGGTTTTTCCGGCGCATGTACTGGATGTACTCTGTGGCTTTGTCCAGGATTTGGGCTCGGGATGCCTGTTGCAATAGTGGGAAAAGCCAGAGGCGAGATAAAGACCTAGCCCAGGAGGGAAAACTGGAATTTTACCTGCCTCATCCCACCCTGGCTCTGGTCCTCACTGGGGACTCCTGTGGCACAAGAGAGCCTCGGGAATGTCCAAAATCGAGAAGCCTGGAGCGTGGGTGGGTGCTGTCCATGCTCCCAGCACGCTCCATAAACTCACCTTCTCTCCTTGGAGTGAGGGCACGGAATCCCGCAGGCTGTGGAAGCTATCCTTGATGTGGTCCCTGCGCTTGCGCTCCAGCGCATTGTGATGAGCCCGTTTGTCGGCCTAGGAGTGGGGGGACAGGGGTGCCACCGGGAGGAGGCCACCACCTGCACCCCCAAAATTCCCTCTGGGAACCGCTGTGGGAGCTCAGCTGAGCAGCTAGGGTGGCTCCGTGGCTATGACGCCTCCGGCTGGGCCGCGAGGGCGTGGGAAGGAGGCGGCTCCCGGTGCTTTCGGTTTCCCCAGCTTCCTGCTGCCGGGGCAGCTCCGGGCCCCGGGGCAGGGGGGGCACAGCACTTTCGCCCTGGGGCACGGTCACCCCCTCCCCTGCCCCCCAACCAACCACGCACAAGTCCCGTCCCCATGCCTTCTGTCAACCCCTTTTGTTCCCCCTGTGCCCCCCAAATATAGCCCCACC
>WBMY01016598.1:46736-61834 GCA_013397315.1 Donacobius atricapilla
GATGTGCCGGAGTGCCTGGGCGGGGGGACACCCCGATCGGGGGGTGTAGGGCACGTGCCTGCCCTGGTGTCACCCCGAAGCTGGGGCCGGGAGGGTGCCCGGGTGCGTGGCACGGCGGGGCGCCCCGGGGCAGGGTGGGGGGACCGCTGAGCCGGGCGGATGGGGTGACATCTCCGGGGCAGGATCTGGCCCAGCCGGTAGCGGAGGATTCTTAGGATGAGACTCCTGGGAGGGTGCTGGTTTCTGCAGGATAGGGGGGGATATGCAGGGAACAGCCCCAGCAGGGTCATGGCAGTGGGGCAGGGTCAAAGGACCCCCCCCCATCCTCAGGGTCCCCTACACCCCTAGGCAATGGGAGCCACCCTAGGGTGCCGGGGCAAAGGGCTCTTCCTGGGGGTGGTCCTAGGAGCAGGATGAGGGGAGTCTGTTGGACGTCACGGAACCCTTGGGAAGGAGGATGAAAGGTGTTGGTGGGATCCCCATGGGGCAGGGTAGTCATGGTAGTAGCATGGTGGGTGTCTATTGATTAGGGAACCCTTGGGATGCAGGATGAGGGGTGTCTGTGGGAACCCCATGGGTCGGGGTAGTCACGGGAGCAGGATGAGGGGTGTCTGTGGGGTCCAAATGGGTCAAGGTTCATGGCGGTGGTGTGGTGGCCGTGGGAGTTCCACCATCCCAAGGGGGAGGTCCCATTCCATCCTATCCCATCCCAAACCTTGTCCCCACTGCCAGCCCCACGGAGGCGGGGCCCAATCCTTCCCACCCCTAGCCATGGGGCCCAGCCCCACAGCATTTAGGGACCCTCACTCCGTGCCACCTCGGCAGTGCCTGCCTGGCCTTGCGCTCCTCCAGCTTCCACACGAGCTCCCAGGTAAGCACTGTGGGGTCCCCAAAACTGGCACTCCCTGCTGGTGGGGGCTGTGGGGCACAGGAGGGTTCCCTCGAGGAAAGGTGGGTGTCTGGGCATGGAGAGGGTGACAGAAGGGGGGGCTGCAGCTCTGCCCCCCAGATTGGAGATGTCTTGTCCCTGAGGTTCCCGCAGGTGACCCTACATCAGCAGGGCAGCCAGGCAGGTCACTGCGTCCAGAGGATGGCGATTATCCCGGGAATCCCAGGCATCTCCCAGGGCCTCCGGCAGCTGCCCTGGGCTGAGTCACCCCACAACCAGGATGCCCTGAGCACCGAGCCGCCCTTCAAAGGTGCCGCGGGTGACTCCTCTTGGGATTGAGCCGGCACCTCCAGCACTTATCCTGGCATAACACACGCAGTGTCTCTCCCCAGGGCCACCACGCTCTCCATGGAGACCGGCAGCTCCTTCCAGCAGCTTGGCATGCAGCAGCCCCTCGAACCCCCCAGGCAGCAGCTCCCGGTCTACGGCAAGTGCAGCACCACGGGCAGCGATCCTGGCAAAGATCCTGGGAAAGCTGCTGGGGGCAGTGGAGGCAGCGGGATCGGGAAGGGGCCAGTGCCAATGGTCTGCAGCACTCCGTGGTGAGAGCAAGGGGCTGCGGGCAGGAGGGAGACAGGGAGGTGGGCAGGGGAAGCTGTGGCAGTGCCAGGGCAATGGGGACCCCAGGTTGGTGCTGGGGAAAAAGTCCAAGCTCTGCGAGCCACCACATCCCAGCATGGCCCAAGGGAGAAAACAGGATCTGCTGGGAATGGTGCTGTGTTGGGCTGCTCCCAGCAGCAAGGGAGACAGGTGTGTGTGGGCTCCCTGCCCTGTCCCCAGGGAATCTGGGGTCCAGTTTGATGCTGGGATGGGATAACGTGGATCTGGGATGACATGAAGCTCTGGGAGGTAAAATGGGGTTGGGTCCCCTCTAACACCCTTGTCCCTGCAGTGGGAACCCCTATGCAGGGCTGGTGAGCCACCTGAGGGCATCCTGGCTCTCGGGGAAGACGCGGCCCATGGAATACCGTGTGGCCCAGCTGGAGGCTCTGGGACGCTTCCTGGAGGACAAGAAGCAGGAGATCCTGGAAGCCACTGAACTGGACATGGGCAAGGTAAGAGGGGCTGGGAATGCTTGGGGGCCACTGGCATCACATCTTTGAAGTCCTTCATACACCCTTGTCTGGGTATTAACATCCTTGTGAGGGCCTGAGCACAGGGGTGTCCCTTCCTTGGGGTCCTGCTTCCCCCTTGATGTGCTCCCAGGCTGGTGTATCTGTAAATGCTGGATCCCTGCTGATCCAGGGATAGTGGTGGGACCGTGCTGTTGATCCCATCCCTGGTGCTCTGTAACCAGGCAAAGGCCCTGTTGGCCTGTCAGTGACCAGCTGAGGTGAGAGCATTTCACACTCTGGTCTGCATCCTGGGGGTCAGTGTCACCTGCACAGAGGTAACATCCCGAGGTGCTCCTGGCCAGCCCGGCACGCCCGGGATTACTGGCATTGTGCAACGTGCTGGCACTGCACATTCCTCCCAGGGCCTCCAAGGGACTGGTTTCACTGGCATGGTGGCATGGGCAGGGCTCTGGATATGGCTCGGGGTATTGTAGCATGCCAGGAGCTCCTGGATGATCGGCAGGTGAAGTGGGAGCATACGCACCATGGATAATTCTAGTGGTCTCAGCTCATCATCCCTGGAAGTGTTCAAGGCCAGGTTGGATGGGGCTTGGAGCAACCTGGGCTAGTGGAAGGTGTCCCTGCCCATGATGTGGCAGAATTGGGTGAGCTTTAAGGTCTCTTCCAACCCAAACCAGACCAAGATTCTATTATATGTTCCTCACCTCTTTGTTTGGCATCAGTGAAGTGGCCTATGCCCTCAGCAATGTCTTTCCATGTCCTGCCATCTCCTAAGGCTCCTAATTGCCATGTTTGTTGGAGGCGAGGCCTTCTCCTTCAGCCAGGCCTTGATAGGCATCAGTGCTCTGAGTGTGTCCATCATCTTTCTTAATTATGCCTAATTAGATCCGGTTGTCTAGTAATGAGCTTGTTATGCAGCCGGGCCCTCATAGCTAGATGGACACTTCATCTGCTCTTACGTAGCTGAGGTGGTGTCTCACCTCCAGCAGTACCGGTTCCTCTCTGGGTGCCAGTGATTGGTGGCACTTGGATGACCTCAGACTTAATGTCCTATCTCACAACCTTTATATCCCATCAACATTCTTAATGAACCATCATCTTCCTTATCTTGGTGATGCCATTGTCATGCTGGGTTGAGAACAGCCCCGTTGCTTCACCCGATTATCTCATGTGCCTGCTGAGCCCTCATGTCCAAGAGGGTCCTCGCACCTCCTGGCAGCTGCATTTTTGGGACCTGAAGGTCTCTTGGTGGTGGAAGATCCTGGGAATCAGCAACCAGCCTTCTCAACCCCAAAGTGGTGTGGGGGTGGGAGGAAGACTCCAATCCAGGGATGGTTTTGGGTTGGAAAATATGATGTTGTAGCACTGGAGCTTTGTTCCCCCTGCCCTCCATGGTCATGAAGAGGCTCCACTGAGCTGACTGGGCTATTCATGGTGTCTTCACACTTCTCCTGCAAGGATGATGTGATCCCAGTCTGTGCTCCACAGCTATGGAGAGGACCCACTTCTCTGTCACAAGGGGTTTAATTGAGCTGTGGTTCTTATTACTTCCCTTTAGTCAAAGTCTTAAGACATTGACTAAACTTCAGACTAAAAGATGCAGTTTTTGTCCACGGGTGGTGGAAGGGAGCTTGGAGCTTTGCTTCCAGCTTGAATATCCAAGAAGTCAGGATGCCTTCCACCAGGACCAAGTCTTCAGGAGCTCTGGTGTCATTGCTTGGGTGTCCTCTTGGCTCAGGGCTCTGATGCCAGTTCACAGTGCTGAGCTCAGGAATTTGTTAAATGCCATGAAAATGTTCCATTTTGGTTTTTTTTTTCCTTCTGGCCAAATAACTATTGTCATAAAATTTCTGGGATACTAATATTCCTTGGGACTTATAGGAGGTGATGGAAACTTCTGCTGAAGAGATCCCCCTGCTATTCATGTTTGGGAGAGGGGAAAAGTGCTTCCTGGGGTGGTGGGGTTGAGGTGATGGGGTCTGTGTCAGGGTGACAGAGTCGATGATGGGGTCAGTGTTGGGCTGGCACTTCCATGATGTCTGTCCTCAGCCATCCTTCGAGGCTTTCTTCAGTGAGATCCTCCTCTGCAAGAATGAGCTCAATGTCACCCTCAACAACTTGTGCCACTGGATGAAGGATGAGCATGTGGACAAGAACCTGGTAAGAAGGAAGCTCTGGGAAAAGGGAAGCAGGGGCGAGGGATTGCTGGTGGGGAAGGCCATGCTGAGGTCATGTTCTTCCTTGAAGGTGATGCAGCTGGACTCTGCCTTCATCCGCAAGGACCCCTACGGGGTGGTGCTCATTATAGCGCCCTGGAACTACCCCATCCACCTCTTCCTGGTGCCCCTCATCGGGGCCATCGCTGCTGGTGAGCCCAAACTTCCAGTCCCCTGGCCTGGAAGTGCCAGGGTGTCCCCAGGGGTCTCATGCCCAGAAGGGCCGGCTGTCATCATGTCACTGTGCTGATGTCCTGTTCATATTCCTCCAGGGAACTGCGCCATCATCAAACCCTCAGAGATCTCCAAGAACACGGAGAGACTCATTGCTGAAACGCTGAGCTGTTACCTGGACAATGTGAGAAGCCCTTGTCTGTTGTTCCTGGGCCATGGTGTTTCCAACCCTGCCTCACACCCACCATCCCCACACATCATCTGTGTGCAGAACCTCCTTCCTGTGTGCTCAGCCAATGTCCCAGCTTCCTGGGATGCTGTTGGTGGGAACAGATGTTGACACAAAGGGATTTTTTTCTGTTTCCTTGCAGGACTGCTTTGCTGTGGTGACCGGCGGCGTGCCGGAGACCACCAGGCTGCTGGAGAACAAGTTTGATTACATCTTCTTCACTGGTATGTCCCATGGGATGCCTGGATGTGGTGCCAGGATCAGTTGGAGGATCTGGGATGTGTATCTCAGGTCTGGCAGGACTCAGTGCCTCATCCCAAAGCCGTGCGATGGCTGGTGGGATTCCCACCTCAATCCATGTTTTCCCTGCCTGCAGGCAGCCCCCCCGTGGGGCGGATCGTGATGACGGCCGCCGCCAAGCACCTGACACCAGTGACGCTGGAGCTGGGGGGCAAGAACCCCTGCTATGTGTCTGACACCTGTGATGTGACCAACGTGGCGCGGCGCGTGGCCTGGGGCCGCTTCTTCAACGCGGGGCAGACCTGCATCGCGCCCGACTACCTGCTCTGCACCATAGAGATGCAGGAGAAGCTCATGCCTGCCCTGCGCGAGGCCATCACCGAGTTTTTTGGCCCCAACCCCCGAGAATCCCCGGATTTTGGCCGCATTGTGAATGACAAGCACTTCCGGCGGCTCCGGGCGCTGCTGGGCAGCGGGCGCGTGGCCATCGGGGGACAGACGGACGAGGCAGAGCGCTACATCGGTGAGGCTCGGCGGTCACTCACATCTTGGTGGCCACACTGGGGGTTTTCAGGGCGTCTTCATACAGAGGGGGGGCTCTAGAGGGAAAATAGTTTTAGGGGTGCTTAAAAGGGGTGCTTAAAAGGGGTCCTGAGGGGAGGTTTCATCTCTGACCTCCATGCCTGGCTGATGCTGTCGGGTTTCCTCTACGCAGCTCCCACGGTGCTGGCGGACGTGCTGCCCTCAGACCCTGCCATGCAGGAGGAGATCTTCGGGCCCATCCTGCCCATCGTCGTCATCGCCAACATGGATGAAGCCATTGACTTCATCAACGCGCGGCCGCGGCCATTGGCCCTCTACGCCTTCTCCTGCGACAGCAAGGTGTGTCTGTGGAGCAGAAAAGGTGGGGAGGGAAGTCAGGCACCACCTCCACCAGCCCAAGGATGTGCTCTGGAAGGTCTTTAGAGCCCAAACACTCTGAGAACATCCAATGGGTAAACGGGGTAAGGTTTGCCAAGTGCAAGCCCCTCATCTACCTTCTCTGCTCCCTCCCAGATAGTGAACCAGGTCCTGGAGCGGACGAGCAGCGGAGGCTTCTGTGGCAATGACACCCTGATGCACGTGTCTCTGACCTCGCTGCCCTTTGGAGGCATTGGTAGGTCCAAAATCCCCAGTCCTGGTCATTGGGAGCCAGGTGTGATCCGTGGCCTGAGCCATGGTGGAGGAATGTGAGTATCCTCCTGCAGCCAGTGTGGTGCTGGGCTGGATCCCTTGATGTCCCTCAGGAGCCAGGTTGTACCTCCATTCCAACTTCTAGGACAAAATGATAGGAACAAAACACTTACGAAAACCTAGAGAACCTCTTACAGGATCTTGGAGATCCTCCTTGGAGAAGAAATTTTTGGTCTCCAGATGTGCCAATTCTTGCTTTCTCAGGTGAAAAGTGAGGCTGCTTAGCCCTAGGCTGTGGGTGCAGCATGGTTCAGGGATACAGGAATACAGGGCTGTTGTTTCCCAGAATACTTCCCCATGTCTTGATCTCTTCCCAAAATATTTCTGGGATAAGTCCCTTCATTTGGTGCTGCCCTTGCTCAGCATCTCTGTCGGGGCTGGCGCCTGAGTCAGACATAATGAAACACCCAGACAATTAATTCCTCACCTGCCTGTGGCTCAGGGAACAATTTTTTGTACTTCCCATTCCGTAACTTATCTTTATTTGGAATGATTCAGACCAACCACCTTCAATTATCATGTAAGGCCACTTCACAGCAGGTGAAGGGGCTGAAGTCATTGGGGTGAGATGGCACCGAAGCTTCCACGGGAAGTCACTGGGCTCTTAACCTCCAGTTAAACCAGCCACAGGAACTGGGAGAACTGGCATAGCCAATGTGGCTCCAGGATTTTAGAGTTCTGGGAAAAAGGTCTAACAGCTCCAACCACGGGGAGATGTGTTAGAGCATCATGGAGGGAAATCAAGACTTGCAGAACCCAGCAAAGCTTGTGTAGATAAATGGAGGTGGGTAAAAAGGAGATGCTGGAGCCTCCAAACTGCTGATCTGCAGCAGGATTGGCTGGACTGAGCATTCATATACCTCAGGAGGAGGCACTGCAAAAATGGAATTCCTCCACCATGTCTGTGCTGCTCAGAAAATCCTGTAGGTGTCTTTTTCCCTCGTCTTGATGCTTGGAGAAGGCATCAACAGGAGCAGAGTCCCATTCTGAGCATGGACCTGTCCTGTGTGTTGCAGGGAACAGTGGCCTGGGAAAATACCATGGGAAGTTCACCTTCGACACCTTCTCCCACCACCGCGGCTGCCTGCACCGGAGCATGGGGCTGGAGACGCTCAACACCCCGCGCTACCCGCCCTACACCCAGCAGAAGCTGGGGCTTCTCACCACCACCTTTGAGGTGAAGCGCAGGGGCACCTGCACCCTGCTCTGAGGATGCCACGGAGCCAGCGTGGAGAACTGGGACTGTCCCCTTCTCCCTCTTCATCACACTCCCCAGTTTCTCACCGTGTCCTTTGCCTCGCTGGAGCATGTCGGACAGCTGGGATGGACATCTCCTCCTGCACCCTTGTGGTCTCTGCTCCGAACCATTTTTCAGGATACTGCTGAAACAACCGAAAACAACTTCTTACTCCAAACCTCTCTTTCTGGTGGAGAAGCGCTCCCATCAGTCCCATCTCCCCTCACACAGACTTTTCCTTTGGAATGAACCTCTCTCCCTCCTCGCTGTTGCTCTTTGCTCCATGTAACTCTGCCTATAGTAAAGACTTTGCATCAAACTCTCTCCCAGCCTCTCTTTGTGCCTCTCTTCTCTGGTTTGCAGGGTGCTGGGAGGGTTGTGGGGGTATTTCTCATCCCAAGCAGTTTTAGCTGGAATGGAGCTAGCAGTGACAGTTTGGCAGGGCAGGCTGCCAAGGGGCAGGGCAGGAAGCTGGCAGCCACCCTGTTACCCGAGAAGAGGGAAGTTGTGGTTGATCCCTCGCTGACCCTGTGGGAGCATGGAGACCGGACTTGTCTTCCCGCAGCTCCCTGAGAGCGAGGCCAGGAGAGCCCCCGAGGGTGATGGTGGGAACAGGAGTGTGGATGGTGATGCCACGAGGTGAGAGTGTGGAGGGACAGAGGGGCAGCAGGAGAGGTCCTGCTGCTCCATCCCCTCCCTGGAGTGGCAGCTGGATGCTGGGCTGGGATGATGCAGAGCTCTGAGGAGCTGGAATGGGGCTGGTGTCCCTCTAACACCCCTGTCCCCACAGCAGGAATCCCTTTGCAGGGCTGGTGAGCCACCTGAGGGCATCCTGGCTCTCTGGGAAGACTCGGCCCATGGAATACCGCATGGCCCAGCTGCAGGCTCTGGGACGCTTCCTGGATGACAAGAAGCAGCAGATCCTGGAGGCCACTGCCTCTGACTTGGGCAAGGTGAGAGGGGTCTGGAACAGGAGGACTTGGTGGCCAGAGGAGCTGAGGGGCTCCTGCAGCCCAGCTGGGAGTGCTTTGCCCTCTTATCTTTGCATTCTCCAGCCCTGCCTGGGCTCTGTCCTGGGCTCACAGCCTCTGGATTTGGGAGACTGAGGTGAAGCATGTCCCAGTCACCATCCTCCAGTGTCCATCCCTGCTCTGCCATAGACAGAGGGGGCTGTGGGGAGCCCCTTGACATGGATAGCCATTCCCACACCCACCAGCCTCAGCTTCCCTCTTCCCTGGGCAGGTTAATCCCTGATTTCTCTCCTCTTGTTGACCTGAACTTCCCACCTGATGTCACCCCCTTCCCTCCTGCAGGGCTCACCCAGGCTGCGACTCCCCGAGCCTGGATCCCCTGGCTCTGCAGCCAGACCCTTAATAATACACAGGGCTCATCATCTTCTCTTCTCCAACCTAGTCCCTTTGGACACCCTCCTTATTCTTCCTTTTGTCTGGATGAATAGGATCTGCATACTTTTTCCTATTTTTAAGCAATCAATGCTTAAAAACATCATGTTGCAGACACAGGGGATGCTCAACACCCTTAGGGATTGAAATCCAGGATGGGATGTAGAGGGCTCCAGCCCCCAAATCCTGGGGAAAACGCTATGGAGTGTTGGGATAAGAGCTGCAGGACATGCCAAGGTGACATGTTGCATCCTTGGTGTCTGCAGCCACCCTTTGAAGCTGAGTTATCTGAGATCTTCCTGTGCAAGAACGAGCTCCATGAGACCCTGAACAACCTGTCCCACTGGATGAAGGACAAGCAGGTGGACAGGACTCTGGTGAGAGGGAAGAGGAGAGAGAGGATGGGAGGTAGAGCTGGATGGGATGGTGGTGCAGGATGGGACCTGACATGGTGGGTTTCCCACAGGCAACGCAGCTGGACTCTGCCTTCATCCGCAAGGACCCCTACGGGGTGGTGCTCATTATAGCGCCCTGGAACTACCCCATCCACCTCTTCCTGGTGCCCCTCATTGGGGCCATTGCTGCTGGTGAGCACAAACTTCCAGTTCCCTGGCCTGGACCAGCAGTGCTGAGCACTGGTGAGGGCACCTTGTCCATAGAAGGGCTGGGTGCCACCACGTCACAGCTCCAACATCCTATTTGTCATCCCCAGGGAACTGTGTCATTGTCAAACCCTCGGAGGTGTCCAAGAAGACAGAAAGAATCGTGGCAGAAGCGCTGCCCAGCTACCTGGACAAGGTGGGACACTGCCCCCATACTTGTGGCATGGCGGGGGCACCCCTGCACACAGAGCTGTGCTCCGTGCCTGCCTCACACACCATCTCTGATTCCATGTACTGCCCAACTTCCTTCCTCCAGCCAGTGTCCCAGCCTCCCAGGATGCTATTGGTGGGGACAGAGGGTGACAGGAGGGGGCCTTTCTCATTTCCTTGCAGGACTGCTTCGCTGTGGTGACTGGTGGTGTGCTGGAGACCACCAGGCTGCTGGAGAACAAGTTTGATTACATCTTCTTCACTGGTATGTCCCACGGAGCAGAGCAGAGCCCTGCCTGGATTTTGTGTGAGAAGGAAGATGGGTTCCCTCCAGACATCCCCTCTAAGAAGGCAGGGATGGGGTTGGGGATGTTGCCAGGATCTGTTGGAGGATCTGGGATGTGTATCTCAGGTCTGGCAGGACTCAGTGCCTCATCCCAAAGCCGTGCGATGGCTGGTGGGATTCCCACCTCAATCCATGTTTTCCCTGCCTGCAGGCAGCCCCCCCGTGGGGCGGATCGTGATGACGGCCGCCGCCAAGCACCTGACACCAGTGACGCTGGAGCTGGGGGGCAAGAACCCCTGCTATGTGTCTGACACCTGTGATGTGACCAACGTGGCGCGGCGCGTGGCCTGGGGCCGCTTCTTCAACGCGGGGCAGACCTGCATCGCGCCCGACTACCTGCTCTGCACCATAGAGATGCAGGAGAAGCTCATCCCGGCCCTGCGCAAGGCCATCGATGATTTCTATGGCCCCAACCCCCGAGAATCCCCAGATTTCGGCCGCATTGTGGGGGACAAGCAGTTCCAGCGGGTGCAGAGACTGCTGGGCAGCGGGCGCGTGGCCATCGGGGGACAGACGGACGAGGCAGAGCGCTACATCGGTGAGGCTCGGGGGTCACTCACATCTTCATCCCTCCATGGAGTACATGTCAGGTTTGGATAAGATTATGACAGGAACTGGATGTTTGGCCAGGAAGGTGGCCTTTTGTACAGGAGGTACAAAAGGAGGGGACGACCAAGGCGTCATCTCCGACCTCTGTGCCTGGCTGATGCTGTTGGGTTTTCTCTCTGCAGCTCCCACAGTGCTGGTGGACGTTCAGCCCTCAGATCCCATCATGCAGGAGGAGATCTTTGGGCCCATCCTGCCCATTGTCACCATCTCCAACATGGATGACGCCATTGACTTCATCAACAGCCGGGAGCGGCCCTTGGCCCTCTACGCCTTCTCCTCTGATGACAAGGTAGAGCCTAGCCAGGACTACACCTGCCCAGGGCTCCTAGGCAGCTGTATCCAGCCATGTTTGTGCCCCAAGCATTTCCCTTACAGCACACAGCCCTAGTTAGGGGGCATGGATTGTCTTTGGAAGTAGAGGAATGGGGTGGGAGACCCATGTCCCATCTTCTCCGTGTCACTCCCAGGTGGTGAACCAGGTCCTGGAGCGAACAAGCAGCGGAGGCTTCTGTGGCAATGACACCCTGATGCACTTGATACTGACGTCACTGCCCTTTGGAGGCATTGGTAGGTCCAAAATCCCCAGTCCTGGCCACTGGGAGCCCTGTGTGATCCCATCCCTGGTCAGGAAGGGTCTCAGGAGGAACTCTGAGCTCCAGAGAGCTTGGTAGTCCATAGGGAAATTCTCCTCCGGAAGCCCTTTGCTTCACCTTGGGCTCTTGGGCTTTGCTGGACACCTATGGAGCATCCTGAGGTTCTTTCTCTCCATAGTCCCCCATCCCAAGCTCTGTGTTCTCTGGATCCACAGAAATGTCTTGCTTAAAACACAGGGAATCATGGCTTGAAGCAGCCTGGCCTAGTGGAAGGTGTCCCTGCCCATGGCAGGGGAGTGGAACTGGATAATCTTTAAGGTCCTTTCCAACCCAAACTATTCTGGGATTCCATGATGGAGACACCCCCTTTTTATGGAATAATCTCCACTACCAGCTCCTGTTTTCCACTCCTGTTTTCCACCTTTTTTTCTCTCTTCCCACTCTGCTGGCCAGGAGGCATCAGTGACCTCCCTTTATCCTGGGGCTGCTGATGTGTGAAGTACTGAACCCAACACATCACCCCAACCACAATTAGCATTTTATCAGGAAGACTGGCTGGCTCAGGCTGACTCATGGAATTTTATCCCATCTGTTATCAAATGATGTGTGGATTTTATTATTTTTTGCCAGCCTGCCTGGCTTTCCTGTGCTTGTTCCTGGCCAGCCAGCTTCCACCTCCCAGCATTCATCCTTGGTGCTGGATCCCACCTCACCAAAGGCCATTGCACCTCTCCACCCCTGCAGTCTTGCCCTCTTGCAGCAGAGCTGGATCCAGCATGGATGGGATGTCTTTTGGAGGGTATTTCTGCGGTAGGGAAGCTCACCTGGTGGGAGCACCTTGCTGCTGCCATCACCTCATCAGTGACACCCTTCCAGTTGCTATACATGTTGATTGAAATGGTAAAATCCACTGACAAGAGGGGTTTTGGAATCTCTCCACCTCCCAGCCTAATCTTCCCACCCCAAACATCCACTTGTGTGTGCACTAGGTCACCTCCGTGGTCCTCTCTAGGTCACATTATTGGGAAGCTCATCCCAATAATGCTTTGAAAGCAGCTGGATGAAGCCATGGTGCCACTTTTACAGAGCTGAGAGCTAAATTTCAGGTTCTTTGACCCAAAGGATGGCCAGATCCAGCCACACACCAGGGTCCTGTGCTGTGTATTCCAGGGAACAGCGGCCTGGGAACGTACCATGGGAAGTTCAGCTTTGACACCTTCTCCCACCACCGTGGCTGCCTGAAGCGCGGGATGGGCTGGGAGCCCCTCAATGCCCCGCGCTACCCCCCGTACAGCCAGCAGAAATTTGGGGTCATCCGGGCCACTTCCAAGGTGACACGTAAGAGTGACTGTACCCTTCTCTGAGGGTCTCCACATCCCGCTTGCAGTCTCCCCACTCAGCACATCTGCTGCTGGTCCCGGTGCCCGGGTGCAATGAAAGGTGTTTCTCCACATCCTGTGTGCTTCCCTTTCACCTCCCTGCACCCCTGCTCACCCCAAAAGTCCCCTGTCCCCCACATCTCCCTCCATCCCAGCCCCATATTTTTTTCTGGCTCTTGGGGGCTTTATTTCCACTGGTACCACCAGAGCAGAGGGTTCTCCTGCGCTCCTCATTGCACACTCTGCCTCGAGAAAGTCCACAACTCCCTGATCCCAAATCCTTGAGCTGGGGTGATCCTGGTTGCTCCTGCTCTATGATCCCTGTTTCCTTTGCCCCTTAATCTCAGTGTCCTTTGGCCTGTATTCCCAGTTCCTCCTACTCCATGATCCCAAGTTTCCTTTGCCCCACGATCTCAGTGTCCTTTGTCCCACGTTCCCGTTTATCCTGCCCCACGATCCCCGTTTCCTTCGCTCCATGCTGCTCCATTTTGGGGGGCTGGCTGTGCCTGTAAAGGGATACCCATTCCTGCTGGGCTGTCCTGGCTGAATCCCACAGGGATCCCCCCGGGTGGGCGACTGGAGAGAACTGGACGACGGAGTTAAGCTAAAGGCAGTTTAATAGGGAAAGGGAAACATCCCCGGTGCTCGCCTCCAGGAACTGTGCCCGGGCTGAGGGGTCGGGACCAATGCTGAGCCCACCACAGGCGGAGCCGGGCTTTGTAGTGAATCCAAGTGTCTGAGCCGGCCCAGCTTCGAGACCTTCCGGCATCTGTGGCCCGAGCTGCTCCAGGAACGGGACGGAAAGCTCCGGACGCTCAGGAAGCCCTGGAAGAGCCGGAGGCTCCGCGCCGGCACCCTAACCACGCGCTTCCGCTTCCGCCCGCCCTTCGGACACGCCCCTCCTCACGCCCCACCAATCGCCGCGCAGCACGGCCACGCTCCGCCCAATCAGCGACGCTTCCCCCACTTTCTTCCNGGACGGGGATGGCGGGACTCGTGGGTGCCCCTGGGGCGTGGGGGAGCAGTTTTCCCGCGTCACTTGGGGGTAACAGCTGGGTCCCTTTCAGGGGATGGACAAGACACTCAAGTCTCTTGGGGGATACACTTGGGTCCCTTAAGAGGGGGCTGCAAGGAGGGACATGGATGCTTGGGTCCCTTGAGAGGGGTTGGCAGAGGAAACAGGATGCTTGCGTCCCTTAGGAAGCACTTGGGGTCCGCTTTAGGGTGTTGGGACAGGAGTGCTTGTGGGTCCGGTCTCTTTGGGTGCAGGAGTGGGGATCAGGGAGCCAGTGTCCCCCATGGGAAGTTGGGGCCCCTGGCTGCCCCAGTCCCTTACTGATAGTTGCTGAGGTTTCTTCTGCACCCCAGGACCAGCCATGGCAGCGCTGCGNAATCCCGCTTGGGGCAGAGGGGGCGGCCCGCACACTGCGCTGCCCGGCGCCCCCATCCTCTCCGGAGGGACACCCACAGGCTGAGCGGGGACTTTGGGGGTGACGGGAAGGTCCCGCTGGGGGCTCAGGAGGGTGCGGGGCGGCCGGGAGGGGCCTTGGGGACGGGGATGGCGGGACTCGTGGGTGCCCCTGGGGCGTGGGGGAGCAGTTTTCCCGCGTCACTTGGGGGTAACAGCTGGGTCCCTTTCAGGGGATGGACAAGACACTCAAGTCTCTTGGGGGATACACTTGGGTCCCTTAAGAGGGGGCTGCAAGGAGGGACATGGATGCTTGGGTCCCTTGAGAGGGGTTGGCAGAGGAAACAGGATGCTTGCGTCCCTTAGGAAGCACTTGGGGTCCCCTTTAGGGTGTTGGGACAGGGGTGCTTGTGGGTCCGGTCTCTTTGGGTGCAGGAGTGGGGATCAGGGAGCCAGTGTCCCCCATGGGAAGTTGGGGCCCCTGGCTGCCCCAGTCCCTTACTGATAGTTGCTGAGGTTTCTTCTGCACCCCAGGACCAGCCATGGCAGCGCTGCGACTGCTGTACCAGGCTGCCCGTGCAGGTGAGGCCGCCTGGGAATCCCCAAACCTCCTGCTGAACCCCCCGAACCCCATCTTGACCCTGCTGACCCTCCTGTCCCTCCGCAGGCCCCCTGGCCCCGCTGGGCTCCCTGCGCCCGCTCAGCACCAGCACCCGCAGGGACTGTTACAGTGAGTACAGCTGTGCTGCCCCCCGTGGGGGCTCAGCTCCCAGCCCAGGGCTCTGCAGGGTGGGCACAGCTCCCCTCTTCCCACAGAGTACGTCAACATCCAGGAGCCGGCCATGGACATGCGATCCATCACTGACCGCGCCGCCCAGACCCTGCTCTGGACCGAGCTCGTCCGAGGTGAGACCCCACTCACCCTCCTCCTTTGTGGGGTGACCCCCATTCCCAAATACGTCATAACCCCTCTTTTCTCCCTCGCAGGCCTGGCCATGACCCTGAGCTACCTTTTCCGTGAGCCGGCCACCATCAATTACCCCTTTGAGAAGGGCCCGCTGAGCCCGCGGTTCCGCGGGGAGCACGCGCTGCGCCGGTACCCGTCCGGGGAGGAGCGCTGCATCGCCTGCAAGCTCTGCGAGGCCGTGTGCCCGGCACAGGTGAGCCTTCCTCTTCCTCCTCCTCCTCCTCCTC
>WBMY01016598.1:64161-76565 GCA_013397315.1 Donacobius atricapilla
TGTCCCGAGAGCCCGCGGGCGCCGGCGGCGCGGGAGGCGCTGCGGGTGCAGGAGCAGTCGGAGCAGCTGGCGCAGGAATTGCGGGAGGTCACCCGGAGCCGCGCGTCCCTGCGCGGCCGCCTGCGGGACCTGCGCCAGCACCTGCACGTCCTGCGGGAGGCACAGCGCTTCACCAGCCTGCCGGTGGGTGCGGGGGTCCCCGCCCGCCTGCGGGGTGCTGCCTCGTGCCTCAGTTTCCCCCGGGCTCATCCCTCTGCTCCGCGTCGCTGCAGGCCCCCCCGGGCTCCCCGCTGCGGCCACGGGCGCTCTCGGAGCGTGAGCCCATCCTCGACCCCTCCCTGCACCACCACCTGGAGCGCAAGATCAAGTGAGAGGGGGAAAGGTGTGGGGCTCCGGGGCAGCTGGGAAGCCGTGGGATAAGGCTCGGAGATGAGCTGTGGGGCAGTGGCGCAGGTAAGGAGCGGTTTGCCTATCCCAACACTCCCGCTGTGTCTCGGCAGCTTCGTGGCCGGTGTCATCCACCCGTGGCGAGTGTGCGCCTTCGAGCGGCTGCTGTGGCGCGCCTGCCGCGGGTACCTGGTGGCCTCCTTCGTGGAGATGCCCGAGCCGATGGAAGACCCGGCCACGGTGAGGCGGTGCCCGGGGCGGGCTGGCATGGCTGCGGGGGCTGGGACACCAGAGTGACACGGGCTGTGCTGTCCCCAGGGTGAGAGCATCACCTGGGTCATCTTCCTCATCTCCTACTGGGGCGAGCAGATCGGGCAGAAGATCCGCAAGATCTCGGACTGGTGAGTGGCCACGCGGCTGCCCACAGGGAGGTTTATTTAATAACACTCATTCTGGACCCGGCTGGAGAGCCCTGACATGGCGATATCCCTCTGTCCCAGCTTCCACTGTGAGGTGTATCCGTACCCAGAGAGTGAGGCCAGCAGGACAGACGCCATTACCAGACTGCATGGCGAGATCCAGGAGTTCAGCATGGTGAGCTGGGTGCCATGAGGGGATGTGGGGGCCACGCTTGGATTGCCATCCCTGACACAGGTGCCCGCAGACGCTGGAAGAGACGGAGAAATACCTGGCGGAGGTGCTGGACAAGGTGGTGCTGGCGCTGCCCACCTGGCGTGTGCAGGTGCAGAAGATGAAGGCCATCTACCTCATCCTCAACCAGTGCAGCTTCGATGTCACTGAGAAGTGCCTCATCGCCGAGGTCTGGTGCCCCGTGCAGGACCTCACCCAAGTGCAGGATGCCCTGCGCCAGGGATCCGTGAGTGGCTCGGTGTCCTCATCCTGGGCATGCTTGGTGTCCCCATGTCCTTGCACCAGGGATTGTTCAGTGTATCCGTGTCCTTGTTCTGGGGTTGCTCAGTTGTCCTTTAGTCAGGAGTTGCTCTGTGTTCCTGTGTCTGTGCCTGGGTTTCTTGGTGTCCCCATGTCCTCGTGCCGGAGGTTGTTCTGTGCCTCCATGTCCTTTTTGTGGGGTTGCTCAGTGTCCCTATGTCCTTATGCCAGGGGTTGCTTGGTGTCCCTGTGTCCCCTCATCATGGTGGGGCATGTGCCAGGCTGGGGGTGATTGTGGGGTGGGTGCCAGGAACAGGCTCCAGGTGCTGGGCAAGGGATGCTGGGGCGGGTGCCAGGGAAGGAGGGTGTTGTGGGGTGGGTGCCAGGCAGGGGAGTGCTGGGGGTGCCAGGATCAGGTTCTGGGTGCTGTTCCCACAGTACCAGAGCGGCTCCAGCGTGGAGTGCTTCGTGCAGCGCATCCCCACCTCGGAGAGCCCCCCCACCCTCATCCGCACCAACAAGTTCACTGCTGGCTTCCAGAACATTGTGGATGCCTATGGGGTGGCCAGTTACCAGGAGGTGAACCCCGGTAAGACCCCCTGGCACCCCCTGAGGCCCAGGGCTGAGAGAGGACACCTTGTGTAACACAGCCCCTGTGTCCCACAGCACCCTATGCCATCATCACCTTCCCCTTCATCTTCGCCATCATGTTTGGGGACGTGGGGCACGGGCTGCTCATGTTCCTCTTCGCGCTCTGGATGGTGCTGTACGAGGACAGCCCCCGCCTGCGGCAGGGCACCAACGAGGTGGGGGCAGGATGGAGCAGGATGGAGGGTTGGGACGCAGTTGGAGACATGGGGTGAAGTTGGGGGCATGGAGTGGGGTTGGATGATAGAGAATGGGGCTGGTGGCTCAGGACAGGGACAGTGTGGTGCTGTGGGAAGGGAATGGTGTGGGGCAGGGGAGGTGGTGTGGGACATGGGAGCTGTGTTTTCCCCCCTAGATCTGGCTGACATTCTTCGAGGGGCGCTACCTCATCTTGCTCATGGGTGCCTTCTCCGTCTACACTGGCTTCATTTACAACGAGTGCTTCAGTAAAGCCACCGTCATCTTCCCCTCTGCCTGGAGCGTGGCCACCATGGCCAACCACTCCTCCTGGAGGTGGGGTCCCAGCCCCATGCCCCCAGCCCGGGTTCCCATCTCCCTGCTGGCACTGACACCCCTCGCTCTGCCCCCAGCTCTGCGTACCTCGCCACCCACCCCTCGCTCACCCTGGACCCCAATGTCACCGGTGTCTTCAGAGGGCCGTATCCCTTCGGAATCGACCCAGTGAGTGTCCCATGGGGTTGAAAATGAGGTGGGACCCTCTTGGGGTTGGTGCAGAGTCTCACTCACCTTGTTTGTGACAGATCTGGAGCTTGGCCACCAACCACCTCAACTTCCTCAACTCCTTCAAGATGAAGATGTCAGTAGTGCTAGGCATTGTGCACATGGGCTTCGGCGTCATGTTGGGGGTCTTCAACCACGTGTGAGTCCTTGGGCTGCGCCCATGGGCTCTGGTCATGCCGAGGGGGCTGAGATTGGACTCACCTGGGTGGGATGGGGTGGCAGCTGGGGTCTTGTACCCCTGCACCTCGGTGGGTGCCGAGGACACGCCAGGGTGAGGAGGGACAGGCTGAGCGTGGCCGATGTCCTCCCACCCAGGCACTTCCAGCAGCGGCACCGGCTGGTCCTGGAGTTCCTCCCAGAGATGATTTTCCTCCTGGCTCTTTTTGGCTACTTGGTCTTCCTCATCTTCTACAAGTGGATCAAGTTCAGTGCTGCTGACTCCCGGGTGGCCCCCAGCATCCTCATCCACTTCATTGACATGTTCCTCTTCACCTCCAATGCCGAGAACCTCCCGCTCTACCCGGGACAGGTACCACCCCACCGTCCCAGCGGGCACCTACTCCTCACCCCAGCTAGGACAGCAGGTGTCAGGAGTGGGGCTGTTCTCAGATGGGGTAGACCCACCCCAAAATGCTGTCCTTGTGCCACAGGTGCCAGTGCAGATGGTGCTGGTGGTGCTGGCGCTGGCATCAGTGCCCGTCCTGCTCCTGGGGACGCCGCTGTACCACTGGTGCCGGCAGCGTACCCTGAGGACGGTAAGGCCAGGGGGCCATGGGGGGCTCCGTGGGGATCACGGGGAGGTCTCACTGCTGGTGCTGTCTCGGTGCAGCCGCTAGCCACAGGGGAACAGGAGCCAATGCTGGAAGGGCAGGAGGCTGGGAACTCCGTCAACGCCACCAAGGATGATGTGGAGAGCGGGGGCCACAGCCCTGATGCCAAGGTGAGGGGCGTCCAGGCAGGCTTTGGTGCTGGGATGAGGGTGGCTGTGCCCCTTGCTGATGTCCCATGTCCCCTCCCTCCCTGCAGCACTTGGACTTCGCAGAAATCTTCATGCACCAGGCGATCCACACCATCGAGTACTGCCTGGGCTGTATCTCCAACACCGCATCCTACCTGCGGCTCTGGGCGCTCAGCCTGGCACACGCCCGTGAGTCCCCTCGGTTCCCCCTTGTCCCGCTCAGAGCCAGGCAGACCCTCACTCCCCTCTCCTGCTCTTGTCCCTCCCACTCCCAGAGCTCTCGGAGGTCCTGTGGACCATGGTGATGCGCAACGGCTTCGTGGGGCTGAGCTATGTGGGCGGCGTGGTGCTGGTGCCCGTCTTTGCCGCCTTTGCCGTGCTGACTGTGGCCATCCTGCTGGTGATGGAGGGGCTCTCAGCCTTCCTCCATGCCCTGCGCCTGCATTGGTGAGCCCCCAAAGCTGATGTTGGGTCTGGGGGGGGTGGTGATGGACCCCCCCAGAGCACTCCTCACCCCCTTCTCCTCACCAGGGTGGAGTTCCAGAATAAGTTCTACGTGGGTGCCGGGTACAAGCTGTGCCCCTTCGCCTTCGCCCCAGACACCTGGGAATAGCCATGCCACGGAGATTCCAGGGGCTTGGAACATCGCTGCACCCCAAGTTCCCCCACACTGGACCCCTGGA
Source organism: Donacobius atricapilla (assembly GCA_013397315.1). NCBI lineage: Eukaryota > Metazoa > Chordata > Aves > Passeriformes > Mimidae > Donacobius > Donacobius atricapilla. The sequence goes on from WBMY01016598.1 coordinate 68,470, forward strand.
GCCTCCTTAGCGTTGAATAAAGCTGTCCCTGTGGTTCCCCCCAGCTCTGCCTTGCCGTGGCTTGGGTAGGAGGTGCAGGGGGGCCTTGGGGGCGGCCCCCGTCACTGCTGGCTGTAGCTGAAGGTGGGGGCTGCAGTGGGACCGTAGGTGCTGAGTGGGGGGAAGGCAGGCAGGGGGTAGGGCAGGGTGCGGGGTTTGGCTCCCACATAGACACCAGGGGGGCAGCTGAGGGGCTGGAAGGTGGGTGCAGAGAGCTCGGGGAAACTGGGAGGTGCTGCTGGTTGTTGGGGGGCAGCAGCCAGAGCCCCATGGCTGCGTGGAGCCCCTGCTGGGGGGAGAGGCAGCAGCAGGGACTCAGCCCCCCCTGCAGCCCCCCTACCTTTCTCCTGCTTCTCGGGGCGGGGGGGCAGCGGGTTGGCCCGGGCACGGGGCATCACACCCAGCAGGGACCCTGCCGGCACCCCACACCTGCAAGAGAGGTGGGGTAGGGGCTCAGGGGGCTGGCTCGACATCCTCACCATGGTGCGGGGGCAACGTCTGGGGGGCGCCTTACCATGGCTCGGGGTCGCCATCCCGAAATCCCTTGGCGAAGGGGTTGCTGGCGATCTTCAGCTGGGTGATCTGTGGAGGGGAGAGTGGTCAGGGAGTCCCTGGGAGGGTGCCCCAACTTCCTTCTGGCTGGTGCTCACCCGGTGGTTCTGGTAGGCTGTCACTGCCATGAACTGGGTCTCAGGGAAGCTGAAGGACTTGAAGTTCTGGTGGGCGAAGCGCTCGCTGTCGCGCCGCGGGTCCACGAAGACGACGTGGAAGCGGGGCTGGTAGCGGTGCATGGAGTTGAGGATGATCTAGGGGTGGGAAAGAGGAGGTGGCAGGACCCTCCTGGGCAGGGATGCGTTGTGTCCCCCCCATCACCCACCCTGCAGTGGGGTCCTCACGTGGCCATTGTCGTCCAGGAGGTTGTTGGTCAGCTTGAGCTTGTCGAAGGACACGATCTGCCGCATCCACTGGGCACCCTTGGCCGGGGAGTCGGGGTGGAAGTGAACGCGGCCAGGAGCCGCCGGCTCTGCCCGGCCTGCCGCCAGCCAGGATGAGCTGTGGAAGGCGTATCTGCAGGGCAGGGAGGGGCTCAGCACCCCCAGATCTGGTCCCCTGCCCCCACTACCCCATCCCCACCTGTATCTCTTGTCGTCCAGCGGGATGAAATCCATGAGCAGGACGTAGTCGGCCAGCGGATCCAACCCCGACAGCTTCACCTGAAAGGTGGGGAACATCCTCCTGCACAGAGAGGGGGGTGGGAAGGGGCTTCCCCCCCAACCTTTGCAGCTCCCCAGGCCACTCCAGTTCCCACCTGCCTGCCTTGGTGACGATCATCTCAGTGCCCAGGCGGTTGAACTCCTCCCAGAGGCTGCCCATCTCCAGCCGTGCCGCGGCGTGGCACACATGCCGGTTCTTGCCGCCGGCCCCCGGCCCCTCGCCAGCCCACCCGAGGCCAGGGGTGCACAGAGATCCCTCACCCGGGCCCCCCAGGAAAGCTGCAGAAGGTTGAAGGGGTGTTGGTCAGGGGGAAGCACACCTCTTGCAGGGCCACCCCATCACACGGAGATGGTGGCAGCATCAGTCTGTCTGTCACCCACCACAGTGGGGTTTTATCCCCATCCCCGCCACACCTCAAAACACTGCAGGACCCCACCACTGAGTGCAGGGGGTGTTGTCATGGGTGGGTTTTACCTGCCATGGTTGTGGTGGGAGGGCAGGAGGTGTCCGTGGCTCCGTTCCCCGGCATGGTGGCAGTGGGACCCTGCCGAAGCCCCCTCTAGTGCAGCGCTGGCTCCGCAGTGTCCCTGCAGCCTGCCGGGGGTTTTATGCCCCAGCTCGGGGATGGAGAGGCGGGGGCTGGAGCCGAGGTGGTCCTTGGGGGCTGGAGCACGGCCCCCTTCCCCAGCCTGCCTTCGTGCCTTGACGCGGTGATGATGGACGGGAGGCGAGCGGTGGCACCGCTGAGACCACCACCAGTCCCCAAACAGGGCTTGGGATGCCCCGGGCTGGGCAGGCATATCTTTCTGGGGGTCTCCTTGTCCCTTCATATCACAGATCTGAGCGGGGGAAGGTGGGGGCTCCCCCAGGCAAAGCCCCTCTCTGTACGTGGCCATCACCACCTGATATTGAAAACCACAGTGTTGAGGTGTTGGTAAAAATCCACTGCTCCTGCAGAGCCTCTGCAGCTCCTGAGGGAGGAACGAGCTGCCCCCTCCCCACAACCCCCCCCAAGGTGGGTCCAGTCTCTGCCCTGCTGAGTGGGACCCCCTGTACCCCTCATTGCAGTGACAGCGGGAGATGGATGGGGACAAGCAGGTGCCGTAGGGCTGAGAGCTCTTTGTGGGAGGTGATGGACACCGGGATGGGGTGTTAGAGGGGAAAAGCAGGGGGGTTACTCCAGAGCCCCCCTTCTCCCCTCTGAACTGCACTGGGGCCATGGACCCTGTCTCCTAGCACACCATAGAGTGTATTCCAGAGGGATGAGGGATGCTGAGGCTCTGGGAGAGGGTCTGGAGGAGCAGGGGATGTCCTTGTCCGGATGCTGGTGCCTTTCTGTACCAGTTGGTGTCCCAGTGATGGTGGCACTGGCCTGAACTCCCTCCCTGCTCTGCGCAGAGCTGGACATTTTCTCCCAGCTGGGGCTCAGCCTTCTGTCCTGCCTTGGGTTCGGCACTTGAATCCTCCCTGTGTCCATCCTAACACAGAGGGGACCCCGAGTCCCTGGGCCCTGTGGGACGGCCAAGGGGGCAGCCCAGGCAGCTCCAGCATTTGGGACCTGGCCAGGACTGATGTGAAGCAGAGAGGACCCACATCCCAGGCTCCCCCCGCATCCCCCACACGTGTCCGTGCCCCGCGGAGCCGGCTCAGCCCCATCCATCTCCCGCTGTCAGCTGGGCTTGGCTGCAGGGCCGGTATCGAGCGCCAGATGAGGAGGTGTGAGAGAAGCAGAGCTGACAGCGGGCAGGAGGATGGAGGGGGCTCAGCCCTGGGCAGGATGTGACCTGCCAGGCCTCATCCGCAGCTCCTGGACCTCCTGGCTGGAACTGGATCAGCTTTAAGGTCCTTCCAACATGAGTCATTCCAGGATTCTCTGTCCAGCGTAGATGACTGCAGGTGGGTCTCCTAAACCCATTTCAAAGCACATGATACAAAATGGCTTTTCAAAATGCAAATGAACTTTTTTGGTCCCAAATGGGCAAATGGGAACCAGAAAAAAATTCAAAAGAGGAAAACAGTGAATCTTTCCATGTGGGAATAATTGCCCCTGACAGCAGGACAGGCTGGACAGAGCTGTGGAGGTTGTGGTGGCCAACAAAATGAAGCAGAAGAGTGTTGGCAGATGGTCAGATGACTCCCTGCAATGAGTCTCTGACTCAGCTGGAAAGGGGAAGTAAAAGCTGCTTGGGAGGGCAGTGAGGGGAGAAGAGGAATTGACCCTGTTTCTTCAGGGAATGGTGAACAGCCAGCATGGCGGGGGGTCAAGAGGGACTTGAGAAGGCAGGAAGTGGCAATACTCATTTCTCAATCAGAAATACACTTATCTGTAGGTCAGAGTGGGCAACTTGAGCAGCAGTTGTCTCTTTATTTTATTCATTAATTTTTTTTTCTTTGATTTTTAAAACCCTGATTGAGAAAAGAGAATTTTTGCAGATAAAATTACACCCTGGAAGTGTCCAAGGCTGGGTTGGCCAGAGCTTGGAGCACCCTGGTCTAGTAAAATGTGTCCATGCCTATGGCAGGGGCTGGGACTGGATGGTCTTTAAGGTCCCTTCCAATCCAAACAATTCCAGGTTCTAGGATCTGCTCTAGGGAATGTGTAGTGCAAAAGAAAATTGGCAATTGGAAAGATAAAGCAATAATTTCCTTAATTATGTCCATTACTTAATCATTTTTCCCCTCCCATATATAATAAATAAAAGCTATATTATACAAATGTGATTATGTATCATTAAAAGGTCATATAGAAATAGAGAAGAATTTAAGATGTCTGTCAAACTCAAGTCTTTAACAATCCCCTTTGATCTTGTTTCACTCCCCCTGACACCATTGTGTACAAGAGTGGCATCGCTCCAGCTCTGCAGGCATCCATTGCAATGTGCCATGGGAATCGCGTCCCTAAAACCCAAGACAGAAACCTCGGGATAGATCCTAAGGCCTCTGGGGAAGGCTTACTCTGTTTTCAGGTGCTTCAGAGACCCTTTGGCAACTGCTCATGTGGGGAAAGCGTAAAACTTAAAATCCTCCAGTTACATTACAAGATGGAACAGGAAAACGTTCCTGGTTTTGGCAAGACCAATGGGGCTTGAGGACTTCAACTGAAGCTCCTGTGAGTATCTTGACTCAAGCTGCCATTACCTAAAGGGTGGAACTTTTAGTGGTTTTGGGACAATTTTTTGCTGGATGGGAACAGTCATAAATTGGATTAGGAGGAGATGGTTTTCCCTTGAAGTTACACATTCAGGAATGCTGGTCTCATTTTAATTGACCCAAATCGACTGGAAATCACTTCAATGGTGTCTGTTGTCAAATTAATGCAGCACTAATTAACGTGGAAAATTAAGGCATGATGTTATTTTGTTATTGTATTTATTTGTCCCTAAATAAGATCTTCCTCCCCCCCTGCAAAATGTTATCCCTTCCAGGGATGGGGCATCCACAATTCTCTGGCCCTGGCACAGGTGTCCAAGGCCAGGCTGGGCGGGGTTTGGGGCAACCTGGGATAGTGCAAGGTGTCCCTGCCCATGGCAGGGGGTTGGAACGAGCTCAGCTTTAGGATCCCTTCCAACCCAACCCATTCCAGGAGTCCATAATTCTGTGTTGTATTCAGATGCACTCGGCTCCTTTGATGCCTCCAAACCTCTTGATGTCCAAACCTCTTGCACCATCTCCTCTCCAGCATCTCTTTCCACCCAGGCAAGGCTGATTTTCCACCCCAGCTGCAGTTTTCTGATTATTCCTGCTTCCAGGTTGCAGGCTTTGAGTCATCTCAGCCCAGGACTCATCCTTTGTCCTTGTAGATTTTGAATGAGTCACCAAGGTTCCCCTGATAGAGACAACAATGTGTTTGGGGGCTTTGACTCATCTGATCTATTTTAAACATTTTTTAATGGAAAAATGGCATGGATTTCTCCACTTGCTGCCTGGTGGTGAAGGGTGGCGGGGTGACACAGTCATGTGGGAAATGCAGGGTTTATTCAGAGCAGGTACACTCTGGGCACAGGCTGAAGAGTCAGTTCGAGCCTCAAGGGCTTAAATTCAGACTATAATCATCACCAGGAAGTCTAAAAAGAATTTGCAGCAGGAGAGTTTCTGAAGGGTTTTGTTTTTATCCCAGTTTGCAGTTGGAACACTTCTCCAAATCCTGGGCTGTCTCCCAATTCCTGAATTTTGTTTTCCTACATCAATTCCTTTTAATTTCCTGTGATGCCAATAGATTAGTTACATATTCTGAGAGATAAATTTGTAGATATATAATTACGTATTTCTAAGAAAAAGTGCTTTATATATATTAAGAAATTGTACAGGAACATTTTCTTTATATATTAAAATAATTGAATATACTGAAATTATTTTTATATAAGTTTAATAATATATAAAATAATATAAATATGTAATTATGTTCTATATGTATAGAGAAGTAGGAAATCAATCCTCAAGTTTCCATTTAACTTTCTGAAACTGATTGAATTTATTTAACTAGTATTGTTTATTTATCAGCGCAGGTCTCTTCTTTAGGAGCTGCTTCCAAAGTCACCAATTCCCAGTTCATTTCAGGATTCTGTGTGACCATGCGTGAGTCTCAGTGGGACATGGCACATCCTCTTCTGGGCTACCTTGAGCATGTTGATCCATCCAGTTCTACCTGAGATATCACAGGGTATGAAAACCTGCTTCAGCTGCCCCGGGAGGAAAGAGGAGCCAAAAATCTTCCCGCAGGTATGCTTGCATTGGGTATAGGGAAGAAATTCTTCCCTGTGAGGGTGCTGAGGCCCTGGCACAGGCTGCCCAGAGCAGTGGGTGCCCCATCTCTGGAAATGTCCAAGGCCAGGTTGATCTTGGTCAATGCTAGGACAGCCTGTTGGAAAGGTCCTCTACTGCTTTGCACAAGGATCTTATGGAATTTGCGTAGGAAAGCAGGTGCCACAATGGAGATCCTTAAGCCAGGAGGACAAGGATGAGTATTCCACACAGAGTGCAGCCCAAGCACCAGCCTCTCAGCAGGGATGAAATCAAATCCCCGCTTTTTAATGGAATTAATTTCCGTTCTATGTCTTGAATCCTTCACACCAAGCAAAGATGGTTTGTTGAGTCAGAAAAAGTGAGGCTGAACTTGGATTAATCAAGAAATCGAGGTCAGTTCTCTGACAGGGGCAGATTTCGAGGTCCAGGCAGGTGGATGCTGCCCCTGGGAAGGACTCAGCCCCCAAACCGCTCGATTTTCATTATCTGTAACATCTCCAGCACCGTCCCGGTGTCCCAACGCCACCTCGCCTTCGGCGTCTCCTCGTGGGTGATGAAAAGCTGCTCTAAATCCTCATTATAGCACCAGGAGACCAGGCACATTGCTTCTGGGACATCTGAAGTGGGATGTCAGGTTCTGGGGATGAAACTCAGCCCTTGAGCCAAGGTTTATCCAATAATGATGATTTTTAGGTTTGGATCCATTTGTCAGGAGCCTGCGGTGATTACGCTTGGTTTACTCTCTGGTGTAACTCTGTCAAGTCATGATTAATGTTATCCAGGAGAAAAATCAATGTGCATTTATTCTATCTGTCACAGAGTGGGATTTTAGGAGCTGTTGATCTCTCCCTCGTAAGCGGCAAGACGGAGCCTGAATTTATCTTTTATCTCCAAACGAAGAATCACGTCTAAAGCACAGTGAGCTGAGACAAAGCCCAGCTCTTACTCCTAGTGCTTTCACCTAGAAAAGCTCTTCCTGGGACACGAGGAGCAGGTATTTATTCCTCAAGAGCTCAGGCTGGACTGGGAGCACTCGGAAAACAAGGAATATTTTCGTTCTTTCAGCAGCTACTGGGAAAATCGCGCACTCCCACGCACGAATGGTTGGAAGAGCACTACGAAGAAGCCCTGCAATTTACTTGCGATCTACCCCGGTGAGGTTCTTCGCCCTTTAATGCCCCAAATATTCCCGTTCCCAGGGGCTCCTCCCGGGGCTCCGCGCCAGGGGCGGCGCGCACATGCCGCCCCCTGCGGGCCGAGCGCGGTACTGCACCCCAGGGACTCGCGCATGCGCAGTGAGCGGAGCTGCGCCCAGCACAGCGCGCATGCGCAGCCCGGTGGGGCCCCGCCCCCTTTCCCCTTGGTGTCTCAGTGCTGCCGCCCTGTGGGGGCGCGCGGCGCTGCCGGTCCCGTCCCCCGCCGGTGCCTGTGGCGCTGCCCCGACCGCGGGGCAAAAGGGGAGTTCTGGATCAGCGGGAGGATCTTTCTGCAATGGAATTTGGTCCGGAAGGCACCGCAAAGCCCATCGAAACTCTTGCTTTCTGATTCTGCAGCGAAGAACGCGTCCAGAGCGGGCTCCTCGGCCTCATGGGCATTGTCAGCCCCTTCCATAGTGCTGCCCGGGCTTGCCTGGGAATGGGAGCGGCTGTCGGGAGCTCCCGCAGTCGGCCCAGCAGATTCCAAAAGCGCTTGCCCTGGAGAACAGGTAAAATCAGAAACGGGATTGTTTTGTCCGCCGCGGGGTGTGCGTTTCTTTTCAGGATGTTCCTCTGATTCATCTGTGTCACAGTAGCTTCCTAGAGCCATTTCCTAATAGGGAACTTGACTTGGAAGCTGCATTCTGAATGTTTGTCCACGTTTGTTGTATCTCCCACATGGAGGCACCTAAAGAAGCAGAGGTGGGGCGTTCCTGACAAAAGAACATCCAAATTGATCAGTGGTGGAGGACTTATAATTAAAATGTGAGTAGAGAAGCCTTTAGGACACTTCCAATTCCTGAGTATTTGAATGGAATTTAAATTAAATATCTAAATCCTGACAAGCTTGTATGAATTCCAAAGCCTCCGCAAGTGTTTTACAGCCAGGGAGGGAGACAAGAG
>WBMY01016598.1:81823-170591 GCA_013397315.1 Donacobius atricapilla
GCGGCTCTTCCCGGCGGCGGTGATCCCAGTCCCTATCCCAGCCCCAGTCCCGACCCGGTCCTGCGGCCCCAGGACTCGCAGCCCGCCCGCCGAGCGAAAAGCGGGTCCGCCCAGGACCCCCAGCAGGCACCGGCAGGACCCAGACACGAGTTCCCGAGCCCGGGTCCCGTTCCCGGTCCCACCTCAGCGCCGGGAGCCCCGCGCAGCGCCCCGAGCGACGGTCCCGCCGCAGCCCGGGACGAGCATCCCCGGCACAGAGCGGGGCGGGCCCGGCTCAGGTGTGAAGGGCGGGCCCGGCTCAGGTGCGCGGGGCCCCAGAGCGGCTGCGCGGGGCGGGGCCGAGGGGATTTAAGTAAATCCCGCAAATCCCACTCCGAACTATGTGTTCCTCGGCGCTCGGTGGAGGGGGCTGCGGCCGGGCCGAGCTCTAAGTCTCTCTATTTCTGTATTTCTTTTCCTTTATACTTCTCTTCATCTCTTTACCTCTCCCTTCTTCCCTCCCTTGCTCCGCACCCGTATTCCCGTCCTCCATCCTCCCTCTCCCTCTTTCCCCGCAGCCGCTCGGGCTGCCGGAGAATAAAGCCCTCCCTGGCCCTCAGCCCCGATCGTCCCGGGGAGCCCCAGCGGGGTTTATCCCAGCCTGCTCATCCCAAACCTGGGCAGCAGGGACGGACTGGCGGCACCCTCTGCATGGTCACCCCTCTGCCTGGTACCATCCCTGCTCCACAGCCCATTCCTGCTCCTGGCTTGGCCTCTCCTTTTAACGGGATCTTAAACCACAAACGTTTGCTCTACTGAGTTTGGGACATCAGAGACTGTCCCGGGGCAGTGGGCAAAGCTCCTGTTCCCACATCCTCTGTCTCCCAAGCCCTACTGGGCTGGACAGAGCAAAGGAAACATCTCAGTTCCTGCTGGAAATTTCCTCCTGTGCCATAAACCCAGAGAAATCGTGGCTACTCCATCCCTGGAAGTGTCCAAGGCCAGGCTGGACGGGGTCTGGAGCACCCTGGAATAGTGGAAGGTATCCCTGGACCGAACCCAGCAGTTTCTGGCTTTTCCTGTGGCTGTGCTTGTATTGCTGTGGCCTGAACATTTTGAACACTGACTGGTTNGCTGCGGCCTGAACATTTTGAACACTGACTGGTTCCTACCCAAATTACAAAAATCAGCATTTTCAGACACATTCCATTTATTCCCCTTTCCCATTTTTACTTCTGGGACATTCATTACTGTTGCTGCAAGAGAAATAAACAGGAGTGGACATTTGAGAAAAAAAAGGACAAAAAATGGCTTTTGTGGCACTTTTTTTTTGAGAAATCAATTCTATTTTTGAAACAGGTCTTGGATTTCAATGAGAACAAGCGATAACTCCGCTCGGAGAGATAAATCCAGCACTTGGAGGGCCCATTGGGTCTGACCCAGCTGGGCAGGTACAGAAAGAGACTTCGGGAGCTGCCGGAGTCTGCGGAATGAGGGCGGTGCAAGGACCAGCACCGGATCAGAGCCCAGCACGGCTCATCCTGGGAGGCTCCACAGGAGCCAAATCCCATCTAAGGACATTCCCCAAACTCTGAACTCCCCAAAGCTGTGTCATCCCAAACTGTGTTCCCTCCTGAAAACCAGAAAACAAGGAAAACACCTGAGGAGCACTGGGAAGGGCTGCTGGAACAGCTCTGACTTCACACATGGATTTTACAATCCATTATACCCCGNGCCGGCAGCGCCCGGAGCTGCAGTACCGGCCGTGCCCACAGGGCGGCAGCACTGAGGGCTGAGCGCTTACCGCGCATGCGCAGCGTTCCTAGGGGCGCCGTAAATCCCGATTTCCATCCCAGCCCAGATCCCGGATTTCGGGTGTTCCAGCGGGAGGAGGGAGAAGGAACTCCGCATACACAGAGCTGTTTCTAGGTCCCTCATACGGATCATCTTGTCCTGACTTTTCAAGCCCTTTGTTGTTTCGTTTATATTCGCAAATGTTGTATTTTTATTTTCAAACCCTACAGATCCATATTCAGAATTTCTTACAGTCTAAAATCCTGACTATAACACAGCAGATACAGGGGGTTATTTTTAAACAAGTTATATATAAATTAAAATTATTTCTCAATATATAGAAAATGAAGCTCTTTGCAGTTTTAAATATTTTACACACAAACCCCTCAAGAATTTTCAGACATTTTTTTCGGCTGTAACCTCCCTTGGGTTTTTTGGGGACCCCACCTGACCCCCCTCATCCCTCACTCACCTGCTCCCCCTCCACAGACATTAGGGTGTCCCAATTGACACCATTACCCCCTGGACTCCCCCATCGTCCTTTTTCCTCTCCTCCAGAGAAAGCTCAAAACGAGTCCACATGCCCTGGCCAGCAGCTTGGTGCTTCCATAAAAGCCCTTTCCACATGGACACCTGTTGGAGTCCGGGGCATGTGGAAAACCCCTCAAACTGCCCTGGGAGGTCTGAGACCCTGGCTGGGACCTCAGGAAAGCGCTGTCTTTGACCTTAGTCCATGGGAAAAACTTCCAACACTCATAGATCAATTGAAAACAGCAGAGATTTTAAATAAATAGTAGTCTAGTTTGCCACAGGGTGAAAATTTGTAGTTTTGGGTTTTTTAGTATAGAAGTAGATCAGAGCAAGATTGAGAATTTTGTGCAGTCTCTTTTTCATCTTCTTCTTCTTCTTCTTCGTCTACTCTATTTTCTGCTGTGACAGTGGCACAGAGACATTGGTGGATGGAGTTGATGTAGAGATTGTGTGTCTAGAATAGGTAATAGTTATTGGCACAAAACTGTAAATATAGAATGCTTTTAGAGTTAATTGGATTAGAAATATTTAAAAACGACCTTGGACCCTCCATCCATGTTCCTGTAGCTGCTTTCCTTCAGCACGCTGAGACTACTGTAAGACGTTGAGGTAAGAAATAGAATCATTATCTTTGAAGACCAAGCCTAAGGTTCCATCTCATCTTTTAAACCCTGGTACGGGACTTTGAAAGCAGAAAACCCCTAATTAGGGGGTTGTCGGGTTGAAAATCCAGACAGATACCCCCCAAAAATGGGGGAAAAATCAAGGGAGGTCAGGGCAGCCCCCCAAAGGGTTGGAGTCTCCCCAGCTCCTGTCCTGCCGCACAGGGAGTGTCCCTGAGGGTGGTGTCTCATCTCCCACCCAGGCTCTGCTCTGCCATGTTCCCGCTCCGTCCTTGCGCTCCGGACAATGCCAGGATATGTCTCATCCCATCCCTGCGGAGCTGCTGCAGGGAGACCACAGCACCAATGGCTTGGAAGATGAGTCCGGACTACGACCCTGGAATCCTGAGGGTCCGGTATCCAACCTCTCTTCCTGAGTGTCCAAAATCTAACACCCCTCACCACAGTGGGGTTGTCCTCTCCTTTCAGCTGACCGGGAGCCACGGAGGGACCAGGCAGTGAGGATCCCACTCCTTGCTTTCCTCATGGCGTTCCTCACGTCCACGTTCCTGGGGCTGCAGACGAACGGGCTCAGCACGGGGACGGTGACAGAATGCTCCAGGAAGATGAACTTGTCCTGCTCCAGGCAGGGGCTGCAGACAGGATGCAGGTACGTGAGGGTGGAGCTGCCATGGCACAGAGCGACAGAGGTGTAAAAAACGCCAATAACTTGTTAAAAAATTTAGAACTTTAACAAAATAATTATAGAAACAATAATAAAAAAGTAAAACTATAGAAATTTTGGACAACCAGAGTTAGGATAATAAAAAGACAGTAAAACCAAAAAAATTACAGACGTCTGGGTGTCCTAAATTCCAATCAGCTAGGAACACACGTTGAAGACAAAGGATGGCCCTTAAAAGCAATAGCCTGTTGCATATTCATATAGTTCATATATGACACATAAATTCTTTGTAAACTTGAGTTCTTGTCTGGTTTTCATCAACTTCTTCTTTTATTTTGTTTATGGCTCCACCAAGTCTGGAAGAAGGTGTCATGGTGTTTGTTTTTGCTTGATAAGGAAGCAGTAACTCTTGCTGTTATCTCTGTGCAAGGAATCATTTACTCTTTGTGCTGGTTAGAGAAAAAAAAGTATCCCATAGCTTTAATTTTAACATTCTACTATAGCCTAAATTACACTACTTAAAATGATTAATACAACATTACTAAAAAAATATTAATACAACATTACTTTCAAACATAACACATGTAGTATTCATTTTAATATTTGCGAAAAGCCAATCATATCATATACATTTTTCACAAGGGACAAGTGGCTCAGCAAGAAGTACATGGGGGTGTGGAGGCGCGGATCCATCTGGATCAACACAATGACTCCTAGATTTCCTAGGAAGGTGACCATGAAGTGGGCAAGGAACAAGACAAAACCATCACCTGCGGGTCTGCTCAGGTGGTGAAGCCCAGAATAAATTTAGATGCAAACGTCTCATTTTCTCCATATGAACATTTTATAGATGGAGTTCAGCTACTTTCTGTCTTCAGACTGAAGTGTTTAATGCACATAAATCCATTGATAATGATAAGAATGTCAATTTTTGTCAAGCAGTTACAAAATCTTCAATCAATAAAAGGTAAATTCTCCTTGAAAGAGAAAAATCACAAGTTCCTGGCACCAGTATCCATGTTCAGCCAACATATTTGGAAGCAGGGGCATATTTAAGCCATTAAGAAGGGAAATACCATACCAAAATAAATAAATAAATAATAAATAAGTTGCAACACTTCCTCCTCGTTTTTCTCAATCCACTTACACATGGAATTCCATGATTTTCCTGATAATTACTGGGAAAATGGAGTTATTTCTCATCTTTTGACAATTCCCTATCCAGTCTGAGCACTTGAGGAATAAATATCTGCTCCCCATGTCCCAGGAAGAGTTTTTCTAGGCAAAAGCATTGGAAAATGGGACTTATCTTAGTGTATTTTTTCCTGGTGTAGGAATAAGAGCTGGGATTTGTCTTACCTCAGTTTGCTTTAGATGTTACGCTTGATATGGAGGTAAAAGATAAAATCCATGTTCCATCTTGCTGTTCATCAGGGAGGGATCAGGAGCTCCTAAAACCCCACTCTATGACAGATAGAATAAATAAATATGGATTTTTCTGCTGCATAATCATGGCTTGACAGAGTTACACCAGAGAGTAAACCAAGAGTAGGCACTGCTGGCTCCTGACAAATGGATCCAAACCTGGAAATCCTCATTATTGCATGAGCCTTGTTCCATGGTCTCCTGGAATTATTAAGAAGGATTTAGAGCTGCTTTTTATCACCCACATGGAGATGCCAGAGGTGTTAGAAATAAGGAAAATCAAACATTTTTGGGGCTGAATTTCCCCCAGAGGCAGAATCCATCTGTCGCCATCAGAGAATTGACCTTGATTTCTTGCTTAACTGAAGTTCAGCCTCATTTTTCCTTACTCAACCAACCAACTTTACTTTGTGTGACGGATCGGACACTTGGAATGGAAATAAATCAATCAAAACCCATGGGTCATATTTTATTCCTGCTGAGAAGCAGGTGGTCGGTGTGGAATAACTAATGGAGTGTTCATCCTTGTCCTCCTTTGGTGAGGATCTCCATCGTGGCACCCAAATTCCATAAAATCTTTGGGCAAAGCAGTACAAGAGCTTCCAATGAGCTGCCCTAGGATTCACCAAGATTGCCCCATCCAACCTGGCCTTCAACACTTCCAGGGATGGGGCAGCCAAAGCTTCTCTGGGAAACCTGTGGCAGCACCCCACCACCCTCCCAAGGAAGAATTTATTCCCAATACTCCATCTAAACCTGCCTGAAGGTGGGGTTTTATTCCTCTTTGTTCCCAGGTCCAGTGGAAGCAGTTTTTATACTTCCAGCTGCTCCCATCTCCAGCTGGAGAGTTACACCAGGATTTCTACCATGTAATGCCTGCATTTCCAGAGCTTTGCCCTGCAGAGAATTCACAGAGCCAGGGGTAAAACAAATCAGAGGATAACACTTCACCTTCCAGGGAACTGTCACACCAAGCGAGTGGCAGCCAAGCCCTGCGGGGTCCCAGCATCGTCCACTGCCAAGTCACGATATGACAATTAAAAAATTAACAGCAGCAGAAGGTGCTATTTGAAAAATAACAGCTCAGAAATGTTGCTTTTGATTGTTTAATACATCCCTAAACTATCCCCAGGGGGAATTGCTGACAGTATCTGTATTATGGAATGGTTTGGGTTGGAAGGGACCTTGTGGATAATCCCTAAGGAAGGGACACCTTCCACCAGCCCAGGCTGCTCCAGGCCCTGTCCAACATGGCCTTGGACACTTCCAGGGATGGGGCAGCCACAGCTGCCATGGGAAATCCATTCCAGGGCCTCACCACCCTCTCAGGGAAGAATTTCTTCCCCCTATCCCATCTAACCCCACTTGAAGGATTCAGACAACCTGAAGCATCAGCTGAAAATTGTCCTAAGACAAAAATAAAGTGCTATTTAAAGTGCCATTTCTGAATGTGAGGACAACTTCAAACACCCAATATTTTCAACAGGCTCAGGAGCTGACGCTTGGAAAATAAAACATCCAGGTGGGATCAACCCCATGATGCCATTGTTTTATTTATTGCCTGTTTCTCAGTTTCCTAAGCAGGAACAAGACACTTTGATACCCAAGGCTTTCAGGCAGAAAGGAGGTTTTGTGTAAAATAAAAAGGAGGTCATGTTCCCAGCAATGTCCAATAGATGGTGATGACATACAGGAGATACTGTTTTTTTAACCTTTTCCCCCTTCCAGTTGTCCATTTCATACCTTAAAAGGATTTTTATGGCTCTTTAATGTCCCTTGGGATTGACAATGGAGCACCATGGTGCACTAAAGAAGCAAAAATAAGTTGTTCATGTAAAAACAGGAATTAAATTCATTTGGAGGTAGATGAAATGCAAATTTTTACAAGGAAAGGGGTTTTTTGACAACAAAAACCAGGTTGATTTGTTATCCTTGCCAGCATCAAGTTTTCATCCAGAATGTGGAGAAATGAGGAAGCTGCAGTTTCTGTCAGGAGTTATTTCTTGCCTAAAAATTGGACTTTAAAAATAATTATCACCCTTCATTTTTTAATTTCAGCTGCTCAGGGTTTTTCTTGCTTTGCTTTGTTATTTTTCAGTCCCTTCTCCCCACTGCCAAAGTGCAAATCTCAAGATACAAACTCCACTGATAATATTCCTGACTTTGTTTTTAGCAAACCGCCAGGGGCATAAAGTGGAAAGCTAATTAGAGCTTTGTTTGAAGGCTTTGAAAGGCAGAAATTGGGGAGAAAGGACAGGGCAAAGGTGACTGGTTCAGCTGAACCTAGAAATTTACCCTGTTTTAAATATGGAGCTATTTATTGATTAATTCATTGACTTAGCTTATGGGTGATACCTCATTATCTCCAAATGGCATTGAAACTAGGATCATCCACATTTAGATGTTGTCCTTCCATCTTTCCTAGAAAAGGCTTTTCATGGGAGCTGCCTCCTTGATCCAGCCCAGAAATCAAAGAACTCCGGAATGTCTCATGTGTTAAACCCACATAACCTTTATACAGGGGATCCCGACACCTTTCACACAATCCTGGGGTGGTTTGGGATGGCAGGGACCTTTAGGATCATCCAGTTCCACCCTGCTGCCATGGGCAGGGCCACCTTCCACTAGCCCAGGGTGCTCCAAGTCCCCTATCTGTAAATATGTATGGATATAAATGTATAACTTGCTATCCTAGGGCCAGGCATCTCCTAGATGTCCTTTCTGATCCAAAATTGTAAATATATATTAAAATCTAATCTCAAATGTACATTATCCCATATATTTATATAAAAAATGCAAAATATTCTGGGGTTAAATGTGTGCACCAACACCCACATGTTACTGTATTTTCTTGTCCCTCACAAACCTCCATGAATCCCACTTCATTTCCAGCTGAAAGCAAGGTATGGATGAGAGCCCTGGAATGAGGGAGGGGAAAAAAAGAGCCAGACAGAATACCCTGTCCCTGATAACAGAACAAAATCAAGACAAAAGGATTAAAGATAAAAAATCCAATCTTACCCCACCAGAGGAGCACTGGTATCAGAAGATTCATTGAGGAACCCTCTCCATCAGCAAAACATCTTTTAATAGAACCATTATTTCATTTTTATAGTGAATATAACTTTACTTCAGGGTCAGTGAGTGGGTTTGCTCCAGGTATCCATTGCCAACAGCTCAGGCTGTCCTGGATGGATCCCTGGAGCAGCCAGCTGGGATTACAGGGGGTGAAGGCTGATCCAAGCCTCCAGGTAAGGAATGAGCCCAAAAGGCTTCCAGGCTACTCCTGATTTAGCACCAGGACGTCTTTGCAGGACCCACCCACAAGAACATGATCCAGAGTCTATTAAACCTTATTTTTCTGCTCCAGGTATTCCCAGGAATATCTCAGCTGCCCACAAAGTACAGTTTGGCTCCACAGAGGGATTTATCTGTCAGTTATCAATAACACATCCTATGATATCCTAGGTGGAATTAGAGGCATCAAGAGACTCCAGGTAGGCTGGAAGAGGATGTGCCATGCCCAGAGGAGACCCACACAGGTCACAGAATCCTGGAATGGTTTGGGTTGGAAGGGGCCCTAAAGATCATCCAGCTCGTGCTGATGTTTTGGTTGGGTATAGCTCTGAAAACAACAACATCCTAACATCAGTGTTGGAATTTGGTGAATTTCCATACCAAAATTTCACCGCCGACTCCCATTAGTTCCTGCTTTATTCCCAGTTCCCCAGGCACAACTTCAAACACCCCCTCTTTTCTCGGAATAATAAATAAAACCAGGAAATCCAGTTATTTCCATGAGAAACTTTTCATACTTATTAAAAAACAACCAAGAAGGCAAAACAGCTTGTAAAAGGAGTTAAATAATTATCAGGTATATTTTCAAAGTATAAACCTTTGAACTGTTTATCCCTATATCCTTCCTCTGCCTTCGTGAATTTTCCAAGAAAAACAGCAATTTTAGCTCTCATGAGCATTTCTGCTCCATTTCTTTAGTATTGACCCAAATCAGATCTATTTTATCTTTTTCCGGGACTGTATTGCACCAAATCACCACTGACTTCCCCCAAACCCTTATTTTTCCACCTTCCAGCTTGCTTCATAAATCAGGAGCAGATTTATTCCAAGCCTCCTGATGTTCCCCGAGCCAAGACTCCAAACCACCAGGTGAGCTGGTGACAATGAGGGAAGGCCAAGGTTGTCCTAAATACTGTATTTTTAAAATTAATTGATTATTTTAATTATAAATCCTGTCTATCAAACTGTTATATTATGTATCATTCGCACTGGATAAACTTCACATTGATCAATTCATGTTTCATACCTTTATGAGCTCCAGCAGGCTGAAATGTCTAAAACCCAACTCAATCCCTGGCCAGGGCTGGATCAGTGATCAAGACAAGATGTAGATTAAAAGAATGCCAGGATGTGCACGTTGTTAAACTGGCAACCAGGACCTCTTCAGAACAATTCCGGAGGGGAAAAACCTCCTTGGGCTGAGCTTAAATAGAGTTTGAGGGTCAAGGCGTGGATGGAGCCCCCAGATGGGGTGATTAATGCAGATTAGTTAGCTCTGGGACAGTTAATCACTGCCTGAAAGTGCCCAGAGCTGCCTGCTCAGGGGTGGACATCTGGGTTGCAGGTACCTCAACGTGGATAATCCCATCCTTGAAGGAAAACTGGGCTGTCTGGTGCCCACAGAGGGCCATCAGCAGCTCCAGAGCCAGAGGGGCTTTGTGTGACACTCGGGGACCCTCTGACCAGCCGGTCATTGCTGGTGTTGTGTGTCCATGTGACGTGGTGGCTCATCCATGTGATGGATTTGAGATCCCTGGAGCACAATGGATTTCAGAATTCCATTCTGTCCCCTTTCTTTTGCTCTCTTTTCTTTGTTTATTAGTTGTACCATGAGGAGCCCTGAGGGTTTTGTCCCAGGAGAGCAGAGGGAACACATTTGCAGCCCTGTCACCCACAGGCTCAGAGTCGGAGTGAGGGAAGGAGCACATCCCTCTCCACATCAGCCTGGATGTTCTCTGCTGCGTTTGGGATAAACCCTTGGCTCCCACCACGGCAGTGAGGGCACAGGAGGAGCTGTAAACCCAAGAGAAAGAAGTGGACTTCCTTCTTCATGTCCTTATATCCCCCTTTTTGGGGGTTGTGTTGGACAACAGCCCTCCAAAAGTAGGAATTCTATAATAAATGGGAATAATGGCTTCTGCAAGTTGGTTTTTGTTTTCCTTAGGCAGCCAAAGCAAGATAAACAGATTTATGGAAGTGTTAAGGACATGTCTTATTTAGTTATAAAGAATTGTCAGCAGAATGTAGTTGCTAACAAATCAGCCTCTGGAATTGGTTTGTTTTAAAATTAATTTCCATTCCACGTAAGTTTTGTCTTAATTCCCGTGGTTTTTGGATGTTTCAACCTGCTGGAGCTCAGAAAGGTATAAAACATGAATTTATCCATGTGATTTTTATTCAGTGTGTGTGATATATAATATAACAGTTTGATAGACTGGATTAATAATTAAAAGCCAAGGAAAAATGTTCTTAATGTGATGCAACCAGGGATCTCACTGGCACTGGGACTTTCTCCCACTCCAGGTTTATGTTATCTCAAATGAGATTCCTCCAAGGTGTCTTCTGAAATGAATTTCTTCTAAACCAAAAGGGAATAAATATCAGATTCTTTTCTTAATTCCTAATTAACATGTGCCAGAATAAATCCATAATTTTAGGTATCCAAGCACAGAAAAGCAGATTTGCCATTTGTGTTTCTTCAAGCTCTGTGCTCTTTACTAGACAACTGATAAATAAAGTATAGAATTTATGTTTGGAAAATGTATGAAAATATATGCCGTACCAAAGTATGGCAATTAAAATGGTGCTTGATTGAGTTAAATATGAAAGAAAGTGGAATTCTGGCTTTTACCATTTTGATGTATGTCTTCCCTTTGCCTCAGCAGGTAACACCTGGCCATGGGAGGAAACCACACACAGCCCACATTCATCCTCCTGGGAATTACAGACACTCCCTGGGCGCAGGCCCCTCTTTTTGTGCTCTTTCTGTTGATTTATGTGCTCACTTTGGCGGGGAACATCGGGCTGATGGTCTTGGTTTGGGTGGCTCCCAGCCTCCACATCCCCATGTACTTCTTCCTCACCCACCTTTCCCTGGCTGACGTCTGCTATGCCACCGTCATCTCCCCCAGAATGCTCACGGACCTGTTATCTGGGGACAAAACCATTTCCTGGGCTGGCTGCGTGACACAATTCCACCTCTTTGCCCTCTTTGCCACGGCCGAGTGTCACCTCCTGGCCGCCATGGCCTACGACCGGCACGTGGCCATCTGCCACCCCCTGCGATATGTCACGGCCGCATCCCCTCGCGCCTGCTGGCAGCTGGTGGCCTGGTCCTACCTCGTGGCCTCCCTCAGCGCCCTCGTCTACACCGGCTGCACGTTTGGGGGCTCCTTCTGTGGGCCCCGCCGGGTCGACCACTTCTTCTGCGAAGCCAGC
The DNA here is from genome assembly GCA_013397315.1 of Donacobius atricapilla. Classification (NCBI taxonomy): domain Eukaryota; kingdom Metazoa; phylum Chordata; class Aves; order Passeriformes; family Mimidae; genus Donacobius; species Donacobius atricapilla. Next base: position 93,356 of record WBMY01016598.1, read on the forward strand.
GCCGTGCTGAGGCTGGCGTGCTCCGGCACCCGCGGCAGCGAGGTCGCCATCTTCGCCCTGGCCACCGCCAACGGGCTGGGCACCGGCGTGGTCATCCTGCTGTCCTACGGCCGCATCCTCCACGCCGTCCTGGGGATGCGCTCGGCGCCCAGCAAGGCCAGAGCCTTCCGCACCTGCGCCTCCCACTTGGCGTCCGTGTCCGTGTTCTACGGCACCCTGTTCTTCATGTACCTGCAGCCGGTGTCCCGGCACAGCAGCCAGGACAAGGTGGCCTCTGTCTTCTACACCGTGGTCAGCCCCGTGCTCAACCCTTTCATCTACAGCCTGAGGACCCAGGAGGTGAAGGCTGCGCTGGGGAAGTGCAGGAGGGGGATGTTAAACCTCTGCCAGCATCAGAGAGGGGCAGCTCATGGCATCAGGGAATCCTGGAATGGTTTGGGTTGGAAGGGCCTTTAAAGATCATCTGGTCCTGCACTCCATGGGCAGGGACACCTTCCATAGACCAGGCTTCTCCAAACCCTGTCCAACCTGGCCTGGAACTCTTCCAGGGATCCAAGGACAGCCACAGCTTCTCTGGGCAACCTGTGCCAGGCCTCCCCACCCTCACAAGGAAGAATTTCTTTCCAGAATCTCATCTAAACCTACTCTCAGCTTAAAGCTATTCCCTGTTGTCCTGACACTCCATGCCCTTGTAGAAGCAAACTGTTCCTCTAAAGCAAGAATAAAACAATAAAATGAAATTATTTGGATTTTTCCCCCATCCTCACAATTTTATATAGGTTCTTCCACAGTTCCTCACAAAACTCAATCACAATATTTATCCTGGAGAAACAGACATCAACAGTCACATCTTCCTTGGAAGGAAACAGGAGTGGGAGTCTCAAACTTGAATTCCCTTTGCAGCCATGAGGCTGTGGGAAGAAATTAGAGAGAATTATTTCAGGGTATTATTCCAATTAAACCTCTCTTTCTGTCAGGAAGAGCAAATTACAGTTTTATTGGTCTGTAACTTATTTTGCACTGATCAATATGTATTTTTCTTGCAAGATTATTGTCCTTTTCCCTAAACACAAATAAAATTCCTCATTATTAACTGTGACTTATTTATTAGAGCCAAGCTGCTGGGGTGGGAGGGAGCATTTGGGAAGAATAAGAGTATTTTTAAATTTGATTGATAAATGGGTAAGATAAAAGGCTTTAAGAGTGCATTTTTTCTGACTAAGATGGATAAAAAGCTGATGTGAATCAGGATCTCAAGATTCACCTTGGAATATCAAGGGGAATGCAAGTGTCCAAGTGCCAAAATACATCATGCAAACCTAACAGATGCATTTCACCCAAACTTTAAGCACATGACTTGGTTTCCATTGGTGAAAGAATCCTCAACACCTGATCTATGGATAGTTGGGAGTTGTTTGGGCCTGGAAACGCCCTAAAAAAACCAAACCCAACAGTTCTCCAAATTATAGCTCAATAAAGAAGGTATAGGGATGGCCACAACACTGGAGAAAGACCAGAAATCCTTCATCCTTTCCTGGCAGGCACTTATAATGGAAAATACTTCCTAATTNGTGAGCCTCAAACTTGAATTCCCTTTGCAGCCATGAGGCTGTGGGAAGAAATTAGAGAGAATTATTTCAGGGTATTATTCCAATTAAACCTCTCTTTCTGTCAGGAAGAGCAAATTACAGTTTTATTGGTCTGTAACTTATTTTGCACTGATCAATATGTATTTTTCTTGCAAGATTATTGTCCTTTTCCCTAAACACAAATAAAATTCCTCATTATTAACTGTGACTTATTTATTAGAGCCAAGCTGCTGGGGTGGGAGGGAGCATTTGGGAAGAATAAGAGTATTTTTAAATTTGATTGATAAATGGGTAAGATAAAAGGCTTTAAGAGTGCATTTTTTCTGACTAAGATGGATAAAAAGCTGATGTGAATCAGGATCTCAAGATTCACCTTGGAATATCAAGGGGAATGCAAGTGTCCAAGTGCCAAAATACATCATGCAAACCTAACAGATGCATTTCACCCAAACTTTAAGCACATGACTTGGTTTCCATTGGTGAAAGAATCCTCAACACCTGATCTATGGATAGTTGGGAGTTGTTTGGGCCTGGAAACGCCCTAAAAAAACCAAACCCAACAGTTCTCCAAATTATAGCTCAATAAAGAAGGTATAGGGATGGCCACAACACTGGAGAAAGACCAGAAATCCTTCATCCTTTCCTGGCAGGCACTTATAATGGAAAATACTTCCTAATTTCTACTCATCCTAATTAATTTGAAAGGACATTTGTTGTTTTTGAGGGCAAACTGAGCGCAATCCTGCAACTTCCTTCCCCAGTTTGGGTGGTCTGGATAAGCCCAGCAGACACTTCCCCTCTTCCTCCTCTTCTCCACACCCCTCATTTTGGTTGTCCCTCACCTGTTGATACCTTTGTGGGGTGGGGTGAGTTCAGATGCTGCAGAGGGATGAGCCTTGGCTGCATCAGGGAGAGGTGGAGGCAGAAAACTTTTCCCTTCGGCGTTGTGTTGTGTAGATGTTATGTTCTGAGGAGTTACGTGAGAATTCACTTCCATTTGAAAAGTAAATGGAAGGTGAGTAGTCTCCTTGTTCTCCAGGAAAAAAAAAAAAAACCAGCAGGAGAAGAGATGTTTTAGGTCTGGGGGGAAGTGGGAAAGGTGGATTTGGACCTGGATGAAGAAGTTGGAATTGACAAAATTAAATGATAAAGGGCTTGGCAAGACAGAGACTTTTGATATCAAAGTTGGGTGGGAAGGGACTCTAAAGCTCATCCCATTCCACCTCCCTGCCATGGACAGGGACAGCTTCCACTAGACCAAGCCCTGTCCAACCTGGCCTTCAACACTTCCAGGGATGGGGCAGCCACAACTTCTCTGGACAACCTGTGCCAGGGCCTCACCAACCTCCAAAGAAGGATTTCTTTCCTATATCCAGTGTAAACCCACTCTCCTTCAGCTCCAGATTTTCAGGTTTAAATGAAGAATTGAGAAAGCCCACCAGCAAGTCTGAGCTCCAGGGTGCCACCATACAGATGCTTGCAGCTATTTCCACCACAAGGGATGCTGCTCCCATTCCCAGAGCAAGAAGTGATCCTGGGAGACCAACCACCCTCCGAGGGATCACCAGCTTAACAAGATCTTCTGGGCTTTGCCAAGAAAGTTTCTTAATCATCATCATGAAACTTCTCAGAGGGCTTTTCAACAATTTCTTTCACTCTTCTTAATGAGACATGAGAGACTCATTAGGGAAGGAAAACAAGGAAGAAACTTTCTTCCTTGTTAAAGACAAAGTGAACTTCTCCAGCTGCTTTGTTTGCCAGATCCAGGCCCTGGTGCCAAAAAGCTGGAGGGTCAATGTGTTGGAATGGGACTGTGTTTACAGATCTTAAATCTCATCCCATTGTGCCCCCTGCCATGGGCAGGGACACCTTCCACTGTCCCTGGCTGCTCCAAGCCCTGTCCAGCCTGGCCTTGGACACTTCCAGGGATGGGCCAGCTGCAGATTCCCTGGGAAACCTGTGCCAGGGCCTCAGGACCTGCACAGGGAAGAATTTCTTCCCCATATCCAATCTAAATGCTCTGTCAGTGTAAAGCCATCCCCCCTTGTCCTGCCACTCCAGGCCCTTGCCCAGCATCCCACTGCAGCTCCCCAGGAGTGCCTTTAGGCTCTGGAGGGGGCTCTCAGGTCTCATCTCTACAGCCTGAGCTCAGACATGGGTTATGGCCACGCTGGCCTTGGCAGAGCTGAGCAAACAGTTGGGCTCCATGATCTTAGAGGGCTTTTCCAACCTAAATGATTCTGGGATTCCGTATCTGTTCCTACCCCGTATTTGCTCCTGGTCAGCATTCCTGCCACTCCTTCTGTGCTCAGTTTCACAGTAGTTTCAACATTTTGTTCTTCCTTCCTCTGTCTCTCATGGTTTATTTTAGAGGGGAAATTGCACGATTGCTCAAAACTAGAGCAGAACCGGTTTAATAATAGAACCCAAACATGAACAAAATGCCAGGATAGGGAGCAGCGGTTGTAATTCCACCATGATCCATAGGAGATGCCAGGTGAGGGCTCTCTGCTCTTTGAGCAGGCTTGGGCCTTGAGTCGGGTCACTCCCTACCCTGTGGTGGCACACAGGAAATTCCCCTTGGAATGGACGACTTCGGAAGCAGCTCTTTAAGGAGGAGACCTGCACTGGTAAATGAACACAATTAGGTAAATCAGCTCAATTAGTTTCAGGAAGTTAAATGGCAGCTTGAGGATTTATTTTCCACTATATATATATAATTGAATATATGAATATTTTACTATTGAAAAAAGTTAATGTAGTAGTTTATTTTACATAAACAGTGATAGATATAATTACTTAGCACATATAAATATTTTCCTAATATATAACTTTATTTTATATGTTATATGTAATTATATATATTTAGAATTCATATATTATATGAAATTATATGTATATACATTTAAATTTATCTCTTGGAATGTGTAATTAATTTCCTGGAATCACAGGGAATTAAAAAGAATTGATGTAAAAAATTGAGATTCTGGGATTGAGAGACAGTCCAGGGTTTGGAGAAGCGTTGCAATTGCCAATCAGAATGAAAGGACAACTCTGCAGGAACTTTCCTAATGCACTTTATTTTTACATTTTCTGGTGATAATGATGAGCTGAATTTAAGACTTTTAAGTTCAGATTGACCCTTCAGGCAATTTGCCCAGAGTATGCCTCCTAATTCTGCTGATATGAGGAATATTCATCCAAAATTTGAGTTAGGAATAAAGGTTCAGATGTACTGGAGTAATGTTTTGCCATCAGGAAGGACCTTTGCGATTTCCTGGAGTTATTTGTTATCGTATTCCATAAAAACCTTAACGGAGAGGCGCCTACTTCCGCAGACTTGGGAAGAACAGTTTTCCCCACACAGTAAAAATTTGCCTCAAAACCACTTAAAATTTCACCCTCTCTGATTGATAAGATACTCACAGGTGCTTGAGCTGAAGTCCACAAGCTCCATCGATATGGCCAAAACCAGGAATTTTTCTGTTAGAGGGTGGCCTCTAATGTGGCTGGAACATTTCAGTTTCACCCCATCCCCACGCGACCAATTACCACAGGGTCTCTGAGGCACCTGAACACAGAACAAGCCTTCCCCAGAGGCCCTGGGATCCATCCTGAGGTTTCTCCCTGGAGTTTTAGGGGTGGGATGCCCACAGAGCCTGAGCGATGTCATTTGTGAACTGTCAAGAGGAAACACCAAAACAAGGGTTTTTGCTAAAGGCTTGAGTTTGAAAGAGTTTTAAATTCTTCTCCGATTCCATATTTCTCTTCTCCCCTCACCTTTCCAAAGAAGTTTTTCCTTCCCTGTTCCTCCAGCTCTCAGTCAGAGGTTCATTGCAGCAAGTCACTTGTGTGGCCGTCAATGCTTTTCTCCAGCTGGTGGTGGACGTCCTTACACCCAGGAAGCATCAATGGCTCATCTCCATCTTGGTGGCCACCACAACCTCCACAGCTGCTTTCCTGTCCCAGTGTCTGGGACAATTATTCCCCATGGCAATGCTTAGCATTTTCCCTTTTCCAAGCTTATCTGGTTCCCATTTTTGGCCAGGAAAGCTCATCTCGAAAAGCCATTTTGCAATGCATGCTTCAAAAAGGGTTCAGGAGACTCCTCAGGAGTAAACTGCACCGGCCAGAGGAATCCTGGAATGGCTGGGGTTGGAAGGGACCTTAAAGCTCATCTCATTCCAGTGCCCTGCCATGGGCAGGGACACAGGATGACCCCTCAAGAGGAAACATCAATGCTGGACATTCCATCTCCTTCCCACACGGTGGCTCCTGCTCCTCTCACGGTCAGGTGTTGCTCCCACAGCTGTTGGAAACACCCTCATTTCCACAATTCCCACTTGCACAATAAGCCAAAACCTTTTGGTTTTGAGAGCAGCAGCTCCAGCACAAAGCCACAATGCACACCGTGCCAGTGCCATGGCCACAGACTCAGGGGTTTAACTCACTAAGGGTTCATGTTCCTGTTTAAAGGTCAGGTGATGGTCAAGGCAAGATCAGCTGGAAAAGGTTATTGAATGGTTTCTCAAGCTGATATTCAAATATTGATTATTTTTCAATTTTTTTTTAAATTCTCAATATTTTTTTTGACAAACAATGGATGTAAGGCTCCAGAGCTTATGTTTTAAATGCCTTAATGTTTTAATAAATTAATAATTATGGGGGGGTTATGTTTTAAATACAGAGTTAAAAATAATCTTTAGTCCTATTTAAACAAAAAAACGTCCAATCTTTTCTGCACCTAAATTAAACAATGTCCTGAGGGTGGCAGGAAGGAGCAGAAGGGTGGGAGAACAACAGGAGTAATACAGAGAGATCCCAGCTCATGGTCTTGATCAGAGTTATGGAATTGTCTAGGTTAGAAAAGCCCTCTAGGATCATCAAGTCCACCCTTTCCCACAGCACTGCCAACACCACCACTAGTCAGTGTCCCCAAATGCCGCATCCACATGCCTTTTAAATCCCTCCAGGGATGGGGACTCTACCACTGCCCTGGGTAGCCTGATCCAGGGCTGGACACCCCTTTCCATGAAGGAATTTTCCCTCTATCCAACTTAAACCTCCCCATGTACAACCTGAGGACGTTGTCTCCACACCCGGAGACGTGTGAGTTGAGGATCTCCAGGGTCCCTGCTATGGGGAAGCAGCACAGCTGATAAGAGAGGAACAGCAGCATAAACAGCTCAGGGGGATTGATCCAGGCAGCCGGACAAAATAATAATCAGGGAATTATCAGTAAGCTCTGGTGTTGCCTTAAGAGGCTACCTAGGACAGAGACTAGACAGAGTAAAGAATAAAGTAGGTATTTATTAAAAAGGCCTTCAAAGGGTACACCTTTGGCAGTACAGGAGCCTGGCCATGGCTACACCCAAGATGGATGCTGGTCACAATTTTTCACACTTTTATAGCTTTTGGTCCATTTACACATTGGGGTTAATTGTTGAATTACAGCTTCAGGTAATGAAGTCCCATCCCTCCAGTGTGCTCTCCTCAGTTTACTGTTGTTTATACTTTTTGGGCCTCAAGCTCCAACTGTGTCCTTGGTTCTCAGGCTGGAAAAGGATTGTTTTGTCTAACTAAACTGTGAAGACAACTTGCTAGCACTTCATATAAAGTTCAGAATTATATACTAATGCGGTACAGAATCTGAAAAATATGAAAGCGAAAACTTAAGGCATCATTCCCCCCTTAGAGACTTGACAAGGCCTCTACCTTGTCCAGTCCCTATTCTAAACTTCTACTAATAATAAAGGAACAAAGGATTCAGCTCATTGATCCTGAATGCCTGTGAGTCATGTCATCCATAAATCAGCAAACTACCTCGATCCTGCCTTGATTTAATCCAACTGAGCAGCTTCTTCTCAATCCCAAGTTATCCCATGTCTCTAGGAGAGCTCCATCCCTCAGGATTTCACCATGGAACTGGCACAGGACGAGATAATGCAGACTGGAGGTTTTGGGTTTTTTCACATATGCAATGCTTATGCACTAAAACATTAAGACCAAATACGTCACAGAATTCTGGAATGGCTTGGGTTGGAAGGACCCTCAAAGCTCATTCAGTTCCAACCTCCTGCTGTGGGCAGGGACACCTTCCACCAGACCAGGTTGCTCCAAGCCTCATCCAAACACCAAAATTGGAGTGAAATTACTATTTTCAGCTGATATTAAATCAGCCAGCACATCATCTAAATCAAAGTGCAGAGGGCCCCAAAAATGTCCCTCGGACATATTTCACAAAAATCCCAGGATATCACCCACATCTCTGTTGTATCTGGCCACAAAGTTCAAACATCCAAGCTCATTTTATTTTCCTGAGTCTCCACCAAGCCTCCTTCACCTCCTGGTTCCTCAGGCTGTAAATCAAGGGGTTCAGCATGGGGGTCACCACAGTGTAGAGCACAGCAGCCCATTTATCTCCTCCCCTGGAGGTGTCTGACCTGGTGATTAAGTACATGAAAATCAACTCCCCATAGAAGGTGCTGACAGTGGTGAGGTGGGAGGCACAGGTGGAGAAGGCTTTGGACTTGCCCTCAGCTGAGCTGATGCTCAGGATGGTGGAGGTTATGGCTACGTAGGACACCAGGACCACCAGCATGCTGGGAACACCGAGCAAAGACGAAGAAGTCCTCAGGATGACAAGGCTGAGGGTGGTGTCAGAGGTGGAGAGTGAGAGCAGTAGGGAAATGTAGGGGAAGAACCGATCCATGGTGCTGGAGCCGCAGAAGAGCAAGCCGGACATGCCGATGGTTTGTCCCACGCCGCTGGTCAGCCCCAGGAGGTAGGACCTGGCCACCAGGCGGGAGCAGCGCTCTGGGGACATGACAAGGGGGTAGAGCAGCGGGTGGCACACGGCCACGTATCGGTCATAGGCCATCGCGGCCAGCAGGAAGCACTCAGTGACCACAAGCAGGACAAAAGTGAACACCTGCGCCATGCACCCGGCATAGGCCATTTCCTTCTTCCCCAGCAAAACCCCAACCAACATCCTGGGGGTGATGATGGTGGAAGTGCAGAGGTTCACAAAAGCCAAGCTGCCCAGGAAATAATACATGGGGCAGTGGAGCAGGGGGATGGCTCTGATCAAGGTGATCATCCCCAAGTTCCCCAGGATGGTGACAAGGTAGGTGAGCAGGAACATCAGGAAGAGGGTGACCTGGGTTGCCAGGTCCTCGGTGAATCCCACCAAGCTGAACTCAGTTGCTTGGGTGCAATTGCTTCCTGGCATTCCTTCAAAGTATGTTGTCTGCGTGAACTCCTTGCTGGAAGTTTCTTCCAGCTGGAAAACAAGCTTTGCAGTGGGATCTGCTTGGAGACAATCCTACAAGAGCTAAAGCAAGAGTTTAGGCACAAACTGATTAGACAGTGCTGGTGGAAGTCATGGCATGGGTAGGGAGAAGATGTAGGTTAAACAATGCTGAGGAGCTTTACCTTGGTGCTGCCTTTCATCCTCTGTGTGTGCTCAATCTGGGACTTGGAAATCATCCAGCACAACCTGAAACATGGAGAAATCCAATAAAAGTTATAAAAGACAGGACAGAATTGTTATTCATCCTTGTATTGGCATATGCCAACCACCTGCTTTGTCTGTCTTCTCCATAGAATCCTGAAAGGGTTCAGGTTGGAAGGGACCTTGAATCTTATTGAATGTCATTGCACCCCCTGCCATGGGCAGGGACACCTTCCACTAGACCAACTTGTCCCAAGCCCCATCCAGTGTGTTCTTGAACTCTTCCAGAGAAGGGGCAACTCAAACTTCCTGATTATGAAGTCTCCCCTCCCTCCTGCTGCACTGGTTTGGCTCTAAAAGATTTTTCCAGCTCTTTATCCTGTTCTTTGCAGTCTTCAAAAAAAAACATGCAACACCCAACGCTAAGCAATCTTCCCCTGAAAGTATTTATTTTTTTGGGAAAAAAATAAATTTAAAATCACCTTCTGGACGTGCCTTATATCAGCAACAGTAAGATCCATAAGTGTTTCTTACAGGAAAGCTGCCAGTCCTCATCCATGAGCCCTTCGTGGTCAGTGAGAAGCACCCAGAGCAAATGTTCCAGCAGGGTGTTCCCATCACACACCTGCTGCAGATCACCTGGATTTGGTGCTAAGCCCAGAGTACAACAAGGAACTGGAGCTCAGGAGCTTCCAGGCAGGAGCTGAGGTGAAGACTGAAGCTGTTTCTTCTTTGCAAGAGAACACAACAGGAGGTGGCTGGCTCAGCATGTGCTGTGCTCACTCGTGGCTCTCCAGGATGATCTTCCCCTACAACTCTGCACTCCCCCTGCCTCCCTCCTGGATGCTCCTCAAGGTGGATATTAAGGTGCTCTGTAGGTGAATTTAAAAATATATCACTGTCAGCAAAGACCTTCTTCCATGTAATTTGGGGATTCAGAGTCTCTTGGAGCCCCAGGAGAGTGACAAAACCCAAAGCAGGTTGTTATCTCTTCTCTGAGATTGGAGGCCATTGCACAGAGGAGATGATCTCACCTTGAGTAAGCCACAGGGCTTTGGGGATTCCCCAGAGCAACAACAGTGCAAACCCCCACCTGTTGTGTCAAATTTTGTGAGCATTTCAGAGATTTTCAGCTCTACAAATGCTGTGTTTCGCCTTATCACACCAGTGAGCTGAGGGGAATCTCACTGGCGGGGCACAATCCCATGGGAGCCAGTATCCATCAGCAGTTCCAGTCACCAGAGGTGGTGAACCACCTTTCTACCCATTTCAAACTCTTTAGACCCAAGCCACAGCTCACCTGTCCCATCCCTGGAAGTGTTCAAGGTCAGTTTGGAGCAATCCAGTCTAGTGGAAGGTGCCCCTGCCCATGGCAGGGGAGTGGAGCAAGATGAGCTTTAAGGTCCTTTCCAACCCAAACCATTCCAGGATTCTATGAAGTTTGGCTGCCATAATCCAGGAGAATCACAGAATATGCTGAGCTGGAAGGGATCCACAAGGATCATCAAGTCCGGCTCTCAGCCTTGCACAAACCCAAGAGTCACATCATGTACCCAAGAGCATTGCTTGAATGTTTGTTGAGCTCTGTCAGACTTGGTGCCTGACCACTTATTCTGGGGAGTCAGTTCCAGTGCCCAGCCACCCTCTGGGTGAGGAACATTTTTCTAATACCTAACTTAAACCTCCCCTGACAGAACTTCAGGCCATGCCCTCACTTACTGTCACTAGGACAGAGAAGACACCAGTGTCTTCCCCTTGTGAGGAAGTTGCAGACTGCAAGGAAGTTTCCCCTCAGTCTCTTCCTCTCCAGGCTGAACTGACCAAGTGCCCTCAGCCACTCCTCCAGCAGCTTCTCCTCAAGGGCCTCCACCATCTTTGTTGCCCTCTTTTGGACACTCTCTAATAGTTTAATGTTTTTCTTATATTAATGTCTTTCTGTGGTGCCCAGAACTGTCCCCAGCACTCAAGGTCAGTCTGCCCCAGTGGGTTACCTTGTCACAAAAGAAAATCACATGTGATAAGCAGGACTTTCCCCTGACGAGGCCACGCTGGCTGTGACTGATGACTGCGTTATCCTCCAAGTGTTTTCCAATTGTTCCCAGAATCACCTCCTCCATAACCTTCCCAGGCACTGAAGTGAGACTGACAGGCCTGTAATTTCCAGGGTTCTCTTACCCGCCCCCTTCTTGAGAACTGGAACAACTTCCAGTCAGCTGGAACCTCTCCAGATTCCCAAGACTGCTCAAAAAATTGAGAGAGGTTTTTTGGTGACATCAGCAGCTCTTTAAGGATTCTTGGATGAATCCCATGGATTTGTAGGGATGCAGCTGGAGCACCAGTTCCCACGCAATTTCAAGCCTATCTTGTTACCAGAGGTTCTACCCATTGCCCCTTCAGCACAAAACAAAGATCCCAGTTCTGTGCTAGATCCAAACCAAAACGGGACCAGCTGCCCTTTACTGATGGGGGAAAGAAAATGCCCAGTTTACAGCAGCAGACAGTGCAGAAAAATCAACAAAGACCATACCTTTGGAATTGGGAATTGGCATTCTCCTGAGCAAGAATAGGTGTTGAAATGCCCCAGACTCCAAGTCTTGTTCCCAACAGAAGCAAAGGTCCAAGCTGAAAGGCATCTCTGGATTTCAGGTTTCCTGTGATGGGAACAGCCGCTGGACTGGCAACAGTTCCACCTGACATGCAGCAGATCCCCAGTGGAATAATAAATCAACATTGATGTTTTCAGTCTCTGAGTGACATTAACTCCAAAACTTCCATCTCCTGGCCTTTCGGGCTCCCTAGAAAAATAAATACTTTAGATAAGAGAAAGGACAGTTAAACATGTCCTCAGCAGACACACAGGCTGGTCCCATGGCCTTGTACCTCTGTCAGACACTGATCACACCTGAAGGCTCCCTCTAGGATAACCAGTTGCACTGGGTACATTTACATCCCACCTTGGACACCTCAGCAGCTTCCACAGCGCAGTCAGAAGGCATTTACTCAGCTGAAGGGAGGCAGATGGCACAAGAGGTTTCTGTTGTGAAGTTCAGGAAGTCAGACCAACCCAGAGGTGTCCAAACCCAGGGATGGCCTCCTGCCACAGCCTGGGCTTGGAAACAGATGAGGGAATCCTTTAACCTCTGCAAGGAGCAACGTATAATTGTTGTTTTAACATTTCCTGGTTGGGCTGCAGAGGGAGAGAAATAGAGATGGAAATGTGAAGCTGCAAAGCCAGGCTGCATGGAAAAATCAAATAGTCTGGCTAAGGTATGGTCTGGAGTGTCTCCCTGGGCTGGAAACATCCCAATGCATCAGGGAAAGGAAGGGATGCAGAATTAAATGCTCCTTTGACACCAGATGTCAAAGCCCTTTCCAGAGGCTTGTGGAGGGCCTGGCTGTGTGGGCATTCCTGGAAGGAGGAGGTTTGTGTGTGGAATGGCTGATCTGCATGAGACAGAGGGGGTGAATTTCCACTGTCTGGAGGCTGGAGATGGGGTTTTGAGGGGATAAGAGGCAAAGCCTGCAAGGAGCTGGTGCCTCTTGTCCTGCTAATGGCACTCCCTGACACAACTTGCCCAGTTGTAAAACTTTCTCTTTGCTTCTATGTTTCCTTAAGTAATAATTCTATACTTTCACGCTGCTATATTACAATAGACAGTAAGAATCCAATGGCTGCATAGCTGCTTTCCATTGCAACCAAATGGTTTGAAATTAAGTCTATAGATACATCTGTTTATATGTTTGAAAACAGGGTTTATCCAGTCTTTCATTCTAAGACACTCTAAAGAGATTTGTTAACAAGAGCCTAAGTAACTCTGACCTTCCTGGGGATGTAACAACCACCTGTAAAATAAGAAGCCTGTGTTTATTTTATCTCTTTATTCCAGGTACCCTGGAGTGAGTGCTGTGACCTCTAAGGCTGGAGGAGCTTGGGATGATACAAAGAGACTTGGAGAAACGATTTTTCAGAATCACATTTGTGTTGGAAGATTTGTCTAATATTTGGTACTTTAGCCCATCTTGAGTGTTTTCTATTTTTAATGGGTGTTAGAATTCTCAGGCACCAAGTTCAGAGCAAATAAGTGTTTTCTATTTCATGGAATCATTTCTTGTGACTTCTCGTCATGTTTTATTTCATTTTGTGGAGACAAGTTGGTTTCTGTTTTCATGCTCTGTGTTTAAAGATGGAAAAATTCTGTTGACCCTCCCACAACGAGCAGTCCAGGTGCATAGTGGTTAATTGGATTAGTTGTCATCTGAAGAATAATGTAGTAAATCTGTGTTTCTATTGGTACACTGTGAAAATCTGCTATTGTTGTGTATGTGGGCACACACTTCTGGAGATGTAAAATAAGCACTTGGATTGCTTTGGAAACACAATAGGAAACGCGTGCTAGTAGAAATCACCTGTGGATAAACTGCTGTTCTATTGTAGTTGTGCAGAATGGTTTGAAGGTTTGTGAGAGAAGACCAGGGAATGGATAAATCAGCTCCAGCAGGGCGAGGAGTGTCTGCCTCTCTTTCCAGAAAGATGTACCCTATACTGAACTCAAAGCCTGTGGCCATAATTAATAATAATAATTGTCCTTTGCTCTCTCAAGGTTCCTGGCAAAGGTGGGACAAGAACTGACACAGAATTTCTTGGGACCATGGCAGAGAGAGAAGCAGCAAATGGTGTCGGGAGAGTTTCTGTGAGTACCTGTGAGATCATGGTCTTCTTAACAGCTTAAGAAAGGATCTGAATAGGAAAACAGCTCGTTTTACATGAAACCCTCATGTGGAACATAGGAACAAAATGATGGGATGAGACTTCTTGGAACCTAGAAATAAGGTGATGTGAATATTTTTGATAGAAGCAAAGCATCTGTAAATGTTTGGCAGAAGACTCTGAAAGGTAAGTGCAGAGCTGAATGACACGAGCAGGAGAACATCTGGAGATGTTTGGATTTCTCAAGGCTTTGTAGATTCCTGTCTCTAATTGCCACTTTTTAGTAGAGCTGGGTCAATATCCTTCAGTGGAAAGTCAGGATTACCTTGTGTTCCTGACTTCTTAGTAGCTTGAGTTTTGCCCAAGGAAGGGCATCCTGGTCTTGCTTTGTGTTGAGACAGATTAGTGCCATTTTGGACCTCCTTCAAGGAGCACGAGGAGCCTGGGTTTGTGTCTCTTGGATTGTCTTGACCTTCAAGACAGGGATTAAAAGTGAGTCCCAAGGCAGCAGGGGGTGCTCTGGAAGTCAGGAATGGTTGGGCTCTTCTGTCCTGCTTCTGCTCAGGGGATTGCTCAGGGCTGAACAACAGGCCTTGAGCCAGAGCTGAGCTCTTGATGAACCTTCCAACTAAATGCTGTATTTGTATCCATTCATTAACAAAACACACAGGATCATTAGCGTTAGGATCTAGGTATCTGCTTATTAACAAAGCAGGTATTGACCTCTCTGTATTGAGAAGCTGGACAAGGCCATGAAATCAGACCTTTGGTATTGTTGGGAGGTTCCTGGTCGAAGGCAGCTCCCTGGGTTGCTCCCTGAGCCCAGGCCAGGTTTGGGAGGAGCCCAAGAGGAGGCTGACCCCAGAGGTTCCTGCACTGGAAGTGGTGTGAGCCCAGTGGTGTTTATTGCCCACTGCCCAAGCTGGCCCTGTCCCAGCACAGTCAGAAACCTCTTTGGCTGTGGGTGGATGCACCTGTAGGAATTCCCAGTTCTGGGAGGGGCTCCCCAGCTGCTCTGTGGCTCTGGGGGGCGGTGAAGCCTTGGGGGAACTGCTGCTGTATCTTAATCCCTGTAAGCAATCTTTGGTAGCAATGATGAGGTGCATTGCTGAGCTTCTCCTTATGCTCTCTTGAGAGGCAAATCAGAGGCTTATTTCCAATGCTCTGCAGAGGAAAATGTCAACTGAATTAATTGGAAGCCTCAAAAATAGTTCAACTTCTTCCTTTAATTAATGACATAATGAAAGTAAGCAAAGAAATTGAGTAGATTTTGTGTGACTTTCAGAAGTAGTTCAGGGAGTACAAACTGCACAATTGTGCTGGTGAGGTGGAAGAGATCAATTTTTTGCCTTCAAATCGCATCTTTTGATCGGGTGGCTTTTGCAGACAGTTGTTTAACTGGAGAGGGAATGAGAGTTTCTAAGATGAAGCTGAGATCTGCCGTGACACTTTGTGGCTCGAACCACTGTGGGACACTGGGCTATTAATGATGAATGGCTCCAACCAATGGTCCATTTCTGGAGAGCCAGGTTACTCTGCATGGTCCAGGCTGGCCTTCCTGGAGGGAGAAAGAGAGGTTTTGGGAGTGGTCTGGCCAAGTGTGCATGAGACAGAGAGGGTGAACTGTCAGTACCTTGAGGCTACAAGCTGGGCTTGAAGGGAGTAAGAGACAAATCATACTAGGTGAGATGGTGCCTGTTCTCATACTAATTACCCTCCCTGATACAACTGGCTCAGTTATCAACTTTCTTTTCTAGTAATCTGCTGTAACAGCTCCCGAATGTGAATGTCACAACTCCAATGACACATGAGATACATCACTAGCTAAGGGAAACTAGGTTTGTTGAGTTGAGTGGAAAGTTTCATTCATTCATTATGATTTAATTTAGATTAATTATCTGTGTCATTGTGATATCTTTGTCATCCTTACTGCAAGGTGCCTGCAAGAAGGATAACAAAGAACACCTTGTAATCTTTAATAAAACAGTAAAAGAGGAATTATCACAGTACAGCTGGTCTGTAGCTGGACAGATAAATCTGGCTATAATAAGAAACCCAGTTTGGCTCTCCTAGTTTGATAAACAAGTCCATATGGGAACAATGATAGGACAGATTTAAACTCAAACAGAGACCTCAACCAGTCCCTTCCAACCTGAAATGGAGATATATCACAGGCCAGGGAGCTGGGCAGAGTTCAGACACAGACCAGTCAGTTGTCTAGATCCAGGAGTTTTGAACTCCTTCTATAAAAAGGTTCCAAACACTAGAACAGGCTCTTTTGTCTTACGATCAAGAGGACTTGAATCATGACTTCTGTCTCCAGCCTATGATCCCACGTAACACCTTGTCCCAAGTCAGGATTTCGTTGGAGGGTCATGGACTCCTTGGGAATTGCTTGAAGGTAGGACTGAACTTGGTTCTGCACTTCCCATCCTTTTCCCCACATAAGCCACGGTGTCATGTCTGGGCCATGCAGGAACTGAGATGCCGTGCACCACCTCTGAAGGTGTTTGGAGTTAAGGTGGTGGAACTGCCTCTGAAAGTGTTTTCTTTGCTTTTTCATCCCTCAGAATTTCCATATTTGATATGGAATCCCTCAAAGTGGTTTATCTCTAAAAGAGCTCTGAATATCCCAGTAGGCTCAGCTGGGAAAAAAAAGAGCTTCTGGATATTTTTTTTCTGTCTGATGTGCGTCCTAGGCTGACTTTGTGATGCCTGTATCCCCCATGGTCTGTTTATGTTGGATATTTTGTTCTATACCTTCAAGACTGGTTCCGAGAGCGAAGTGGGGAGAAAGGAGAAGCGAAGAGTTTGTTTTCAGAAGCTGCTCTCACTCCTCCATGTTCTGCTCCTGGAGCGTGTTGTCTGCAGCATGGGCAGACAGCAGGACAGGGATCTCCTGAGCCTCTGGGTAAGAACCTGAATGAGAGATACAGGGCTCCAGGTGGCTCATTTAAGGGCGCTATTTATTTCACAGATTGAGGTTTCAGCAGTCATGGGTCGTGGGTAACAAAGCCAGTGCCTATAGCTGTCAGCATCAGCTTATAGGCAAAACCCAAAGCCTGAAGCCACTTTAGTGCTAGTTACAATGCATTATATAGATTTCTTTACTGAGCATCTTAATGCATAATAACCAATCAGTATCATACACAATACATTTACCTATAGCCTATCACAACTACTAACATTATCATATTATGAACATTACTATCCAACCATGAGTTAGTATGTTACAGTTTAAGCTTATAAAGTTGTTTTTCTGTTTTCTTGCAGTGGAAAAATTCTTAGACCTTTTTTCTACTTGATAAAAACAGGTTTATGTTTGTGGTCAACATATCCTTTGCTCTAGCCATAAAAACATCCTTCCAACTCATCTTAACCTTTGTCCAGTAACAGCTAACTCAGCAATCCCTAACTTAAACATTTTTTATTCTTATGTATCAAAATCGCTTCCATCTCTATTCTGCTTTCAGGTTCCACATTCAGAGAGCCTTCTGTTAAACCTACGTATCTGTCAAACTTTCCTGTCAAACTTTCATCCTTCCCAACACTTCTGGTTAGTTTTTAGCTAGCTGAGGCAGAGAAGTTATCTGGATTTTTTTTTTTGTTAAATTATTCTTTTTTTATGGGACTGTTCAAACCTGCTCTGGACTGAAAACCCCGAAGAGCACCAGGAGCTCACACCTGTGGCCCACTGGGGCCCAGGATGGTATTTTTCGGTGCTGGAGGGACTGATAAGAGATTGGGAGAGATGAGCTGCATTCATGGCAAGAAATCTCTCAATTTTGCCATCTCTCTTCAGAATGGTGAGAGATTTTGTTGTTTCATGCTATTAATTTTATTGTGCTTGTGGGCACATTGTTTGTTAAATAAATAGTTTTTTCCACTTTTCTCTAAGTAGATCTTTTTTCCCAGACCAATTGGCAGAGGGGCTGTTTGGGTTTGCTCTCCAGAGGGACCCCATTTGGAGGTTTTCTCCCAAATTTGCCCTAAACCAGGACACCCACCCAAGACAGAAATCGCACCTTGGTGCTTGCCACTCTCAAATGGAACTTTGGAGCCCTTTGTGTTTGAGGTAGTCAACTTCTCAGCTGGTTTTGAAGAGATGAGATTCATTTTGGGAGGCCGATTCCACAGAATAGAAGACGGGCAAAGCTGCACAGTCTCCTTCAGAGCTTTCAGCTGTGACTCCTGGGGAAAATAAGAAACCATCACTTCTCTAAGATGTGCTGTGATGAACACAACTGCCTACTTTATTAAACCAAACACTTAGGAGTAGCTGCTGCTTTTTCTTACTGATGGAAGGAATTAAAGACTGTCTAAAGCAGTATTTTTCAGTGATTAGGTTACCGTACATTAGACACCAAATTGCCTACTAAGTCACTGCTCTCTCTTCCCATTCCTTCATGTAGTTTTATCCACATTGATTATTGCTAATAATACTTAATTTTTTTTTTTTTTTTTGAAAAGCATGTGGAAATCCAGGCAGACAAAAATGGAAAGAACCAGCTGGAGATGCTGCCAGAACAAGAACATCAGGAATTTAAGGCTCAGCAGGTGGCCCTTGGGCCCATCTTCAGGGCTGGTGAACTGCTGTGCACAGCAAAACCAAACACAATTCTCCACGACGTGTTTTAGCCTCAGCTGCCTCCCTCAAGATGCCCCCATGAAAACATCGTCCACACAGAAATACCACAGGAGCTCCCTCTGGTTTATTTTCCCCTGACATTTTTTTCCAGGTCCCCACCTGAGAGTATAGGCAGGCACATTACTTGGCTTAAACGTACCAGGAGGAATATTTGGTATAAGAGCTTCCTAAGGTCATGGAAAAATCAGTTCCATAATGCTCATTGTCAGAAATAAATTTCAGCCTCATGCTATTGGAGCCAATGAAAATAGGTGATGGAAGATCTCCTCCACAGAATTTTCCTGAAACATAGCATTAGAGAATAGTCACTGTTTAAAGCCTTCAGTTACTTGATAAAACTTGCATGTACCATTTTTAATACTTAGCTATGAAAGTTTTAGGATGAAAAGGAAATTTCCTATTCATCCCTCTACTTCTCTTATTAATCCATTAGCCCAAATTGCTTCTCACTTTTAAAAATTGAAAATTATGGGCACCAGAAACATGATACTCTTCCCTACCAGGCATTTTCCACCCTCTTCACCTCCCACACACTTACTCTTTTATTTCAGATCCTATGTTCCGTGTATCAATCAAGCAAATGCAAGTGGAACAACCAACCACCACATCCTCACCGGGTGCACTTGCTGATAGAATAGAGTGCTCTGACAGGTTATAGATCTTCAAGGTCTTTTCCAACCTGAATGATTGTTTCAAAGAACAAGGGGACAAAAACTCACCCACGAGCCTGTCATCTTTTGAATAGACTGATAAAGAATCATAGTCACAGATCATTTCTGGCTCTACATCAAAGTGGGAGAAATGAAACCATATGTAATTCCCTTCTGGCACAAATAGAGTCCATATACACAATCTGGAATAAGAAATCAGTTCCCATTCACAAAAATGCAACCAAAGCCACTCCAAAACCTACTTTGTTTTCTCTACTTACTGGTGGTTTTGCTAGAACTGTTCAGGCCTTCCAGGAAAATGTAATTCCCCTTCACTGTTGCAGAGTTTGCCATCCTGAACACCACGAAATGCAGTGAGTTAAAACATAATGGAAAGAATTAGGTTTGACATATGCAATCAGTTGTTCCTCCAAAAATCTGGAGGATATTGAGAGACAGAATTGCTCAGCTGCATTTTGTTTCTGCTGGCAGACTGATGCTGTGTCTTCTCTCTTCTATTTGGAATTAGGGTAAATCAGCTTTAAACACCATCATCCGGGAGCAAGAGTGAAGCCCTGCCCATGGGCTCTTTTTTTTTTTTTTTTTTTTTTTTGTAATAATGGCAGTGCTTGTTTCTTTTTTACCCTAAAGAACCTCTTGGCCACATGAAGATTTCAGTACAAATAATTTTCTGTGAGGAAAAATAGATACCCCAGAGCATAACAAAAGTGTACATGGCAGCCCGTCTGCAATAATGCCCTTGGTAATGTTACAGCAGGAGACTTTTGCAACAGTTCAATAGGCTGTTAAAAATTACTTTAATAGAAGAGGCAGAAGCTTTCCTCTTCAGCCAAGTGTCAGTTGAAACACAACACCACAAAAATCATCTCCTCTTGCCCTTCTGCTTGCAAGGTAACCCAGTAAGAGCAGCATTTAACAACTACTCTGTAAAGACTAACAAATTTAAGGAGTCAAGTACTTATTAGATTATTTCCCCTGCAGCATCCTGGGGAGACCAGTAAAAACTTGCAAAAATGTTTTCAAAAAGGTTTCTTCCTTTACAAATTATGTTAACAACTACTTTGGGGGGCTGCTTTTTCTGCTCTATCAGAGATACAAGATACTGGGGGAAAGTAGTGTACTCCCACCTGTGGAACGTTTCACTTTCAGATCTAATGAAGGAGAGATAGGGAAGGGAGTGGAAAAAGAAGAATAAATTACGGTAGTTTCATATTCACAATTTACTTTTGTCCATGTGAAATGGCAATTTCATACAGCTGGCACTGAGGCAAATCCCAGCGGTTTTCAGGGACACAGTGTCTACAATAAACTGGGGCTTGGAACCAAAACAAAATCTCAAGTTCAGGCAATGCTGATGTTGGAATAAACAGTTCTGGAGCAGCCACTACCATAATGAGCCATCCTTGACAACCCACTATTCAGTCTGAGCAGCACTTTTTCAGAAGCTAAACCTCTTTCATTTTTCTCCGACACATTATGGGGGTTCCTTCTTTGAATCACCAGTTGAAGATGGTTTCTAATAGGAAATTTTATATTTCCTCTCCCAATTTTTTTTTCCTCTCATTGACTAAACCTCTTAAATAACCCTCCTTCAGTTTCTTAGTTCTGTGTAAATTTTAACACAGTCTCCAAAACCCCTTGACAAAATTAGCCCAAACTAGAAGAAAATATCAATTCAGTTTCTTATTACTCTCAGTAAAGTCCACCTCTGCCATTTGTATCTCCAGCTCCATGACTTTGGCAGTGGCTCCTGATGGTCACACACTGTTCCCCGGCACAGAGGGAATTCATGGTCTTTTGGGAAGAGTGAACAAAAGCACTTCTGAGTATGACTTGTCCCCATGTTGTCAGATGCCTGATCCAACATGTTTTAGTTGAGAAAAATGACAAGTCACTTCAAAGAAGTGCACATGGAATCTCTGATACTTTCAACAGGTGAATTTCCACTAAAAAAAGGAAAAAAATCCAATAAACTTGCTAACTGGCTAGCTGCATGAAAGGATCATTCTTAAAAGAAAAAAAAAAAAAAAAAAAAAGAGTCCAAGTAGGAGGCAAAGTGGAAGAGAAGCAAACATTTACAATGCTCTCAATTTGGTTTTGACAGCTGCCAGTCACTACCACACACTTCAAGGACTGTGAAATGCTGCAGTGCTTTCACAGGGAATCATATAATTACTGTGTCCTGAAAGAAAGATACAATTAAATAAAATGTTCTGAGACAGAGGATTTGTCACAAGTGACAGACACATTACTGTGGAGACAATTTTACCGGCCCTCCTGTTCTCCTGAGCCCAGGACAGCACCACGCTGAGGTCTGTGAATATTCCTGGGGAACTGTTGGAACCCTGGGCACTGAGAATTTCAGGCTTTCTGTGCTGATGGGCACTGACCCCCAAGAAAACACTGCATTTGACCTGAGGCTGTGGAGAAGGCTTCCAAAATTGATTGATAGAACTGGGATTATGGGTGTGTAGTTTGAATAGAAGTGTGTGATATCACATGGTAGAAAACTTAGAGTTTAAGGTTTTAGAATACAGTAACATATGTAAAGCAAGATGGAGGTTTTAGGACAGAGGCCAATCCTCCTTTTTCACCTTTTTCTTCAATGGGTCTAGGTGGTATTCTGTAATTGGGTAGAAAAGTCTGCATTGTGGGCCATGGGTGGTTGGTTATTGGGTTAAAAGGAGAAATAATTTGGGTGTCATTTCTTAATTGGACAGTTTATCCTTAAAAGGCCTCGTAGAGAGAGAGGTACAGCTCCATTTTTAGTTTGTTATCTAGAAGTGCTGTAGAACTCTTGGTTTGTGAGACTGTAATATAGATAAGAATTAATAAACATCTGAGTCCAAACAAGAAATACTGTCTCATGCATTTAATCCCAACCCTGGCAAAAAACCCAACAACAACAACAAAACCAAAACAAAACAAAAAACAAACAAACAACCCACCCTCCCCCCAAAAAGCAACAGGGATCCTCTGTCACAATCTTTCTTCTTCTCATTCCTTACCCAGCCATGGGCGTATCCCTCCCCCAGGAGATGACACCAGGGAGGGTCCAGCCCCTGTGCTTGCCTTGACACAAAAGGGGACCTCTGGAGTCTCCCTGGAAAAAAAACAAGTAAAATCCCAGGAACCAGAGCTTGTACAACTGAGCAAGCCTTAAGAGCTTACTGAGGTCTCTTTTGTGCCTTCCTAAAAACCTGCAGCACAGGGGACAGTCATTTTCAAAAGAGCAGTGAAGACACACGTGTTTTTAGGGTGTTTAGTCAGGATTGTCAAGGAGGGGAGAGACAGATTGATTCCCTCATGAGTGCATCTCTGATGTGCTTGAGCATGTAAAAATGAGTGAGGAACAATCACTTAACCTTTATCCCACTTCCTTTCCTTCCTGTAATCCAATTCTTTCTACTTTCAACCTCAGGATCTTTCCAACATTAACTGATTTATCAAGTGTTCTGGAGTTAGAAAGCCCTAAGCATTATTGCACTGGGGTACATTGCAAAATTGCTCTCAGGAACCTGCCCTACAACCCATACAATACTTAATATGGAATCATGTCATTAAGTGCATTGCTCCATGGAGAACTTTTGAAAGAATTCATCCATCCAAACCTGCCAGTTTGCAGTGAATTTGTTTGCTTTGGCACACAGAGCTCCTGAGAAGCACTCCTAAGCGCACAGGGCCCTGTGTTCAGCTGTCCTGGCAGGGATCTCTTCCTCCATCTGGAAATCGAGCACACATCCATCAGCTTGGGTGGGTTTCTTTAAAGCTGACAGTGCTCCTGAACACTCTCTGCTGTTTAGGTTTGGGAGATTGACTTCATACAAAACCTGAGGGAGCAGTCCATCTGAAACACAAATCAACGTTCATAAGAAAAGCTGAAAGGTAAACAATGTCACTGTTAATTCACCACAAAAATCAGCTGGAAACTTGCTCCAAGCCATGTTATGGTTACAAGCACGTTTTGGCAAACATCCAGGGTTTTTTTGTGTATAAGCGGTTTTACTTGGAAAAAATCTGAAGTGTTTCAAAATTCAAATGCAGGTCTAAATGTTGTGATTACCCATTTTGAAGTAATCCACAAGGTAGGCATGGAAGCAAAATCCATTTTGAGATTACAATTCTTAAGGCCAGTTGAAGGTTACTTTTGCTCTGGCTCTGTGCAATCAAGCTCTTAGTTTCAGAAAAAAATAATAATGTGAGTGGCTTACTTTCCTTTAAACGGCCTCAGCCACAAGCATGGCAGATATATCCTGCTTCAAACTTCTCACCTGGGTGAGGAAGACATGCTGGCAAAACTGAGGAACCTGCCACACAGGGACATGAATTTTATTGGTAAGTATTTGAAAGTGCAATTAGAAAAAGCTTCCTTTATAAGTGTTGGAGGGTTTTTAACAAAAAGAAAAATGTCGTTATTTTTGTGAAATCTGTAAAATTAACCTCATATTGACAATTTATCTTCTGCACGCAAAGAACGATAACTTTTTTTTTCATGGAAAAAAAGATCATAGCTAACTCTGGCCTTGCCTGAAGCTGAAGGCGCCATCCAGCTTCAGAAGGGCAGTGACATAGTTCATTGGAGTCCTGGGGTCAAACTTGGGGTGCTGAATGACAGTTTTGACAGGCAGTGTCTGCTCAGTGTTCTCCCTGAGCCCTAAGTCGCGCTCCCCTGCAGTGACATGCAAATACTGCAGTAGGTTCCTGTGGAACAGAAAAATTAAAGTTCAGCTACACAATCTTCAAAGTGAAAGGGAGAAATGGAGCTGCTTTTAAACAGAGAAGTTATTACTTCTGATACCCAATACCTGTCATCCTAGATTTTAGGGCACTTAAGATGTACAGTCAGCAAGAGCTGAGTAAGCCCTATAGCAGGAATTGGGAGATGAAGAGGACTGAGAAGAAAAATCCTTTTGCTACAGACCTGACCATGGTTTGGTGGTCCACTAAGGAACCAGGTCCTCTTACTGTGTTTAAAGGTGTTTAGCCACATTACTTTTTGAAGGAGGGGGGAAGATTTGGACATAGAAAAGTACAGAATAATCATTTCCTTAGGACCCTGAGTTTATTTAAAAAAACCCATAAAATCACAGTGAATCCTGCATTAGGGCTCCTGGTACCAGACCAGGTGTGCAGCAAGGGAACACAAAAGCAATGAGTATAAACTTTTTATTCTGCTTCAAATGTGGGGTTTTTTTTTACACGGACTTCCAAAATCAGTCTTTGCCAATCTCTGTAAGTTTATTTATTAATTATTTTGAGATGTTCAAAGCGGGTTTTCTCCCTTTCTGTTAAAACATGGAAAATAACGATTAGAAATAAAAGGGTAGCACCTGTAAGTAAGCACCACAATGAGATGCTACAGCACACACCCATTTCCCATCCATGTTTTCCTGCACTTGCAGTCTGTTCCTGAAATATCCTATCCATACCTGTTGTCCAGGGTGCAGTGAGCTGCCGTGACCACACACTGGGCAGAAGCGGTGGTGCCTCCACAGAAACGCTTTTGCCTTCTCTTCAGGGAAACCTGCAGCATTTAAAGAAGACACTCCCAATAGAGAAAATCTTCGGTGTCTGCTCTGGGATTGCCTCTGGGGAAGAACAGGGAGAGCACACCCAGGAGCTCTCTGAGGAATCACACATTCCCAGCAGCACATTTTCATGGCATTGTCAGAATCCCTGAGCCTAAGAGATCCTAAACCTTGCTGTTCTCCCCTCGGCTGTGCCTTGAGGCCTGGAGAAAAGCAACACACATGTAATAAATGCCAAGTCCCTGAGGTACTCAGGCTGTGGTGGTGAGTAGTTGGTTGAGAATTCTGGGAGCACTGCAAATCAAGGCTGCCTGGCAGTAGCCAGGGACTTGGGGTGGTGTCCTGTGCCCTATTTCTGAGCAGTTCCACCCATTTACAACAGACTCATCTACAGACACTCTTCCAGAAAGAGTGACAAACAAAATAAAAATCATAAACAAAGGTTTATCAGGAAGCAGGGTGGGTTCTGAGTCCTCTCCACCTGTTTCACTGCTTTTCTTAAAAGCAGGCTGGAGTTCAACAATATGTTGTCATACAATGGCTTGTGTTGGAGGGCGCCTCAAAGATCCAGTCCTCCCTGCCCTTCCAGGAGAGCAGTTTTGTCAGAGCCCCATCCAACTTGGCCTTGGACATTTCCAGGGACAGGGCAGCCACAGCTTCTCTGGGCAGCCTGTGCCTCACTGCCCTCACAGTAATTTTTTTTTCCTGATATCCAATCTAAACCTACTCTCTTTCAGCTTGAAGCCATTCCCTCTGGTCCTGCACTCCATGCTCTGGAGAAAAGTTCCTCTCCAACTCTCTTGTAGGCTCCCTTCAGGTACTGGAAAGCTGCAAGTAGGTCACCCCAAAGCCTTCTCTTCTCCAGGGTTTTGTTCTGCAGATAAAACCGCATTTCCTTGTGCAAACCTGGTATGGATGTGAGCCTTGCTTCACCTGATTTCTCCCAACAATCTGAATGAAAGGAGCAAAATTACTCCAAGGGCTGATCTTGTACTTTCTGCTCATCCTTAGGATCTGAGGGGGAAAAGGGGATAAACAAGGAAGGATTCAGTCTGGATTCAAGTGTCACTTCTGTTTTGGTAACACAGAATTGGAAGGCATGGCCTGGTGCAAAATTTGGTCTCTCTGCCATGTCGGGAGACAGATCTCATAATTCCTAGTACAAACTGCCCAGGCTAAAGCTAAACTGAGCTAAGACAAATGTGCAGATATTCTCTTTCAAGCAAGTTTGGGAATGATTTTGAAATGAAATTGCTGTTTCATTATCAATTTCAGAAATCTCTTTATACCCAGCATTTGTACTGAAAATACTTTTGAGAAACAGAGTCAAAATGCACAATACACAATAGACCTTGGTGACCAACAACCATGGCTGGATCTCTCTAGAACATCTATAACTATGTCAAATTTACTTCTTAACTCACTGTTATCATCATCTACCAAGGCTGAGTGAATGAATGAAAAAATCAGATTCACAAAATAATATTTTTTCTTTCTTTCAACATTGAATAATTCTATCCTCCTATGCAAAATTAGTTTAAAAGCAATAAGTTAATTTTTTAATTAATATTATATCAAACTTATATTATCTGTGTTTTGACAAACTCTAAAAGCCCTTCAGCTTTGCCATTTTTAATCCCAAGAGGTTCCTGACTACTCTACAGGCTGCTGGTTTCCATTCTTGTTTTCTATAAATTAATAAATCTTCATGAAGGAAGCAGGAACAATTGCTATCATTAATTGTTCCAAAAAAGGAATACTCTGGATTTTAAGATATAAGACCAGGGAAGGGAGGATCTGATGTGTTCTATTTATACCCTGTGGGTATCATGATAAATCATGACCTTGCTGCAAATTTGAAAGTATTTAATTTTATTTATTTAATCATAAATCACACTTAACATCATTTGTTCCGAATCATCAAGGAATTCATAAGAATTATTCATGGAAAGAAAACTTCCGTACAGATAACTTAGATGGTGAAACCAGTGCAGCTTCTTGATTTCAGCACTGCCTCCCAGGCTTGTCACTGCCTTAGAGCAGAACCACCGGGACCTAAAAAACTATTGAAAAAGCTGAGAAATTTCCCTCCTACCTTTCTGAAGAGCAGCTGGCACAGCACAGAGCTCTGTAGCACAGAGGAAAAGGCAGATCCTGGGGCTGAGTGAAAACACGGAGAGTTTGTGACACAGGGAGGGAAACACAGACCCAAACCCTGCCCTGCAGGGCAACACCAACCCATTGAGGGAGAAGTTACTCATTAATCCAGCCACAAAGCACTTACCTCCTGATGAGTTTTCCAAATTTAAAAGAGCATGGTTCTTCTACACACCATCTCTGAAGTCTTTGCTGTAAAATACTCAAATAATCTCTGGAACTATTTTTTTTTTTGAGGTAAAATGAATTTACCATGGCATGCTTTGCTAGCAACACTTACCCAGGCAGGTCTACCCATGCAAATGGAACTCACATGAAGAGAGTATCAGTTGTTATTTGCCCCAACAATTTCTACAGCTTTTGAGGAGGCAGCAATTTTTATTTCCTGCACACTTTATATTTAGCCAATATTACAGACCTGAGAAGCACACCACAAGTTTATAATGTTGTTGGCAGCATGCTCAGTGTTTTATTGTTTGGCCAGGGGTTTCCCAAGAACAATCCCCCCAATCCACCATCAGTGACCACACCAGTAATCATTTATTCAATTCTAGTTTTTAATTCTTTCCCCTGCCAGTCAAAGGATAACAAACACCAGCTCTTATTCCAAATATGCGGTTTTAT
This sequence comes from Donacobius atricapilla, assembly GCA_013397315.1. Lineage (NCBI taxonomy): Eukaryota > Metazoa > Chordata > Aves > Passeriformes > Mimidae > Donacobius > Donacobius atricapilla. The sequence continues at coordinate 120,734 of WBMY01016598.1, forward strand.
AAGGACTAAATATAAACCCTGTCCTAAAACCTTTGAGTTGCAGTTGGTTTTTTTTCTGTTGTAGATGCAGAACTTATTATGAGTGCAGTTTTCCTACTAGTCCTGAGGAAATCTCCATTTTTGCAACTTCTGAAACCTGTACCAACAACATGATTCCAGCTGTAATCAAAAACTTTTGAAAGCTGCATTCTTTCAGGGATACATTTGTATTTTGCAGGGACAAAAGAAACCCTCCAGACCCCCAAACCATGGGGTCCATGTGCAGCAGAGCTCTGCACTCACCCACAACGGGGTGGCATAAAAGCAAGAATAAACAATCTCCGTGGTTATGAGTGATGCTGCACCAGCCACTGGTGTGGAATGGAAACATCCTGCCCACGGGCAGATGGAAAACAATCAGCACATTCCAGTTTCTCACAGAGGGGCATCACTTCCTGGGCAGCACCAGAGAGGTCAGACAGGAACAGCACAGAGAGGCACATTCTGCACGAGCTGCACCTTACCTGCCATGGCAGAACAGAAGGGGCTCCTCATCCTGCTGTTCTGTGTTCACCTCTTCTGATACCTATTTATAGCTCTCCTGAAGCTGTTTCCTTTATCCTCTGTGCAGACAGGGGCATCCCCCCACACACCAGGGAGCTGCTCTTGCCCCCCAGACTGGGAGCTTTGGCAGGCAGCTCTGCCAGCAGCACTCCTGGCCAGTGGCAAAAGTCAAATCTTACATGGATCTCCATCCATGCCTTTGCTCTGAATCTCAGCGCAGAGCTGGCTCTGCGTCCCAAACTTTTACAGCAAGAAAAACAAAGCCATTAAATCCCTGACTGTCCCAAAGGAGCTGTGTTTTAGCAGGCACAGCCTGTTCCTGCTGGCCCCAAAATAATGGCATGAATCCATGCCAGTCAGCCCGAGCTGTCCCTTCTGCTGCTGCGCCCTGGGAGAGTGAAATGCTTGGAAATCAAAGTGTGCTCCCTGCTGTAGGAATGTGCACAGCTGCTCCTTGCTATGAGGCCATTTAAAAGTAATCATGCACACCTCCAAATAAGTTTAAGACTAAGAGAAAGCAAAGAATAGTGATAATACTCATCATCTGAGCCCTCCAGTTGCTTTTTCTGCTGGCTCTGAGGGGTTTTTACAGGAATCAAGGGCTGGTGGGAGGGATCACAGGCTGCACTGGGTCAGTGGGCCACTGAGATGGCCCAACTGCAGGGCAGAGAAAGTTTAATTCTCGCTAGAAAAGTCTCTTCATGGTGCTGCTGCTCCTGTCCAAGAAGGAAGAAAGGTGGAAAATGTATTCACCCAGTGACAATGTGATGTTTAACAGAAGAGGGAACAAGGAGTGAAGGGTACCATGAGCAGCAAATGCTGGTTACTAATTGACCTGTTAGAAGATCAGTAGAAAAAACCAAGATTTTAATGGGATTGGGTTTTGTTGCTTTTGGTTTCTTTAAACACAATGAGCTGTGCTTTCGAGGGTCATGGGTCACTCCCAAACAGTTTGCAAGGTCACTGCTGGAAAACCTCTAAGCTCAGTAGAATTATGGTATCATATTCTTAACAAAATATAATGTCTTCAAATACTAAGCTTCATAAATCTTAAAATTCATGTATTATCCTTCTGAATCCAGTAGTTCTTAATTGAAAGCAGATTAGTTTTAACATGGACTTAATGTATTTATATTTGGATGGTTGGGCAGGGATTTTGATTTTCCCAATAAACTTACTTTTTACCAATTTACACTTCCAATGACTCCAAGTTTGCTGTAACAACAAAAAAATAAAAGAGTCTAATTCTCAATGTAAGCCCATTGTTGCCTGTCACTTCCCCAAAAGCTTATGAAAGTTCCTGAATGGCACCAGCAAAAAACTCACCTCAGTTTTATTATGCTTTAAAAGCCACCATCCACCCTCACACTGAGAGAGGGGAGCTTGGCATTCACTTTTTTCAGTCAGAGCCTTCATGTTACTTCAAAGATCAACACATTGAAAAGCTGAGGGAATTAGGGATTCACAGTTCTTAAAATCACAACATTAGGTACCTCTGCCACTCCCAACCATGTTTTTCCCTCTCCCTCTGTACAAATAAAGGCACATCTCAAAGCAGAACCACGCTATACCTTCACTTGGGAGTCACGTTTTTGGGATTCATGTGCTTTTTTAGCCCAGCAGAGATCACTGATAAACATACCTGTCTTGCAAAAGACAAACTACAAGATTTCAGCTCAATATTCCCACACAAATCCTACTTAAGCTGGTCTTCTAGTTTAGGATTATAGCTAGGTTTGGGTAAAAAAATGCGAAAAAAGACCTGCAAACTAAAACTTTGCCATAACAATGCTCACTTGGCTATCAATTCATTTGTCAGAAAGATTAATATCCATGATTTTCCAGTCACTCAAGCCTTTTTTGAGGAGCAAGCTGTTTGCCTGAAAATTAAGAAAATTAGTATTTCTAAAAAGGTTGGAGGTAAAACTTTTAAGCCAGCAAAATTCTGAATTCCATCTATTTAATTCCATTTATTAATAAAAATGGTGCTGACAATTGCCTGTTTCTATACCAAAGACAAACTGCCAGCTGAAAACCACAAAGCAAATCCTTCACAAGTGATCCAAAACAACTGATGTGGGTTCTCACGGTGCCTGCAGATTCTTGATGGCTTTAAACCAACCTAAAATTAGGCTGCCACCAAGAGGGCATCATCATTGTGCCCCATCTCCCATCTCATGGAAGTGTTGCTGCCGTTCCCCTCATGCCAGTCTGAGACCTGAGCTTGTTTTATGCAGCTGGATTTGCTTTTTGACCTGGATTGGTTTCTTGACCAAAGCTTTTAACCAAAAATTGAATGCTGGTGGAACAAATATGTGCCCTAGACAGAACAGCCTATTCTGTTCACATGTAGCCCCCAAGTACAATTTAAAGCATCAAAATTCATCCTGAAACTTCAGCCAGGCTGTTTTAGACACAGCCCTGTCCTAAGAGCAGACCCAGAATTCCAGTTCTGTTCCAACCTTTGTGGCAAGCTCGTGTTCCAAGCTCCTGCCTGTTTCTGGTGAACAAATGTGTCTCAGCCAAGTGTTCTGAAATGTTAAGGTATCACCTGCCACACTCCAGGCAGGATGAAATCCCTTTTCCTTGGGGGTGAGGATCCCCAGAAGGGCAGAGTGTCTTTATGGGCTTTTTGCAGCACAGCAGAAGTTAAAAATGACCCAGCAACTCTGGGGTTTGAAGAGGAAAGTTGTTCCCGCCCCTGCACAGCTTGGGTCTCCTCCACATCCTCCCAAGTATTAGTCAGCCTCATAAATCCAATTTTCTTGGATGCAGAGGACTTTGTGAGACTTTGAACACTTTCTCCCTCGCTGTGTTCCCATCACAGTCTGCCCCAAAACTGAAAGGGCTGAGGGTTCTTGCCTCAGAGAGACACTGAGTTGTCTTTTATTGCCTCCAAATAGTTCAAGCAAGGGCTCAGAGGGAGCAGTAAAACTGAAAGGTTGGCTTTTGATAATGTTTTCACTTCAGCTCTCTACACCCTCCTAAATTCTCCAGCTGGCCTGTCAGGGCACACAGCGAAGTGCACAAAGGCAAGTATGTTCAAAGGAGCATTTGGGACAATAATAACCCACAGAAACCCCCGCAGACACTGTTTCCCAGAACGTTTGGTCTTCAAATCAGGATTCTGGATATGCATCAGGATCTATTTGAGCCTCCTGTGAAAAAAAAAAAAAAAAAAAAAAAAAGAAAAAAGAAAAAAGAAAAAAGAATAGTGCAATTTTAACACAAAATGCACTTTTTCATCCTGCAATGCTCAATAGTTGATGTACCAGCCAAAAGTAACTGGTAACCAAGAATTAAAAGAAGCAGCACCTGCTGGCCTTTGCCCACTTTTCACTGCAGCCCCATTTCTCCATTTTCCAATATATGAGAATTATAGATGCAGGCTCAGTTACTTACACCCGGGATGAGCAATTTTCCTTCTGCAGCTGAGTCCTCTCCTGGACAGAAACTTTACCTTTCAAAGCAAACAAGACCAAAACCGAACAAGGTGAACGGTGTCAATACATGCAGAAATACTGCAGGCTATGGAGAGCACAATGCACTGAGGTATCAGCCAAAGCTTCCCTTGGATGGGGTCCAGCCTTAAACTGATTAATTGGGAAAGGACAAACGAAGGAAGAGAGAGGGAACAAAACTGCTCAGCTTAAGTATTTGACCTGACAATCTCAAAATGCTTTGTAAGGACAGATCAATACTAATGGTTTTCAGCCAGGATTTGGCGTATGGATTAAACAAATCAGCAACAGTCAGAAGCAAGTTGGTCACTTAACTCCCAGCTCACTCCCCTCGGGAATATTTTGTGAAATGCAAAGTCTTAATGGCAGAGTGGCAGCTCCTCAAGGTAAATAGAAATAAAAAATAATAAATCCAGTACATCACCTGATTTTTTGGAGAGCACAGTGAATAAATTTTAATGCCTGCTTTTGACATGGGTAAGGATTTACAGTATTACAGTGCTTACAGAACACGCTCAAAATACATAAACACGCCATTTCAGGCAGGCAGCAGTGAGATGAATCCTTGCAGATTTTTTTCAGAAACACACTTAAAATAAAAATAGATCAGCCTGGCTGTGCTGTCAGTCATGTCTGCACTTCACATCACATCAAGAAGAGGAGATGAGAGAACTCCAGGTGTCCCTGCACAGCCCCTGTTTCACAGTGGGTCCCTCTGCCTTGCCGGGAGATGGAGCTGAGTCCAGAGCGTAGGAAGAGATGAATGATCTGTCAAATTAGCTTAAAAGTCCAGGGGAAGGAAGTCCAGCAGTAATCCATGTGTTTGCTCTTGATCAGCCCAGTGAGACCAGCTTCCCCTGTTTGCCCTCCTCCAGGCTCGGTCTCCATGGCTAAATCAATTATTTTCGGGACCCACAATCAAATGCAATCAAGAGCAGGCTCACAGCCCTCAGCTACTGGGAGATCAAGCCAGAAAGGAGAGAAGAGTGAAGAAGTAGCATGCTTATAAAGCTATTTATGTTCTGCCAAAAGTGTAGAAAGGTGGATTTAGAACTCTTTATATTTGGGGTATTTCCAGGCTGAAATTTAGGGAGTGGGTTTGGGGTTGTACAAGACCGCAAGATATACAGTTCCCACTTTTAAACGTGGAAATGGAGACACGGAGAACGAGATAGACAGAGGGGGGAAACTGCAGAAAAGTTAAAATCAGAACTTTGTCTTCTACTCCTGATGCTCCCGGAGCAATGTGAGAGTGTGGAAAGCACAAGCAAAGCCGGCCCAAGCAGAAAGAGCAAGCCATTCCAGAGGGATGGGGAAAGCCAGGCCAAGCAGGATAAATGAACGAGGACGGGATGCTTCCTTCATTTTCAATTAAAACACAGCCAGTAGCAGGATCCCCTGCGCTGACATTTATCCTGCCAGCGGGATACCGCGGGATACACCCACAGGAACCTGCACTGGGAAAGGCAGGAGCGTTGCTCTGTCCCAGCTCTGCCATCAGATGGCAGAACAGCACCAGTTCTGCGCGGAGGTGGGTTACTGACACCCCATCATTTGGTTTGTTAGCAGCCAGCCAGGCCAGCAGCTGTAAAAATCAACAGGAATCGTTTTCCCTCTGTACTGCAGGTCAGCTTGCAACTCATTCAAACGCGGTGAGACATTTAAAGCCATATCAAAAGGTTTGGTTCATGAGCCTTTCAAGGCTCTGTTTAAATTAATTTCACTCTCTTTTCATGGTTGCAGAGAAAGTTTAAGGGAAACTGAGAAACCTGCAAAGTTCTCTAACCACGATGAGGAACCACATGATGAGCACCAGTGACACGCAGGCAGTATGGATCTTGCTGCAGGGTTTTTGTCTGGATTTACCCATTTTGTGGTCATTCTCAATGCAGGAATTTGCAATCCCTTTCTGCTCCACAGCAAACCTGAGTAGGACTCACCCTTGTACCAGTAGATGCACTGACACAAACTCATCTGGGTTGAAGCTGCGGATAGCTTAGAATTCTCCAGATGGATTCATATTCCTGTTTTTTCACTTTCATAACCAGACTCCTGCTCACAGGCAGCTTCTACCACTGCAGCCACCTGCAATACTTGCTGCCACAGGAGACTTGTGGCTCAGGTATTACCAGCAGTGAAACTCTGGGTTTTTTTTCCTTTAGGGAACAGACGTTGTGCTACAGTAAATACCACAGCAGGATGAGTGAGGGGAAGTAGAAAACTTTTGTCTTGAAACAAAGGGGATTTCCCAGTCTCTGAAACGGTTGGGGTAGCTGTAAGTAACAAGGAGGAAATGAGAGCTCTGCCTCAAAAATATTCAGTACATTAAGTGTGCAAACACGACTGAAGCCTTTGAAAAAATAATTGGGAAGAGGCAAAAAGAGTGAAAGCAAAAAAGCTAAACGTACAAAACCCCCTAAAAATCCTTTGTTTGTAAGTAATACTATCATGCAAGCTGCAAAGCAGAGTCATGGATGTAGAGCCACCCTACCAGAAGAGTCTTAAAAGCGTAAGGAAATGGATTTAAAGGAGTTGCAGGGCTGATGTGAAACTGCAGTGGGTGGAAAACTGAAGTGTGCCACCGGTCGAGTCTCTTGAGCAATTCAGCCAAGAGCTGGAGGCCCCTGACCAACGTCACAGAAACCACACCAGGCTCCAAGGCAGGAAGGCTTTTGCCTTTCATCAGCACATGTGAGACATTCACACCATCAGCAGCACCTAAACCCACTGAATTCTCTACAAAACGACTGCAATGGAGTCCTCCTAAGGCAGGCAGGAAGGCAAGCTTTAATGCCAGCCCTTTTTGTTGAGGACATTCATTTCTGACATAGTGGCACGAGGAGATTGGTCACCACGCTTATTCCTGGCTCAAAGACACGTGAATTCAACCAAGTCAGACACAGTGTTAATTCAAACTGGACAAGCTTTGCTCTTAATTTGATGTAAACAGGAGACAGAATGAAACCACCTACAAATTCTGTGCAAGACCTGATGGCCTCACATGGCTCACAGAGTTGTGAGCAGCACTGTGCTGATCACGCAAGAGCTTTGGCCAGTTCTGAAAAAATAAAAAAAAGCCATGAACACCAGCCACACAACAAAGTAGGCAGCAAATACTAACTCCCTGCAGAAAAAACCCCAGCTGAAACACCCTGAATAGCAGCGTTTCTTTCACAACTTTGTGTACAATGCAACCCTTTTTATGTAGGAAAGTGCCATGTCAAGCCCTCGGAACTGCAGATCACAAATACTGCAGAACGCTGTAGTTTTGTGCCACCCCGTGCTGGTTTGTATTGAATTAGCACACACCACTCTGTGCACTGTTCCTTGCTCTAATGTAATATGTATGGGGTCCCATCACTAATTCATGGTTTAGGAACTCTCTACTTTCTCTAGAGCAAGGGTCAGGGTAAACTGTAGGTTTTGGTATTTTTTCACGCAAACAAAAGAAATAATTTTAAAAAAAGCCTCAGGACAGAAAGCTTGAGTTAGTACGTTTGTGTGTGTAGGCAGGTGGATGAGTGGAAAAGGGGTGAGATGGAAAAACAGCACAGCAAACTTCAGTGAGGCACATCTTTACTTCCAGAGTAATCTACCAGGAAAAAAAAAAAACCAAACTGAAAAAAACCCCCCACAAAATCCCCAAACAAACAAATAAACCACACCCCAATATTTCTGCCTGCAATGTTAGAGGTCCTCTGTGGGCTTAGTAGAGTCTTTGGCAACCTGAACTGCTCCCAGACAGCAAGAAAGCAAAGCAAAAATTCCTGCAGCTTCAGACCCACTCCCAGGATGCAGGAAGGGTGCTGCATTTAGGACTATGAGGAGTTAATAATTCAAGCAGTCTCCAATATTTTCATTGTTACAGGCAGGAGAGAACCACACAAGGAAGGAATGGTTACTCACGTGGTGTGCTAAGGCTGCAGTGCCCCAAAGCCTCTCCCACAGGCCAGAATTCACCACTGGGCACAAGAAGATTCTGGTTACAGGCTTATTTTCTGGGCTTTCACAGCTTTTGTCACTTGTGAGCTGTGTCCAGCCAAGGTTCTTCTGCCCAGATTGAGTTAAATATAAAATTGACTCACGCAGAGCAACTGTCCAGACTTAATAAAAGTGGAAAAACCTTGACCAAAGAATTTGGGTGCACTTTGGCTTAAAACTTCCTAAATTTGAAATTTTAATTTTTTTGTAGTTATACTCATTCATTCCTCACTCTGAAATTCCTGGCACAAGATTCTATTATTAAGTGATACAATTAAATAAGCATAACTAGGAATTTGTATCAATTAGTGTTGCATGAGTGGCCATTGCAAAGGTTAGAATAGCAGAAAGGCTGAAATATTTAAAAACAAGAAAACCAGACAGAATCAATTCAGAACCTCAGAGATGCCACCCTTCTGTTGCATATTTTACACGTATTTTTGACCATCTGGACACAAAAACTTCAGCATGTACAACTCCATCTAAGGAACTACAGAGGAGTTATGAGAATTCCAGCTGAGGCTTAATGATCTTGACTTCTTGGCCAAGCAAATGAACCCAGAAGAAGCTCCATTTTGCCATAATTTGATTGTTGTTGGCACCCAAACATCCCAGCAAGCACTGTAGACTTCACTCGTGTAAAGGTCTCTCCTATAGAGAGTTTATGATTCTTAAAGCAAAAGGTGCTGCTTTCAGAATTAAAGTTTAAATTAAATCATTTGCTGCTGTGTAGCTTTAATTGGCCAATTTCAAATGGCATCTGAGCTGGGTGGTTTGGCTGTTTAGACACTTTTTTTTCTTTTCAGGAAACTCCTCTTTAATCAGAACACTCCCCTCACCCATCAAAATGTGAAATGTAATAGTGCACAGGAACTGTGGAATGGTTTGGACTGGGAGGGACCTCAGGGATGATCCCATTCCAGCCCCCTGCCATGGGCAGCAGTTTGCTCAAAGGCCCATCCAGCCTGGCCTTGACTTGAATCAGTGACAGGAGTTGGTTTTGCCATTCAATTTCCCCTTGGTGCAACATCTGTTTCTGCAGGAGATTCACTCTGCTCCTTCCCTTCACACTCCTGGGTTTGGAATCACCGGCGGCAGGATCGGGCCCAGCATGTTTGCCAAATTCCACCCAGCCAGGCTTCAGAGTTCACCATGGAAGCCCTGAGAGACTCCAGAACAGCCGGGGCTCTGGGAGATGCTGCAGGAACTGGAGCACCTTGCAGCCGCCTCCAGGAATTCCCGCGTCCCCTCCGATCTGGAGCCGCGTCATGGCGCGAAGCCCTGCCACAGGACAGACAAACAGGAGTGGGACAGAGCTCTGGCAGGGCACCCAGCCTCCACGAGAGACACGGGAGAGGCACACAAGGAGGGAACAGCAGCCCCTGCTCGTGTCTGAGGGCACAGTTCAGTTTTCAGGAGCAGAGCACACAGCAGCCGCCACCACCAGCGCTCTCTGCTCATCACCGCTCACCCAAAGGTCTGCCTGCAACGACAGCCCATTGCCCAGCCCCGTGGGGAAACCTCCTCTTTTGGCTCATCCTCCCTTTTCAAATGAGTTGTCACTCCAAAAAAAACCTACACCAGAGCAACAGCATCTGCAATATTGCTATTAACAGGGTACCAGCACATTCCCTCGACTGCTGCTTAGCTCTGCATTCCGGCTGGCTTTAAAAACTAACTCTAGAACACAGCTCCTACAGAGCTGGAGGAAAAGGCTTTTTTAATCCCCTCAAATGTGTGCAGTTACAAGGTCCCAGGTTGTTTTCATTACCTGGCAGGAGGAAAGTGCCTTTCATGCAATGCAACTGAACCTACTCCTCTCTCTCACCTCTCCATTTCTGCCCAAGCGTGTGCAAACAGCCCTTCTAAGCTCTGACACTCTCAGCAAGTTCATTTTCCAATTGTCAAGCATTCAACCCCAACAGGAAACAAACTACAGCCCATACCTCTTAATGCAGCCATAAAAATAGCTCTCATGGCATCGTTTTTAATTTTTCACACTCTTTACTAATGCTTTCCACTCTGCTCAACTGTCCTGGAGCAGAACTTATTGACAACACATGCTCTGTGTTAGTTACTAAACAAGCCCAGGACTGTAAGGCTCCAGAGTGCATTCAATACACCTGTGAGGGTGAAATGGCAATGACAAACCTTCCAGCTCCTTGGAGCAGTGGAAATCCTCTTGTCCACCTTGCGCTGAAACATTTAGGCTTTTGCTACAAAGATGGATGTGGGAAAGCCACTCATACCTTTGTGTGTGTACACATATATGCTTGTAGAACTTACACCCAAAAATGAGACACTCATGTAATTTAGAGGGGATGGTTTTTATTTGGAAGTTGGCACTAGCATTTTATTCTGCTATTTAATAAGGAGACAGAAAATGTTTAATTTTAATACAGTTCAGCCTGGCTAAATATCACCATATAGCATGTAGTCTGCAAAGTATTAAACTTCAGTGAATTTTAAAAGCATTGCCTTATATAGATCATTTACTCAAGTACTTTTAAAGCACAACATTGGTAACAAGCACCACTTACAAACAGTCCCCCGAGGCAAGACTCTGCTTAAGAAGTTAATTACCAGGTAAGAGTGACCCGGGCTCTGGTTCTCAGTTCCCAACAAACAACTAGTCTTCAGTCATTCCCCGCCAAAGAAAAAGAAGTGAAAGAACAGGAGTGTCAGAAAATCTGCTCTGATGGTGTTACAGTCTGAGTGCATATCAAGGGTAATTACATGTCACTGCTTCAGAATACTCAGTACTGCTTTTCTAGTAAGCCTAATAACACACACTGCTCAAAATGTTAGTGCAGTTAAATCCAAGCAGAGCTGACCAATCCACATCATGTATTCAAATTATTTTAGCCCAAAGACATCCCAGACAGTGGCTAGGAGTCTGTTTTTCAAAACCTGTAATAACATCAAATTTCACTTACAGCCTTTGTACCTTTTACCTTCCCTGAGATTGTTCATTTTGGCAGAACAGAATTCAACAGCCTGAGACATCACCCTGGCAGCAATTTTACAGTTAACTAAAACCAATTCCTGCAGGAGCAAAAATCAGTGTTTGCAATGATTTAGTAAAGTATTTACTTCCCAAACACGATCTCTTAAGGCAGTTACAATTCCCACCCTAAAGAAAAGGACACCTGTAAAAAGATTTTAAGAGCAGTGATTCATCATCTACCTTCCTTTTCAACTTTTGTTTTCCACTCTTCTTTCAGCCAGGTGCAATTGCCACCAACAAGCTCTGCAAGTTTTATTTAACCCACTTATATGAAATCAGACACTTTTTTACCACTTACCCGTTCCTTTTAAGCACAAGTATTTCTTGCTGTCGTAAGGTAGCAGGGCAGAAGGCTTTAGACAAGTCTCAAGTACTAATTTCGGCAATAAGGCTGCAATGTTTTCTCCCATCTCCCACCTGCATTGTGTGTCCATCTCCATCTGTGTCTGACTTCCTTAGGGATCCTGTGGAACTACTGCTGCTGCTGAAGGGAACCAGCAACAGCTTCTAGAAGGGTGACTGAGAAGATGCAGCAGCCATCAGCTCTCAAAACCCCAGGAAAGAAACAGGAGACAGCCTCAGTTTCAAGTGGTGGCAGCCCATTCTTTCAGCATCACTTGAGGCACAGCTGAACTCCTTGTTCTGCTCTAAAGCCCCAGGCATTTACTGTGCAACACCTGGGTCTTTTGGCAGCACCAAGTGCTCATAATTACCTGTCCTAAACTCTCCCACTCGGGTTTCTAAAAATAACCAGGTGATCTCAACGTAGGAGCCAGCCAATGTGGTATAGGTGGGAAGAGGAATTAAGAGAAAGATGACCTGCATGAAGATTTCACGCTTTAAAGATTATAATCATCCCTCATGATGCAAGTCATCATCTTCACTTGTCATGTTTTAATAGCTTCCTGACAGCAAATGCAATAAACATTTCAGTGTGGTGACAACAACCTCTCAGGATTATGAAGAGTGTTACTGAGAGTGTGCAGGTGACACTGGCTTTCCACTCAGGGTGTTTTTTCTGGCTCTGAAGTGCCTGAGGAGATGGCTCTTTCAGGCAAGTTATCTTACCATGCCACCACACTTCCAGCTTAACCCCAAAAGGTGCCTGCCATAAAAAGGTTCATTGCTCAGCCCGCATGCCAAGCACCTGCAGCGCTCCCACAAGGGAAAGGAGCATCTTTTCCCAAATTGTCCATTCAGCTTCCATGACAGCAACACTGACCACTGCTGGCTCCCAGGATAATAACATTTCAACAAGACAGGAAGCAAAACCCCCAAGGTTCCACCAGAACGACTATAGTGACAAGACTGCACGAGTCTAAAACAAAGAAAAAAAGAAGTGCCAAGAAGAACTGGCAGAAGTTTTTGCACTTGGTTAAAAAAAAAAAAAGTTCATTTCTAATTAGAAGATATTTGATAGGTGTTAGAACAACCTTTAAAGAAAAAGCACCAACTGCTTCCATATTCTGTCTCTGAGTTTTCAGAGCATTTTTCTTTTTACCAAGCCATATTAAAAATATTTTAGCTCATTAATTCAGACATAACTAGTATTTTCTACCAACAGATTAACTCCTATCAGTACTTTCCCTGCACCCATGGCAGAGACTGATACAGCAGAGAGATCACTTAACATTTGAAAACATGGAACTGTTCTCTGTCTCTCTAACCAGAGGACTGCTACAAAAAAAGCCCTCGCAGAATACTACTGGAGTAGAAGTCCCTACAATATCTTCAGCCACCTAATGTTCCATAGAATTTTGAGTCACATTTCCTGCTCTTTGAACTCCTGTTCAGGTGCTGAGCACCCACTGGCTCTGAAATGCAGGAACCAGCAAAGCAGCAGCTGATCTATCCGGAATGTGACTGGCTGGGCTAAGTGCAGCACATTCCTATTAAAAATGGATAGACTTGGTTTTCAATTAGAGTCGCAAAGTTACCTTGGGAGTTACCTTGTGTGCTTTCCTTTCCAAATCAAATATTTATCAGAGGAAAACCACAGGTGTCACTGACAAGGAGAGATTAGCTGTGACTTAAAACCACACACCTGGATTGAAAAGTGGTGAGACGTGCTCTGCTTACTGAGTAACCTTAAAAGTGCATGTGACAGCCCAGGCAAATTAGAAGCCTTTCATTTGTTTCCAAGAAGTAGAATTTAATGGTATTAAAACTCCAAAGTGGCATTTCCCCTACAGTGTCTGGCAATTAATGATGTGTTTACAGCTGAGAGCATCCAATCTTTTTGTCTCAAGTCAGCTGAACGAGTGGCAAGAGCAGAGGCACCAATGGCAGCACCTAGGGTGGGGAAGGAAAACAAAGGAGGCAAGAGTTTTGAAGAGTTTGTTTGCTCAGTGCAATCTGACACTCCATAAAATACTCCAGTACCAGAACTTACTGCGGCATATTTAAATCCAGAGCTCAGGTCTTCCTTTTTAAAAAGCTTCTTCAGCAAGGGGACACGGAACCCAAGACCTGAATGTGGAAGCTGCCTGCTGGATTGTCACTGTTGCAAAGTGACACAGAGGAAAAAGGTGATTATTGTGAGTCCTACATTAGACCTGGCCTGAAGTTCACTTGAATCCTTCCCCTAGTTACTAGGCACACGATTCTGAACCAACATGCTGTGTGCATCATGCAACAAATAGCAGGTTTCTGACCTAAACTGGGAGACCCTTTATGAAACAGGAAAGGTAAGATGGGCTTGAAAGAGGGGCAAACAAAAAACCAACCAGTCTCTCTCCAAGTAAAGGTGATTTCACACAGCTGGAGAATACATGAGAACCAGTATTAGCCATATTCAGCCTCCTTCTCCCTTAATTTAATCATTTCCTTTTGTTTCCCCAGGTCTCTCTCTCTCTCTTCCACCCTACAATGTGACTGCTTTTGCAAAAATCTCTGCTTATTTTAAGCATTTGCCTTATGATTCTGAATCACACCGAGAAAGCTGTATACTAGAGGAAATCAAGTCCTCTAGCTTTAGATTCTTGAATTCCACCCAAGTAGGTGCCTAAAACAGCAAGCATAACTATTTGTGTCCTGGACATCCAGTTCTGGGATAATTTCATCAGGAATGAAGGAAGAAAGGATGAGCGCCTAAGTTTCATAAAGATAAAAATAATTCAATTACATTATGCCATCTTGAATGTGGATTAAGGCTGACATACAAAACTTAATAGTGTCTAAGTACTGAATCATTTTCACTGAGGTGGCAAATCAGATGTTTGTTGATGAAAACAAGAACAGCACAGCTCCTTTCTGCTGCTGGTGGACTGGACTGCTGTTTCTACACAAAGGACACAGCAGAAACTCCTACCATAAGGGGCGAGGGCAATTTAAGATTTAATGCTCATTCTACATCCCAGAACATTGCAACTAAGTGGTGGTTTTCATTTTTTAACTTCTAAGGATCTATGGCAAGTTTCCTTTTTTCCATATGCTCATTAAGAAGCAAAAGAGGTCTTGCTCCTCCACGTCAGGCCATGAACTTTCTGAAAGTGAGAGTAGCTAGAGAATCACAATCCTCAAAGGTATCACAGTTGAATTAGAATGACATTAAAGGCTTATGGTAACAATCCCAACACTTGAGGTTAATGCCTGTAAATGAATCAAGAATTTTAGAAGTCCCACTCACCCTACCCTGGGCTCTGAGCATTCCAGTGCATTAATGTGTTGGAACTTGTGCTTTCACCAATTAGTCACGGTTCCTCCCGCTCCCCATAGTGAGAATAAAAGCTGCTCAGAGCTGTCATTGTTCCATATTCCAGAAGAGACAGTTGCATAATTACTAATTACCTATCAGTGAGTCACAATAGCTGTGGAGCAGGGAAAGCCAAAGCTCCTGCACCGAAGAAAAGCACTGGGATAACACGAAGGAGAAAAGCATTTATAAATATCTTGGAAGTGGAAGCAGGGTTAAATTTAGTTCGAGATGGCAGAGCAGCAGCTCGGTTACGCAACCTTTAACTCCGAGTGCTCTGCAGGCAGAAAGGAGGCCAGCGCTGCCTGAGGGGCTGAGCACTGCTCCACAAGGGAGGAAGGAGACCTGGAACCGAAAGCAGTAAGTGAGACCTGTCAACCTGCGCTTCCAAATTTATGATGGTGTGGCACGTCTTGAAAATGAGAGCTGACAATTCCCATCAGCGCCACTGTTCCCAGAGATTTACTCAAACACACAGCAAACGTCTCCAGGCCAGACAAAAAGTGCACAGGCTTCAGCACAAAGAGACTAACAAACAAAAATCCACTTAAATACATTCCCCCAGAGCAGGGATTCTTCGGTGGCTTTTCTTCTGGGTGCTTCTCAATCCAAGTTACCTTTACAAACCTGTTCTTTGCTTCTCAACAACACAGGATTTCATACTCTGCTATGAAGAAAGGGCAAAATGTTCAACAGCACAAGACATACGGGACAGCATCTTAAAACCTTCTTGCTCTTTGCTTCCAAGTTTGAATTTCAGACCAACAAAAACCATCTCGGTTGGGTTTTTTAGTCTTAAAGGAAAGGCTAAGCTTAAAGTTGGCAGACCCCAAACCACAGATTGCAGATCTTTAGGATTGTATTCTAGACAGAAAAAAAAGGAGGAATCTGTGAAAACTGAATATTCCAAGAAATAAAAGTTAGAAAAACAAAAACCCACAGCATTTTGGTGATGCACTAACTTAGTGCTACCTTTCCCTCCCTCACCACAAAATGTAGATGCCATAAATAACTGGAGTTGCTGGAAATGTTAATCCTAAAGCTTCTGCAAAACCACAGTACCTTTTTTAAACCATATGAAAATGAAGACGGGTTCATACTATTTAAATAAATTTGAAACTAATAGTACAAACGAGCAAGCAATGACAGCAAGGGGGAAAGAGGCTGACACATGAAAAAGTCACCATGACCAGGGACACCTCGCCATGTGTTCTGATTCCAGCTCATGAAGGTTTAGATTCTGGGGTTTTGGTGGGTTTTCTGGGGTTTATGTTTTGTGATTGTGAAGTTTTTCTCTTTTGCTTTTTTTAAAATGCACATTAGTCAACAACTTCATTTTCACCTTTTTTCCCTGAGGAAAAGAGCATGTTCATGTATATTAAGATGGCATTTAAATTATCCAGGTATTTTCCACAAATTAGACTAAACAACATAAAAAGATACAATGAACACTGTAACAACACTTTCAAGGGATTTGTTTATTTTTGGTTTACAAACAAAGGCACCCAATATTTCTGTTTATGTCTTATAAAAGCTCACAGATTTAGCATTTGTTTCCAAACATCTGTTCCTACAGCAGAGAAAAACATTACAGGAAAATGTGGTTTTTTTCCTGGTCCCCAATTTAAATACCAGTAACAGTTCAGTGATAATGTTGTTTCAGCCTGTTCCTCTTCCTATTAACCAGCTGATCCCCCTCCTGTAACTTGCTAGTCAAAACACTGAGTCTGCCTTCGTGGACCAAAATATAGCTCCCGTATATTTCTGACCAACATCCTTTATGTGCAATCACTGGTGTGAAGAACTGCAGGAGGACAGGGCTCCCATATGGAAAAAACCCAAGAACTCCAGGTAGAATTTCCCAGACTGACCACAGGAAGAGACAAGACCAGCAGAATAAATGTGACACTGAATCTACTGTCAGCTCAATAGGATGACTGATGAATTGGTGTAAAATACCAGTAGGGCACAGAACAACAGTCTCCCAAAAGGGGAATAAATGGTTTTCTAAATTGGCAAATATTTAGTGTCGAGGTTAAATAAGCTTAGGCTTTAAGTACTCCCTCTCTTTGTTACTTATCCAAAAGACTAAATTTCTAAGCATTGTCTTGGACCAGAAGTAATCGGTGCATTGGCTTCATAGTTCATCTCAGCATTAACAAATCAATGTTAGAAATATCATGTTCTAATGTTCATATATGATGTTTATAGTTAGAAACAACCAAAATTCCTAAGTGGATTGTTTCACAGAATAACTTTCAGAGTATGATGTACTTATCTTTAGCAAACTTCAGCCACGTGCCAACATGGGACAAGGGGTGTCACTGGACAGGAGGCCCCTCTAAATAAAGTCTATAATTCAGGAATGCTTAAGCATACTTTCAGGTCTAGTGAGATACTTGGGGAGGCAGCTAAAAAGGTCATATACCTACTGTGTCTGTAAAAGTGTAACATCTCCAAGCACAGAAACCTTAACTGATTTCAGCCAGTCAGAGATCTCTCACACAAGGTGTGGTCCTAGACCATTTAGGCTTTTCATCACTAGCTTTATATATACACCAGTAATTGTAAAAAGGAATTACAGCATAACTACCTACTACAGAATATTTAGCTTCAACAAGGAAGCCATTATCTTTTCAAAATGAGATATACACCTGTAGGAAAGGTGTTCTCTTTAAAGTAAGATTTTTTAGAATAGCAAAATAAGTTCTTTACAAATTTATTTCAGACAAAAAATTACCGAGGGCAAGTAAAATGGAGTTCTTGTGTAATTAAGTCATTATTTGCCTTTCCAGGCAGATTCAAGAACAAATTTATCAGTACAAACTGATTTGAATGAACAAACACTGGGCAAGGGTGCTGGTCAGTGCATGAATTAGAGGAACACTACACTGTTCTGAAATCTGTGCAACCAAAATTTGAAGGGATCTTCATGTGTTGCCTTGGATAAAAGAAACAAGGATTCAATCTTTTCTTACAACTTGCCATTTTTACAAATGTCTTCCCCACTGAAACAAAGTAACATTCAGAAAACCCCCAGATTTCTTCAGGCTTAAACCTAGTAATTTAAGTTAAAAGATAGCTGGAAGAACTGTTAATATCTATTCATTTTGGAGCAAGGTGCATGTTACTCTGCTTGCCCAGTGAAATGAGGTTTTACAGAGCAGGGATGAGAAAGTGTGCCTGAACATTGGTGTTGCCCATGCATCAAATTTAACAGCTCAGAGATTTTGGAAAAAATCATTAATTCTTGAAGTATTTGCTAGCATTGCTTACAACTGGAAAACAGGTGCATCTCAAAGTCTACAGCTTGTCCAGCTACTATAACCAGCAATATAAATAGCAACCAAGCATAATAAATTCCTTTTCATTACATTTACCCTTTGAAGTCAGAAGTGCTGGCTCTGTGTTCTCAACGACAACAACAACAACAAATCATTGAAAAGAAGACAGTTATTGACTTTATTTACCTCTCTCTGGGTAACACTTCCTTTTTACCTGCTCAATGCAAGGATCAATTCTGCTTTCAGAGTAGCAAATTGTTCATGCCGACACAAATGCAAGTGGGACACAGTCAGGTTCAAGCACAGAACCGAATCACAAAGTGCATTCTGAAGCCCACATATACAAAAGACCTTTCAGTAAATAAGGAAGGTTGGTTCATTTTTGATTTTTTTTTTCCTTTAAAGCAAAGGAGGCACCATTGTTGCATCCCTACTTTGAGGGGAAGGGAAGAAGTGGCAAAACCTAAAGACAAATTACAAAAGTTCTCAATTATTTTATTTCAGGAGATCCAGCGTAATTTGTACACTTTTGCAACTTGCAAAACCCTTTGTAATTTAGAAGAATCTCCAATAAATAGGTCTACAGCAACTAGTATCTACTATGTCAATATTTATCTTGCTCAATGTGGAGTAAAACTTAATAGAAAAAAAATCGTGTTAAGGCAGATTCCAATCAAACACGTTCCAAATTGCACAGTTATGTTGGTCAGTGGTCTAATATGTCTTCCCCAGGTCAAAGAGTTAAAGTTATCCAAATGCTTTTCTAAGCCAATTCAGTGTGGCACTTGCCCTTTTTATTTGCTCCATTTCCAGGAAGATACACAGCTAACATTACAAATACCATACCGGTTATTTCGCACTTCAATTAAAAATGAAATTATGTTTCACAAAATGTGAGATGACTACATGTTACAGGGTTTGTGCAGTTAGACCACCATATGCATAGATGTCCTAATGCTAAATTCTCTTCCTCAGTATCTCATTGTACTGGAGGCTCTGAAGTAGGAGAGGAACTTGTAACACAGACTAACCACAAAGTACCAGATGTTTCTTGCCATTTGTGACCTTGCAATGAAGATACGCCAGATCAGGATCACGAGAATCGTGTTGAAGCCGTAGCGAATGTTCCTTAACCTGGGGAAAAACAAAAGCAATCACCAAGGGCCAACGTACAAAGACTCTGAGGAAAAAAGAACACTCTAAAACTTAATTTCTGGTGTAGAATACTATTATCTGTTCATCTCAAGATACATTATGAGTAATGACAAAAGTGAACAACAAACAGAGAAGGCTTCTCACCACTGAAAAGCGGAACGAAAAACCAAGGAGCAGAGTCAGCCCTGTTGCTCACCACATGTATTTCTGCTTTAGAGCTCCTTGATGGGAACCTCTTAAAGCCAACATCAGAGTGGTAACTCACCTATAGAAGGCTGCCAACCAAAATATGTTTAACACTCTGAACTTCCCTTCTCCCTGCCATGTTATTTAAAACTTCTTAAATACGTAGAAATAACTCCAGCTGCCACTGACAACAATAACAAGAAGTAAAAAACAAACCACCTCACCCCATCGTAAGAACTCATCAGATTTTCCAGACATTTCCAGCCAGGGAACCCAGCCTCTTCATTGCAATTTTAAACTCCTTTCCTCTCAAGGAACTATATTTAAAGTGTAGGACAAACTATGTGACCTTTCAGACCAACTGTGCTTTATAGCAATCTTCTTGCATGTAGAGATGGAAGCTTCAAGAGAAACAGCAACCAGAAATTGCTCAGATTTCTTAGAAACAAAGCAACCTCTTTGGTTCAATAGACTGTGACAATTTATATTTTAAAGGCAGCTCTTTTTAGGGAAAGACTGCCTTTATCTTGTTTACAGATAAGGCTGGGGTCCTTTACAGATCTTACTTGCAGAGAAAAACAGTTTAAATGTGCATGAAATAAAAGCAACACTTTCCCACTTGAGGAACAAATCTACCCAGTGGTTCCTGAGAGAAAAATGTCCCCTGGGCTGCCAAATCTGGTTAATACTAAGGCACTGGACTCCAAGTTCAGATTAGAGTTAAGAACTAGATGGTAACAAAAGAGACCAAATTAATACCTCAGAGTAAATGTAAGTCAGAATCTAAACCTCTAGTTAAACAACCCACTTACAAACTTTAGAGCTGGGGGCAACCAGAGGCTGTTCCAACACAAGATTATTTCTCATATCATTTTCATGATGATCCTTTGCACAAAGAATAGCAACTATGCCATCATTTCTATGCACTTTATAATGGCATCTAAATAGAAATTTAAAAATCCACCCAAACAAAACAACCCAGAGGGAACACTTGTTTAGCTATTTCCACGATTATCACAGATATTATCTTTCAAAAGTGTATTTATTGTTTTAACATATACCAAACCCCTCCACTGCTGCAAATCCTTGTCTTTAGAATGACAACACAAGTCATGACCTGGATTATTCTTCTTTGTGCTATCAGAATTGCAGACACAATGTAGCATTGCAGAACAAGATGATTTTTATTTCACTCTTAAAAGAGGCAAATCAGAAAGTCTACAGCTGCCTTGATGAATCAGCCAAGAACAAAACAAGGGCAACTGTGCTAATAAAATTCTGGACAGTACCAATCCATCCAAATGGCAGGAATTAAGCCACAGAGAAAAGGCTAAAGGAGGTCATCCTACAGCACCAACACCAAAATGTCCTGCTCTGAAGTGCAGAGTCTCTGCCTGCTTATTCACCTGCCTCAAAAGATCACATTCCCAGAACATCTATTGTTCTATTAAACCTCCCAAAAAGCCATTCTGACCTGTGTTGCCATGTACCTTTGACCTTCCAAAAGATACTTGGGTAAAATCAAAAACCTGGATTACAGTATCCACACCAGTGATCCCAGACTGATACAGTAATTATTAATTCTGGCAGCAACTCAGGAGCAACAAATTTGCTTTAGAAAATGCTTCAGACCACTGGACTGGAACAGAACTGCGGAGAACCTAAGCAGTTGCTACTAAGAACAATTAAGTCATTACATGGAAAAGCAAACCTGAACACATACAGGGCACAGAAAATATAAAATTATACTTAAAATAAGAAGAAAAAAAAATTAAGATTATACTTACTTATTTAAGTGTTTCCTAGCTGCAGGGAGGCCTGACATTTCTTCATTCAGCACATATTTCTTCGTTCCCAGGCAGTAATTTTCCATATATTCTGCCCAGTGTAGTTGTCGAACATCAAAATTAAATGTCTGCATAAAAGAAAAGCTTTCATTGCTAGTTGCCTAAAAATTCACCTATATATAATTTAAATGAAAATAAATGCCTGTATACCAGATTAATCCACTTTGCCTTAGACACAAGAAGGTTATCCGATCCTTAATCCTAGAAACAGTCCAGATTTAGGTTCCATTTCTGATTCAACCACCAGCTTCTGACATCATTCCTTCCAAACTTCAATCGCTTCATGCCTTATTTTCCCTCCTCAGCAGGAATACTCTTCTCTCCATTTCTCAGTTTTCCCATTTCAACTGTCTGTAAGGAATTCCATTCTAAAAATAACTGTCTTCTAGTATTTTATTTCTAGGCAACTAAATAATTCTAATATGCCCTAAAATAAACACTGCTCTGTGCCAAGTTCAGTGTTTGGTAAGTGCAGGGTTCTGTTAGCTGTGCTTAGAGTTGTACAGTTGTATTTTAAATACAACCATCTGAGTGCCTTCTGCAGGAGAGAAAGTCACTATGATGAATTTGATACACAAGTTTTTTACTGATGTATTGATTTCCTCATCTCAAGATTCTGCAGTAACAGTGTTTAAATCCCAGCAAAATGCAGCAATTGAAAATACTAACAGTTCAAAGCTCTGGTGTCTGGCATTTTGATTTTCAAATTTTTCCCGAACTCAAGTTGCTAGGAGGAGGCAAGGGGACAGGAAGGGGTGCAAATACCATCCACACAAAAATCACCAGAAGCTATTTTATTTCCTACTTTTAGAGAGCTTATTTAGAAATTTGGCAGCTTTTCTGGAATGTAACTACTGAAATGATTCTGGAAAACACTTCAGTAGCAAAGACATCTTAAGAATGACAAAGCTGTTCCAAGTGCATAAGGGAACCTGAGTTTCTAGAACTGTAACTGGTGATTTTTATTCTGCTGAATATTAATCAACAAAGTCATGGCAGAAGGGAAGTTTAAATTCAACTGGGGCACCTGAGCCATTGTTGGTGCAGGAGGTGGGGAAAATCGGGAGTGAAGTCAAACCTGGGAAGAAACAACTCTTCCTTCTCCCTCAACAAACTGTCATCCTTGTTTCACTTCTCCCGGCCCTCCCTCATCTCCTCATGTCACTGGTGTAGCTTTTCACAGAGCCCTGACACATCTGAAAGGAACCTGCAGGGCTGAGCTCCTCCTGGGTGAGCTGCACATTAGATCAGGTCCTCGTTCCACCTTGAATTGCTGAGCTGCCGCCCCCCTCTCAGTCCCCATGGCCACAGCACACAGCCACTTGCCTTTTTGTCTTCAGGGGTTAGCTGGTTCATCAGCATAGTCATGTTCTCAGTGCTCCAGGTCCAAGAGTTACTTGTAAAGTACTCTAAAAACATCATGGACTTATGAAGACGTGTTATAGTCTTCATCATCCTGCAGCCCCAGGCATGGAATGGACAGGTTACAGGGGTAAAGATTAGTTCAAACAATGAAATAGACAGTTGGATTTTTTACCCTCCAACCCCCTGCCCCATCTCAAAAATTCCCGTCTTGCTCTGTACCTAAAGCATATTATAGTACATCAATAGGGTATTTCTGCATAGTATTGAAGTGAACTTTGGCTGTCCAATTTCTGCATAGAAGTAGAAATTAGCACAGTCCTTTTTTTCCTAATCCTACTTCCCAGTGCAATTGTAAATTGCCATTTCTTCTTTTTCATTAGGGGTAACAATATATTGTCCTCTGTTGGTAACTCTTAGTTTGGGACAGGGAGATGGAACCCTGTTCCCTTCAGCACGTTGGAATATTTAGCTGTACTCAAGAGTCTGACTTGACAGCAGTCTCAAATTGCACAGAGCAGAATGTCTGTACAGGACCTCCCCTTCAACAAGGGAGGAAGTTGCCCTGATCTTCCTGCACATTGTGCAAGACCAGATCTTTAACAGAACAGAGGTTTTCGTTATGGTTACTAAGAGATCAAGGCCTAAAACCACAGGCAGCAAAGGGCAGGATAATATCTAAGGGCACAGACAGATCATAGCAGAACGTGTTCTATGCTACTTCAAAATATGCAGAAATACCTTCCATCATCCTTTATTATGCAGAGGAAGAAACTCTAAAAAACCATCACTTGGAATACAGAGAAATTATGTTATAAGGATCAATTTAGGCATGTTTCTCTTTGATTATACCATCTGAAGGAGCTCAAAAAAAGAGAATGAGTCATCCAGCCTCTCAGATGCAAAGCTTCCACATTTGTGACAAGACAATTGTTTCAAGTGTCTCAGTGCTAGAGATGGCCACTCAATTTTAGTAAGTACTAACTAGTACCACATGGCCTAATGCTATTAAATTCCTGCTTTGGGCGCTCAAGGTATTTCTGCCTCACAAAAATGGAAAACTGCTTCCAATTTGATCCTTATAGCAGGACACTGATCATTTCAAGCATAATGGTAAGGGGGGAGAAAAAGAAAGCAAAACCCAGTACTAACAGGAAATGGTTTTCTGAAGGTAAATTTTGCCAACAAAGACCATAGAAGCAATAAAAACAAACCTATTTTTCTCTGAAAGCTGCCTTGATGCATTCATACTTGTAGAAGGGATATAGCACATTGTCCCAGAAACTCTTCTAAAGTAAGTATTTTGTATTGCTTTAGTGTCCCTTACTGTCACTAGCAGCTGGCATCTCAGTCTCTAAAACATTGAAATTTCCTCTTTTTCTTCTCATGGAACGGAACAACACAAACCACAGAGACCACTGAAAAATGTAATCTCTAAAGCACAAAATGCACAAGTATCTTTTTAAGCCTCAGAGGAATATATCTACTAATTCAGAACTCACTTCAAACGTTAGACCAGCAGCTGATTTTATTATTAAGCACCTCTAGGAGTTTTCAAACACCTGCTTAGAGTTTCACCAGTTGGGCAAGCTGGCACCAGTGGGTCTGAGTTGAACTGGAGCTCCTCTGATGCAGAAATAATTAGGAATATAGACTCTGCATCCAAAACATATCCTGTGCAACCAAGGCTAAGCTGAACCCGAAAAAAGGGATATTAGTTATGTCAAAAAATTAGGAAAATAACTCAAATTTGGAAAGCAAAGATCTCACTGGTCAGATAAGCCAAAAAGACCTCAGAGCTAAAACGCCTGCATAAAATTAGTGCAAAACAGCATTTAAGCCTTTTTGCAGAGCTCTGTCCACTGACAGTCTGAAGATTATTTAACCTGACTTGCCCTTTTGAACCGTCCCAGTCTGTGTCCTTACGCTAAGCTGGACAAGCAGCTGAATTTTAGAGTGCTTTGACTGCTACAGTTTAAAAACCTTGTGCCTCTGCAAAATATTAACTGAGCAAATGAATACCTGATTAGATAAGTGTATATTTTGAGCTTGTTTCTGGACACTGACATTGGTTTTCATTCTTTTCTAAAAAAAACCAAACTAAATTTAAACTAATACAAAGACTCTGCTGGGATTCTTTTTGTCTCTGCTCATGGATATGATTTTAGAGCTTAGCTAAGCTGATTACAGAAAAAAAAAAGCTTAAAAAGGTTTTTTTTTTTCCCTCTCTCCCTCCAACTCAAATTGGATTTAGTGACAGAACCAGCTGATTCAACCCATCAAGGAAAAAATTGTTTTTATTTGTAGAGTCAGTTTCTTTCTCTACCAGCCCAAAGCATCCAATTCTCCACATTTTCTCAGCTGCTCAATCAATGCCAGAGTTGGCAGAAGCAGACCAAGTTTCTCTGTGACACTCTGCTGGTTTGCACTAAATCAACAGGAAACTACACTTCTGTTTGAGGGGAGGAAAAAGCAGCCTGGTGACATTGAGAGTGTCCCTTAGTGGACACTTGTGTAGCTCCAGCAGACTAAGCTTCAACTTCAATGGCACCAAATTCCTCCTGCCAATGGCAACACACACAACTCAAAACAAGTCACACAATGGAACTTCATCCCTCAACGTGAAGTCTGGAAGGTTAGTTATTCCAAAGACAGCCATTGGATATGAGTCATAAATATCAACACCAAATATAACCAGCCAGTACAAGGTCAAGCATTGCATCACACCTTATTCATCAGCTGAAGGCAAAAACCAGCCAGCCCTGCTGACCACTTCACAGAACGGAGCATTAGCGGCAGGCAGCCAGCCTGGGTGGCTTTCACCCAGATTCAAGGTAGAATTTTGCCTCCTGCTTTTGCAGTCCTAACTGCCATCAAGACCAAGCACATGACAACAGTTTGAGAAACTGGAATTAAAGTTTAAGCAAGTTAATTCAATTATCCATAACTTTGGTGGGCTTGTTTCTATACTAGACAATTGAACATGACCTGGCTTAAGGCTGTAACTGCAATTTGAAGAAGTCTTACACACAGCCTATTATGTCCATGTTAAACACTGTCCTGATGCCAAATACAGACTGATCCCTCAGGGGATCTACATGCTGCCAGTCTGCAAGACTCTGCAGAAACATTACAGATAATTACTTT
This sequence comes from Donacobius atricapilla, assembly GCA_013397315.1. NCBI lineage: Eukaryota > Metazoa > Chordata > Aves > Passeriformes > Mimidae > Donacobius > Donacobius atricapilla. Next base: position 146,401 of record WBMY01016598.1, read on the forward strand.
TTTTTAAAGACTCCTCTGAAAAACATAGAACAAGCTTTAAGATTTGTCTTTGGTCAGATTTTCCCCTGGCTGTAAATTTTGAACTGTAAGACACACTACTGAACTCTTATCTTTCCAGCAGCTCTGTGGTTGCTCTAAGCACACAGTTCAAGCACTGTGAAGAGATAAAAATGTATTGATCTATTTAACCTGATTATGCTCCTAACTCATTTCTGGTTTGTAAGAGAGTAACTACACAAAAGGTGCTTCCAGTTTTATGAAGCTTTAAATTGAGATGACAGATGTAAAAGATCTAATTTCACCCTCCGCACCTTTCCTTTAGCTTTCTAAGAAGCAGTAACAGAAGAATTGCTGCAGAAATCTCTGAACTACAACTTTATATATTTCATGTCACATGTTATTTTCTCAGAGCAACTGGGAAGATTCTGCTTGGTGTGCATTTTTAGGGGCTTTAACATTTCAAACATACCAAGCTGCTTTTAAATAACACACGGTTCTGTCTTGCTAAGCACTATGCACAGTTACAGGAGCAAACTATGCTTTGTATTAAAGATAATTGGACAACTAATAAGCTTTGCTATGCAACTAAGTATATATGGCAAGCTACTAACAACACTACCTTTAAACTTTGATGCTAAGGTTTATCACCACTATTTACATAACTGCACAATGCTAGAGCATTATTTAGTATAAAATATTAAATCTTCATTATGCCAGTCCTTTTTGTACGTGTTTTTTCTATATAAATTTGGAAGAAATATTACATAGGTTATTTCTTCCTTCCCTTACCTTTTAATATTATCAGAGAATCGTTAAATTCAAGAACCTTCAACTAGATGCAAAAACAGCAAAAAGATTTCCATTTCATCAAAAACATTGGTTCCACAAGTGAGGTGCAAAAGAATGACTTCACATTGCAGAAAGATTACAACAAGTAAGTGCTTTGAAAAGAGGAATATTTTTGTTTTGATTTTTATTAACATAATCATTTAGTTTTGAAAGATCACAGACGATCAATTTCTAATTTCTTCATTTTCTTCTGCTTGATAGAAATTTTCATTCAATTGCAGTACAACATCCTGATGGTACAACAACAGTGCAGTTAAATCTGCACAGTGATTTCATTACTTGTTTTTCTTGCATTGTACAAAACAGAGACTCCAGTGTACTCAGCACAGAGAGGGCAAGCACCCATCCATGTGAAGGCAGGTTAGCAGAATATCTGTATTTTCTTATGCTGATTTTATTACATTCTTACTATACTGTTGCTCTAATGGAAAAGGTCACATTTTTAATCAAGCCAGCCCTTCTTCACTCAGAACATCATTATATTGAGTTCCAACAGTGTTTCCAAGTCTTTAGAAATTTCTGAGTATATGCTACCTGGTAATTAATACCATTCTATCAACTGACAGACTGACCACAGTAACAGCAGTGCACGCTTCCAGCCCATCAGTTAAAGCAGCTTCCAAGTACTAGAAAAAAGTGCAAGAGCAAAGATCTGTCTCAAAATTCTTGTATTATTAAACAACACAAGTTTGTTCCATTAGGTTTTAACACTGCACATCCTCCTTGCATCTAGGTATTCATTTACTTTTACTGCTTCTGTTGCAGGCTCCCATTTTTAAATGCTTTTAAAAAAGAGAGGAGTGCTGTCTAATGAAAGCTGCATTCCTGTAAGTGGGATGTGTAGCCAGCTTAAAAGCTGTGACTGAACAATGGCTCGGTTTAGCTCAATCTGCCATCCTTTCACCAAACTGGAATCTTGTGCATCATAGGAAACTCATCCAACCACTGTTATAGTAAGCTAAGTAGGAATATTCATATCAGTAAAAAATTATTTTCTATTCTGCAAAGTGTTATTGTTATTAATGTCACCAATTGTACCAGTAGTGATCAAAGTCCTAAATTCTATCTTTAGACATCAAGTAAGAACTCCGGGAAAAGCAAAAACAAGATTCAACACTCCCAGCGTTAGAATATAAAACTAAGCTAAACATTCTAAACAACATCATTATTCACAGCCTCAATTTACTCCCATTGGTCAAATACTCAGCAGACCAGCTCCCTTTCAAACAAAGCCTGACAAGATTCTGGCAGCACTCCTTCCCAGCCATGCGGAAGGCAGGATGTTGGCATTTATAGTGTAACTATTTTAGTGTGGGATGAAGTTTTCATATCTGTCAGGGAATTTCTATCAATTTTTATTAAAAATAACATGAAAAATGCAAGAGAACCTAGAGGCTAGGATGTTTTATGTGCAATACCTTCTTTAGAGTTGAAAATCTTAAAACTTTTTAATGTGGGAAGATTATTATACTGTGACAGCCCACTGCAGCTGCTGCTACTCTGAGTATTACCCTTGCAGCTGAGAAGTTTACCCCAACAAACCATTTACATAGCTCCTTTCTAGTCATCCTGTGCTGTGTTAGCTTTTACCCTCCTTGTAAGGCAGACCTAGACTACAGGACAACAAATGAATACTCACTTGAGTTAATATACTGTCACCACAGTGGAGGAGTTATAGTCTGAAGGCAAATGATTTGTGAAAATATAACATAAGCAACGAGTTAAGGGCATATGGCTTGGCAAATCGGAAACAAATTGAAGTGGTACCTTATATTCCTTCTACATGATTTAGTTGTTATTTTCACCACTTTAGTTAGCTAAATATGAGCCTAAATATTATAAACTGAATGGAATGCTGAGATGATACAAACCAAGGTACCAGGTCAAATTGTATCATCTGCAGGAATAATCTGCAATTAAAAGCTCAGCCCCCATTCCATTTTCAGTTTATAAAAGCAATAACAACCTTAACACAAGCCACTTCCTAGAGTTTAATGACTGACTAGGATTCTGATCCGAGACATCCCTCGAACAGCATTGTTAGGCCAGTCATTAAACTCCTTTAAACGCAGCCACGGGATTCTTATTGCTTAGTTAGTAAACCTCGATCGTGCCCAGGCCGTGTCTTCTTTACGAGTCTCCACCACCTTATGGGCAAGACTTTTTTTAGCCCTGTCCCTCTTACCGTGGTTTCCGACCTGTCAATGTGAGCAAAACATCCTGGCAAAAGCCCATTAAAAAGGACTCTGCATAGCGATAGTGATACAAGAGGGGCCTGGAGGAGAGGTTAAAGGCAGGAACTCTTGCTATATTCTCTAATGGATATCTCGTGTAAAAAATACGCATGCAGTATTCTGTAGGAAAAAATAACGGTCAACATATCTTTAGTATTTATTATGCAAGAACAAACATCGCTTGTTCTTAATCTTTAATTTCTCTTTAGCTTGACTACTTAAAACCCCAGACTATCCAAAAAAACCATTGTCATTTTTGCTAGAAAGTTCCAAGGCACTTTGAATTCGAGGACCTGTTCTCAGGAAAAAAAAAGGTTGAGTTTTAGTCACAAAACATTCAGGGAAAGAAAAAATACCAGAAAAATTAATATCAACATACATCACAGCATAAGCATAGCTTTGTTTAAAAGTCAGAGGAAGAAACAAGGCAGAGCCAGTCACCATTACCTTGGGCTTCTTCCAGTAATCCTGAGGTAGGTATCATACAGGAATGCTGGGGCCTTATGGCTTACAGCAATCCAGTAATGATATAAAAGGTGATTGGAAGTTAGATTTACATTGGGCCGTCTGAAGGCCTGTTCGAGAGGATTCCTCTTGAAAGTGGAAATTACATGGTATTCTGAGAAAGAAAAGTTGCACAACAGCTTCGATAATCACCATGTAAAATGTAATGCTTTTCAAAGTACATTACAGGGTACAGCATCAACAGCAGAGTCTTATTTACAGAACCACCCTAACTCTTCTACAATGCACAGAAACTAAAACAGTTATAAGCTTTTAACTTAAAGTACTGTTCAACTGGTTCTTACTATAATCAAGAGGTGGTTTATGCCTTTATCTTCAGAATCATATTTTATTGTAGCTTCTCTCTTTCTGTTCCTGTTCCCTACCTTAGATGCTGGTGGTTTCAAACACTGACAGCAATTTCAGTTTATAAAGCATGTAACGCTATTTAAATAGTCATCTATATTTCATGAAGGGGGTTATTCTGATTGCTTGTGTGAAGAATTTTAAAACAGATTGAGGACTCTGCAGTCATCTGGAGCAACTTTAAATGATTTTCAATGAATTTATCCAAATTTAGGCATTAAGAAGAAAGTAATAAGGGTGGGACTTCATGAGAAATTCTTGATAACACCTGTAAATTCAGTACATAACAGATACAGGGTCAGGGTCTTTAAAAGTCATGTGGAGATTCACCTCTCCTTTTTATCTTCTCAAATAACTTTATGCTGTTTACAGACATCACTTAAATACCCTGATTCAAACCGGGATGTAAGTGAACTCAGCAATTTTCCAAGTTTAATTGAAGCAATAGTGTTTGCAACTACAGATCCACATAAAATGGACAAAAGCAAGTAAAATAGATTTAAGTATTGAGGTTAACTGAAAGAAAAAAATAATCTGAGCTTCAGAACCCAATTTCTAAAGAAACTGAAAACTAATACATGGTTTTACTATGCCAAACAACTTGTATTGTTCTTTATAACATAAACTATTACAAAGTTATTGTCCTCTGGGTTACATCCTAGTCAGGGTAGCTTAGATCTGAAAATAGGTAGTCATATTTCCTTAAAGGCTACTCTTCCCTGTACATGAATTGTTGAAGTGTCATGCAACAGTCTGAATATTAAAAAAGCCACCTCAACCACCAATCAAGCCAAACACAAAGAACTAGACAAGGGCAGAACTACTACCAGACCTCTCAATTATGCATATGTACAAAACAGTTAATTGTGGGCTGCTTATTCATATTTTTTCACACGTATTTATTGACGTTGGCATTACACCCAGCATCACTACTGCTCCTCTGAGCAACACCTCTCTCCACACACTACCTACACTCTGTGGATTAGGTCATGGCAGCAGCAAACAGAAAATCAGTTCTCCCACAGTTTAAGTTATAATGAAATAAAAGTAACAAAAACAAACAAACAACCCCAAAAAACCCCCAAAACCTGAAAAAACTGGATGAGCTTAGAAACCAAATGAAATAGAGGGAATGCTGCTGGGGGCTGGAGGGGAGAGAATTAACAGGGAAAGCTAATGAGAAAGCACAATTCACTGCAAAATTGAGAGGTATGGCTAAAATACCAGTTTCAAAAATAAAAATGCATTATGTCTTACTGATTATAACCTGTTTGATTTTTTTTTAAATTAAGGCTAATGAGAAAAAAAGAAACATGGCATACCAACTTCACTCCAGTGGAAAGGATTGGTGCCACCTGTTGTACAGTTATACACCATGACTTTTCTTGGTCTGGGGGAAAAAGAAAAAAGAGAAAGTTAGAAGAAAAACAACCTTTTAAAAACACAGACAACAGAAGAGATGCCCGAAGTTATCCTTTCCCTCAACAGCATCATTTATATAAAGCAGAAAGCATCAGTTTCATGGTTGATTTTTTGCTTTAGCATTTTTCAGTATTTTTCTCCTTCTTTAATTATCATATTTCTTTTATTTCAGAGAATGCACACCTACACTACTGCAGGTTGTATTGATTACAAACAAGACCCAGGAAAGAATTTTCAGACACAGCTTCATAATATCAGTAGGTGATATCTTCCTCTGGCATAGGCAAGTTACACTTTGAGAGACTAACGCTGTCAGAACCTTAGATGCCTTTCTCCTGAGGGAACAGCAGGACACTGGCGAGGACTGCAACACAAGCCTGGCTTACTAAATACACAGTATCATTTCCAAATATTCAGTACTCTCTTCTGCCACCATTTATACCTATTAATTGCAGAATACCAGGCTGCAGCGAGTGTCGTATTGACAACAACATCGATTGGGACAAGGTCTGCTAATGCATCGTTGGAAGCTCTCATTGTTCGAAGAATTCCTTTTCCTGCCTTGAAGAACAAAACACAAAGAGAGACAGAAGACCCAGCAGTAAAACATATGAAGCTTTTCTGCCTTCCAAAAGGAGGGGGGGAAAATTAAGTCTATTCATTACTTACAGCAATAAAGATACCACTAGGTCCATTGAAGTTATCAATCCAGCCCTAAGAGGAAGGGGGAAAGGGAAGGGATTTGAAGTCAACAGCTTCAAGTGAAAATTCAAGCAATTTCTACATGTGTAAGGGGTGGAGGAAAAGGAGACCAAAGAGGAGAAAGATTTTTATTTCAATGTCGTTAAATAAAATTCTTCCATAGCAAATTCTGGTGATGTAACAAATTCCTATGACTCAGACCAGAGATCTATGTGTAGGACACCAAGGTCCTTCAGAGAGAGATGCTTATTTATTTCTTAGTGAATGAACTGCAATTGTCCATAAAAATATGTTGATGTTTAAAGTATTCAGGTTTAAAAGTGTTTTTAGACTAGCAACTCAGGTGTTTTATATTTTTCAGCCAAAATACATTCTTGCTCTGCTTTGACGACAGTATTTAGACACGATATACTGTTATCAGCCACCCAGAAGCAACCAAGACACAGCTTCATGGTCCAAGAGATTTTCCTCTATGAAGGTCACTGGATCAAGAGGCTCCCAGGGTGCACTACAGTCTCCAGCAAGATGGTCAGGGGACAACTCAGAGACTTACAGGGAAAGGCTCCTTCCAGCTGGCACCAATGATGGACGGCCTTACAATGGCAATGTTTAGCTCTGCACCTTCCTGCTGCACCACAGACTCAGCTAAGGCTTTCGTGTATGTGTAAGTATTGGGTCTTTTGCCTAACAGTTTAGGAGTAATCTCATTCACTAGGTCATCATCCATCCACCTAAAGAAACAAAACAAAAAGCAGAAAATTACTGCGTGCTGCTTCACTGGGGAGTTGGGGTGTGAAATGGTGAAGTTAACATGACTATTTTTTTTCTCATTTAAAGAAAAAGGGACACACACCTAAATGAAACCAAGTTTCTCAGAAATTGCATGTTCAGTGTCCATCAAAACAAGCATAATGACATCTATTTTTTGCCCTGGTAATTAATTTATAACACACCAACTACACAGCAAGCAGTACACTCATTCACAATAACCCAAATTCTGCCAACCTGGTTCTCAAAGATGCAGTGCAGACACAGAAAATTAGTCTTTGGAACATGGGCTCACTGCATGATGATCTACAAAGTGATACCACTACAGTGGAGTCCCAGCTGCAGTACCAGCACCTCCTCCACCTTGGTGCTGGTGAGCAATCACACACCACCCCTGAAGCAAGCTGGCCACAGTGTTTGTCCCTTTAAATTAGCTCAATCTTGCATTTTCATCTTGCTTCCCAGTTCATAGTAAAAAATATAATAACCTTCAGTCATAGCACACAAGTAAGGAAGATGTGCCTCTGCACCTATTGCTACTTTGGTATTCTTCCCTGCCAAACAGAACTTGAATTTTGTTTGCCTTGATCTCTTGGTCACAGAAATGGAAGTTACTGCTTTTCACCAAAGTCACATTACAAAGTGGACACACATCGGATTCCTTTCATGATATGAAGAGGGTAGGAAAAGGGGCAGTGAAGGCTAGAGATCACCCTTTTATAACTTTACAAAAGCCTCCCCTCAGGAGTTCTAAAGTACACACAGCAGTCCCAGGCCATAGCAAACAGTTTCAGTTACATTTGCCTCTTCATAAATCAGATATTCAAAAATATGACTGTTTTGCAATCTCTCATTTTTAAATGCATTTAAAGTCAACATTAAAAAAGGCTGGCTCAATGTGGATTCTAGGCAGTAGCTCATTTGGTTTTAATGTTAGCACTCTTCCACCTAAAATAATAAGTTAAAGTAGGTATTTTACTTTTTAATTCGTTTTTTTCAGTTTTATATTTCTCTTCCAAGAGGTGATATTTTGTACAACAGGTAAGAAGGAAGAGACTGGTGTAGAGTTACATTACACTTATCCCACATCATCACCTGTTTCAGAGTTTGACAGCTACTATGAAAGACCTCAGGACAGTTAATATACACTGAAAATAAAATACCAAATGAGTCTTTTCCTACCCATAATGCCCAATTCAAAATCTAAAGCTACAGAAAACAGATTTTTAATGTCTGGGCTCTCAGGACACCTAACAGAACCACTTCTACAATAAGTAATATCATTTGAGCACCTCAGTCTCATCTTGCAATGGCATTTAAGTGGATGTAGTGGAGGCAGCTGTTCAGGGCACCTTAATTTTATCCTTTCCTCCACAACGCTGGTACCAGCAGGAGTTATCAGTATCTCCTGATTCAGCCAATCATGCAGCTGAAAGGCTGACACTTAGCACAGAGGAGGCATCACGAGTAGATAGAAGCACTCCTCTCCTTCAGTACCCCTCCACACCCAGCTCAGCTTAAAGGAGCCATAAACCTGAACCCGTATCCCTTACAAAAAGGGGAATGTCAGTCGTGCTGTCAGACCTATGGGACAAAGTAAGATGACTCTTCATCTTTACAGCTCGTAACCATTTTTTTAGTACTTCAACAGCAGGAGGAAAAAGGACACAGATTACCAAGCCCATTCATAAAACATAACACGTACTCAAGGGAATCTATCAGTTTCTTGGGATCCACGGGAGGTGGGTACACGACTTCCTCAATCTGTTTCCGATTGCAATATGCATAGGCGGTGGAAACGTGCATGAACACCTCCAGGTTCTTCATTCGCCGTGCCAAGGAGAGGAGCTGTTGTGTGGCAACCACATTTAACTGCACAGCATCTCTATTGATTAAACAGAAATGTCATTAGCGGAAAGCAAGACAAAAACAAGCAAAAAGAAATTAATTCCTAAACGCCTCAGGGCTGGGTATATAAAGTATCCCTGAATTCTTCACCCTACCCAAAAAAAGCAGCATGGAGACTGCCCTAATTTTCTTAGAATTATACACCACAGCTTAGAATAATATACCACAGTCCTAATCTAGAACTCCTCTCAATGTTCAGGATAACTCTCCTTGTACCCTTTTCTTAGCAGCACCCTTTGATTTCCTCAATCTAAATCCCAATCGTACATTTTCCACAAAACATGAAGAAAACAATGCAACACAACACCAAGCTTCCATAAGATGCACCTCTGATCTCCCAAGTTCAAGTTGAATTAGGTCAACAACCTGGAAGGTTTAGTAGGGCAGCAACTTGGAGACTGGCATCTTTTTGTAGGATAGCAAAAGGCTCCGTACAGGATGGAAGGAAGGGGAGAAAAAAACGGCAAACCACCAAGAACAACACTTCAGCTTCAGTGCTGCTCATTACCATGTTTAAGGACACCATAGCATTGTAGGTGTATCTCTACAGTTCCCAGCAGATAAGAGCTTGCTGACCAACTCCTATGATTATTTTATAGTTCAGATCCTCTCTCCAGCCTACAGACTTGTTGTGGGCACCAGTTTCCTTGTACACAGTGTGCTATCAAGTTTCAAGAGTACAGCTAAGCAACACTTCATCAAAGTCTTTCCAATAAAAGTGTTTCATTAACAACAACAAAATCGGTTTCCCCCAAACAACTACTAAGTTCCAGCCTGCTTTATCTCACATTATTACTGAAGCGGGGGACAGGAAAGGGGAGCATTATCCCAAAGCAATAAACATCAGCGGTAACTAATTGGTTTGCTACCTCTTTCAACAAGTCAAAGGAGCTCATAATCCCAGCTGTGTGCACCACTTTTTCCACTTCTTGTTTTCACCTCTCTCTCTGCGCATCTACTTCTCCCCACTTCCTCCAATACAAACCTCCATTATTAATAAGGAACTTTTAAAAGACAGGAAGAAAAGCTCAGCTGTATTTCATCTCCTATTTTTTTTATCAGGTAAGAGAGCAAGCACTAGAACCTCTCACACACAACTTTTCGCACAAAACTCTATCCTCTGAAAATGTGCATTCCCTTTCCAACAAAGCAGGCCAAAGGAATAGTTTGCACTGCCCTTTATACACCAGGAGAAGAACTAACATTACTAGGGAGCACAGTACATGTAGCTACAGCTTATTTGTAGCCTTTCTACCCATATTTGCAACATTGGGCAGACACCTGATTCACCCCCTCCCTTTGAGCACCATGGGTTTACCAGACCAGGGTAAACAGAATTTTAGACTCACCTTAGCGTTTCATTGAATCTGACTGTAGCAGCACAATGAAATATAATATTAATGCATTCTATAAGTTCTTCCTTGATTGGTTGACTAAGATGCAGTTCAGGCTGTGTAAGCTCACTCACAACCACTATTATTTTTTCTTTGAAGTCTGGTTGCTCTTCTCTCAACCTGTCAAAGAGCTGTCAAAAATAACAGGACTATAAACTCAGAGAAGGTAAGAAAAACATTTCACTTGAGTGAAGAAAGATCCCACATTCTTTGTCTATACCTCCTAACTTCTCAAGATCATCAGGAAGTTACAACAGTGCAAAAGCAAAACCATAAAAATATGTTACAGACTCCTCATAAAGTAACTATATTTTTTTCCAAAATAAGGAAAGGGAACAGTCTACCCACTTCCCAAGCTTGATAATAGCTATACAAGTTCTTATAAAAGTCATGCTGGATTTTAGGTTTAGAAATCTTGCATTAAGAGTTACAAATTTCCAGTGATTTAAGAAATGCCATCCTCAAATTATCCCAGTCTTGGAGAATTTCCAGATTATTTTAAAAAACCCAAAAAAGCAAAACACAACAAGAAATTGTTTCTCTGGCTAGTTAAAAGAAAAAAGGCATACCCCGTTAGAACATCTGATTAAGCTTTATCAAATTAGCGCTCAACAATTCCCCCTGAAAAAAAAATCTCACCAAAATTATATTCCCTCAAGATTTCTCCTCATAAATAGCTGGGTTCTAACCAGGTGGCTTAACACACAGATCAAAATTCTTGCCTCATCTTATTTACACTCATTAGTATACATGTTTCCCTGAGTCACACAGTACTGTGGGAATAAAACACCTTTGAAAGCTGCAGGAGAGCAGACCCTCCTTTACTGTCCAGGGGCCAATACCTTGCAACTGCTTCAGTGCCAGTCAATTGTATTGTATTAAAATCACAGATGTACTTCCTTTTTCCCCTCCAAGCATGCAGTTATACCAAATACAAATAGTCAAAAGATATTTCCTTACAGAATGATGTTAATCAATTTTAAACTATAAATTAAGTCACCTAATGATGCAGTCTCGCAACACTTCAGGCAATCTAAGTTTGTATTTCTACCACAGAGACTGGTCCTTCTAATTTCTTTATTTCTGTTGCTTCTCTGACACTGGCAAGAGCAAGAAGCTCTAGAGCTGTGTGAGCAGCTGCAGGTCCAGCTCTTTTTTTTAGAGATGTTTTTTCAGTCCAAACATGAGCTAATGCAGCTCATGGTGTGGCCACCTGAAGTAGCAGGGCTTATTCTACTGTGACAACATGGGATATCTCCACTTTTTGAGGCCTTGACTGGACTTTGCAAACACGAAGCTTTACTTCATAGGACAAAGCTGCCAAGAGAGCATTTAAAGCCTCTGCAAGTCTTATGGGTACAGCAAAGAGCTCTTACCTAAGGGCAGAAACTTTGTGTGACTTGAAAAATAAACTTGCTATGTGTTTTGGGGGGAATGATGGCACCTTCCTCCAGGGAGCTGAAGCAATTGCCTGTTAACCATATTTATGTGTGATATTGCATTATGACAGAAAAGCATGGATGAGCTCTTAAAGAGACAGTTTTTATTTTTCATACATCCCTCAAATCTGTTATACCCCTTTTCACATCCACAGTCATGCACTATTCCTGCACACTTCTCACTAGCACTGACACCAGTACTAAGGAGAAGAAATACCTAGACTGCATGCAATACATATGGCAAATCAGCAGAGGAATTAGATATCTGAAGTCCAAAGAAAGTAGAAACCTCAACACTGTTTTGCTATTTGTAGCTCAGTTTATTTCACATTTATTTTATTTATTACCACATTCACCCATTTAGATTTCAAACTCTCCAAGAAACAGAACCTTCAAGCATCAGTAGAACACTTAATGAGTCCATCTAAATTGTGAAGAATTACTGGCAGTGCCCTTGCAACTGAACAGCCTAAGACAATAGATCTTATTAAAATTTTCATAGGCTTTTGGGAGAGTCTTGATGACATTACAGCCATTTAAATGATGGACTTTCAGTCTTGTCTAATCATTTGATGAAGACAGAACAAACACCTGGGCCCATTCTACATCTCTGCACAGATGAGCAACTCCATCCCTGCATGTTCCTGCCTCAAGCAATAACTCTGCTTACCAGGACTTCTGCTGTGAACCTGCTCCAGCAATAAGTGCTCACCAAGACTCCAATCACAGCAGATTTTTTTTTATCTCAACAGGAGCTGGTACAGACTACAAGCAGACTTTGACTCAAATTTAAAAGCCTTTTACAACAGGTTTCCCAAAAGCCACACTGAGCCCTGCAGCTTAGCAAAGTTTAAGTCAGTCCACGCTACTGCTGCTTCTCCCTCTGCCCAAATACTCCCCACTTTTCTTTGGGTAATAGCATATACAAGAAGTGGAATGAGAAATTTTTCCTTTTTCATCTCAGAGCTTGGTTTGGAGATCTTTTCCTTGTTTCAGGGCAGTGACAAACTGAGGGTTTTATGTAGAGAGAACGTGCAACTGAATTTTAAGATAGAACCCCACTGTAACTCATTCTGTTGTGTTTTATGACATTGCACAAGACTGCAGGAAGATGCTTTTGAAAATGAGCTACAGTTTTGACTGGTTACAGAAAATAATTAACTAGGGAACAGCCATCTTCATATCTGCTATAATCCCAGCTAGTCAGAGTCATAGAAATCCATTGCCTTACTCTAAACAACTTGCCCCTAAGTGCCTCCATAGTTCCTTATTGATGCCCCTTTAGCACCTTCTAAGAACACACTTTGTACAGACTACATTGCATCTCAGTGAAAAAATTAAACTGCTGACAGCCCTGTCTCATAAGAGAAAGGCTTAGATAGAAATAAACAAACTCTGCTTTAGCAAAGCTCATGCTAGAAATCTCTCCTCATCCTGTTCATCCTTCCCATCATGAACAGGACACTCTCTAAGGAGATGGATGGGCAACAGAGATGGATGATTCTACACTTAGTACGAATGGCCAGCCTAGCTCACCAGAATATTAAGGTAATGAGTCTTTTCAGGAGCAAAGTACTTGACCCAGCATGCACAGAAAATCATGTAGAGAGCCACTTTGGTAAGTCCACAGCACAGACCTTCCAGTGCCTTTCTAGTTCTCACAGGCTGACCAACAGAAATCTGTAACAATCTGCTAAGCCAAATATTTCTGCTCCACTTACATTGGTAAGTTCCTGTTGAGATGGCACATTCTTATTTACTGCTAGATACAGTAGCACATTCCAGAAAAAAACAGAAGGCACAAGGTGAAAAAGTGACTTGCTTGAGATCTTAGAAAGGGTCTCAATGCATCTTACAACTCCCAGCCCACTACCTGTTGTACTTGATTTTATATTCTCTTAACAAGCTCTAACATAGGTTTTTACTTCTCATTTCTGCATTACAGCTGAACATCCTCCTCCCGAATAAAATACAGGATAATTTTCAACTATCTGCTTTGCTAGAGACTAACAGCTTGAAGCAGCTATAGAGGCACTGCTAGGTCTTAGATTTTTGTATTTCTGTTACAACAAAACAACCCCAAACATTTAATATTAACATTTCACTTTAGACAAACTGAAGCTGTTCTCAAAATTCAATGGGACCATCATAATGAAGGACAAAAATGAATTTTGTGAGCATATGACACATACCTTACAGCTGGTAATTTCTTCTATTCGTGCTTCAGGTGTCTGACTTGCTTTTTTTCTTACCAGCACATACACTGCTTTCACTTTAGGACAGGATCTGAGCAGCTTTTCCAAAAGCACTTTTCCCACAAAGCCTGTAGCTCCTGTCAGGAGGATGTTTTTTCCTTCATAGTATTCGGGAATGGAAACCATTGTGACCTTTACAAAAGATAAAAACAAAAAGTATGTAAAAACTTACAGAGTTCAGATTTGCAGAAGATTGAATAATTATATCCGTGCTGTTTATACCTGAAAGAAATGCTTAACGGATTTTTTTCCCTATAACCAGTACTTGAAGCTGTCTTTTTTCACAACATTCTGAAAGACTCCCACCAGATGTTCTTGTAAACTGCCCCTGTTAACAGAGTTTTAAGGACTGAGACACCCACTCAGCCAGGAAAATAGCTCAACTTCAGTCTATTTTTGCCTCTGTGTGCACGGTCCTTCACCACTCCAAGGGGCTGCTCCATGTAAACTGGAGGTTGTACCACTAAAATGTAATCACAAGTGGATCCTTCAAACCCACTGACAGAAGACAGGGAGCCAAGCATCCCAATTGCTGGCCTTGGAATTTTGACTGTGCCAGCAGAGCCCCCTGTCACCGCTAGGATGAGCCTCCCTACCAACCAACTAAACCAGAGAGAAGGTTGAGTTAGTTGTTTGGAATGGGACTGATGGTTTTACATTGATTACAAAAAACTCATACAGATCCACAGATAAGGGTTTTCCAATTTCTTCGTCCTTTAAGTCATTTGGGAGGAAAAAAAAACAACAACCAAGTCATTAGAATTCTCAACAAACTAAATTTGAGTTAGCCACAAATACACCTCCTAATAAAATGAAAGGTAAGGGATTATTACTCAAATTCAGCACGATGCTAGAAAGTGTTTTAGGTTCTGCTTCAGTTAATAAGTTAACCTTGAGAATCGTGATTCTTTCCTCTCCCTTCATCAGCCTCTTGGAAATGATGTCATTCTTGCTAAGAGAAACTGAAACTCATTTTAAGGACAAATGTGGCATGTCTCACAGTAAAGTGAGAACATGACCTTTAGCATCTCTAGGACTCAATCCCAATGCATCATCCTGAGCTGCCATTCTTTGAAGTCAGATATAGCAACAACTTTACTGTGACCCTTAACCAGCTTACTTTCACTAGGTAAGGATGTGGCATTATGGATATACTTCCACCGCATTTTACCCATCTTTCTGATTGGACTCAGAAAAATCCTGAGCTGCTGTAGAGAACGTCTAATTCTAGTCCTCTACAGCAGCTCCACGCAAACTGTTACAACCAGAACCCTCCCAAAAGGGACCACAGAGAGTCACAGAATGTTCTGAGTTGGAAAGGACCCACAAGGAACATCCAGTTCCCAAGTGAATGGCCCCAAGGGGACTGACCCCACAACCTTGGTGTTACCATCAGCTGAGCTGATCTCAGGGATAGATTCCATAAAACCATGGTACTAAAAAAACACCCAACAAAACTGAGCCTCTTTAAACACAGGTGGAACGTTTCTTAGGCAAATAAGGATTACAACACTGAATACCTTCACAGGGTGAGAACCTTTCTTCACCTGCCACCCAAGAATAAAGGTGCAACTTCTAAATACACCAAGTTCTTTCGAGACAGCAAGATACTGCAAGCAGGGACTTACTAGGGAATGCACAGAATGTATGTTAGGAGTGAACAGCTAATTCATCCTTTTTGCCTGAAAAGTAAGTAAATATTTTTGGAACACCTATTTGTCAGGTACTCGCCATATCAAAGCAATTGTGCTCTGTTTTTCATGTGCTCATATCTCAACAGTCTCTGAACAAGTTCCAAACAATTACTTGCTAGAAATGAGTTACTACCTGCACGAGTCCTGGTCTCACAAGTCTGGGTACCAAGTGCTATGTCAGATACTCCAAATCCTTATTTTGACTCCTTTTTTTGAGAAGTGAAGCATCTAACTGATAGTAGGATACAGCAGCAAGTTTAGAGCAGAACAGGCACTACTGTTTCCACTCACCACAGTATAGCATCCAGAATTGTTTCTTTGAAGGTCAAGAGAAAAAGCTATTTACATTAAGCCACTTTTACCACACAGTTAAGAGACTCTAATGCAAATTTGAAAGCATAACTCCTGCCACAAAGCATGGAGTGCAAGACACAGCATGCTTATGAGTCATTTTTCCCTGTTCAATTAAGATACAGGCCTGTTGTCTTTACCATGGCTCAAAGTCACAGTTAATGCTCTTCAGGTATGTCTTCCCCATAACTTTTGTTTTCCTGGTCTTTGTGTACACCATTCAATTCCCTTTCCTCCTAAAAATGTGCATGATCACTTCCACAAATAGGACAGGATTTCGGTTCCCTCAAAGAGGGAGGCAAAACCTCATGCAATCATTACTGCAGCAATTCTGTCACTAAGATTCAGTTTTGTCATGGTTCCTACATAACCTTCTTACTAATTTACCCAACTAGCCATAATTTCTATTTTTTTTTTTTACACCTTGAGACTCTGTGAGAGTACCTAAAACTGTCCATTCACCTGTTCTTCCTCAAAGAAAGGTTTAATCCTGCTTCTGACACAATGCCACAGCCCCAGCCTGCAAACCTGCTCACATGGGCAGAGTCTCTGGCTGTGTCCACACAGGAACCTTGGACAACACCCGGTACGTGGCTGTGGTCCAACATCTGTTTCTGAAAGCTAAAGCAATGAAAAGTTATGCTGCCAGTGAAAATACCTGTGTTGCTGTAGTCCAGCTTTTTAAGTGACTGGAAAATCTGACAATATTTAGGCTCATGTGATGTAAAGAAAACTGGAACAAAATAGATCAAAGTTTCCTGCCTCAGTCATTTCTGACCATATTCCTTTGTGTAAGAGGCTGAAATCAGAACACCAGGCCTACAAAACATTGACATCCAGAGCTACGATGAACCATAATGATGAAATTGGTTCAATTAAAAAACCAGGAACATCCACAAATACTCACATTCCCACTTGGGAGGCAACAACACTTAAATGTTTGCAGGCTAATACTTTATCTTTTTTTTTTTCTTTTTCTTTTAAGGATTGACATGTGTTTCCTTTAAGAAACTCTCAATTCCATTTCCCTTTACCCTGTTCTCCAACAATCAGACTCTGGTAGACCTTATTCATAGAAACTTTCCACACTGAGATTGTCTTCTATTTCCCTTACTCTGGAAGATTCCAGCTAGAAAACATAATTGGTGACTTTTTCAGAAGTACACATTGCTGTCAACATTACAGCAACAAACACAGGGATTGTGAGGAAACTGCCTAAAAGCACCAAACTGGATTTTAAAGGGTAAAACCATGTATGGAATCTAGGTGTGAACAATCAAAGCCTGAAAGCAGCAGCCTATACTTTGCTCTGTTAGAAAGAAAGGTTCTCTCAAGCACCGGGAAAGGAAAGAATGTTCCCATTCTCCACCTACTTTTCCCTGCCTTCTCCAAGAATGCATCTCCCCGTGCCAGTTAGCACAGCACTGCTGGCAACTCCTCATCTCCGACTCGGAAGGGTCTTACCTCACAGGTATAATATATTACCTTTTAAAGTTCTTTGTGGCAGCAAATTACTGAAGAACCACGGAATTGTTAGGGTTGGAAGAACTATTTTATAATTCTGTTTTTAAATAAACCTGTCAAGAAATACATGTAGTTCCTCTCAGAAATTTAGTTTAGTCTCTAACACATAACAAGTTGGTGCGGGTGCAAAGAAAAAAATCTACCTTGCAAGACACCACAGCAAAACCAAAATTAACATTTTAAGGTTGTTAAGTGTCAGCAATCACTTTATCTATCTGTTTTAGAGTACATCTTGTATATTTACAATGGCTGTGAGCCAGCAATACATATTGTCATCAGTTATCCAATCATGTTAGCAGCTACCTCTTCAAACACACACAGAGAACTCCCACCACACACAAAATTGTCTAATGCACACTGTACAATATCTAAAAGCCCGTATCACAGACTCTTTTTGGAGCTAATAAGCAATAACAGTCTGGAATAAAGCAATCTGACAGTTGAAAGGCTTAATAACAGTTCTGTAAAGAATTCTTGCTCTAGAAGAGAAATGATCAAAATTCCCACATTACCCAAGGTATAAACAGCCTTTGCCACAGGAATCTCACGTGAAGCTGCTACTGAGCAGCTGCTGCTGGGATCCTTCTGAATTCACAGGTTCAGGGCTAAGCCCACGGTGACACTTCGTAGAGATGCCTGTGTCAAGGGTGCTGTCCTCTGATAAATCAAGAGTTCATAAGCACTTCAGGAAAAAAAAAAAAAAGAAAAACCACNCCACCACCAAACCAACACTCCAGGATCCTAGCCAACATTCCCCATCTTGTAAAAAATTCTCATGTCCAAGGCTGAGCAAGTGCTATTATGGAGCAAACAACAGCAGCTCTGTTTGCCTCCAGAGCTACTGCAGCAATATTTAACTCACAGCTTCAGAGGGCTCTGATTCTCAAAACAAGGACAATTCTGTTTTTAACAGGAAAATGATCAGTTCCCAGATTTGTCCAAACACAGATCAAGATGCTTAAAGATGTGCTTTCCAAGTGCCAGGAAAGCCTGCTGCAGTTCCACTGAATGTTTAAATGCTAAATCCAGCAACTAGAGAGTGTGCATGCGTGTCCTTGTTAGAGATTAAATTCTCTGTCTTCTAGTTTATCACTGACAAACATTAGGTCAACTGCATGCTCCCTTCAAATTCAATCCTATCAAGATTATCGCTCACAGGAAATAGAAAATGTGCATTTCCCAACCTCTCAAACATCAGCAGCAAACCACAAAGTTCGGCAAAAAACACAGCCCAACAAATCAATTTCCCCCTTCCCTCTGACAGACTGAACCCAGCACTAGCAGGAGTAAAAAGCAGAAAAGGTGGTAGGAGCATTTTGTTTATGTATACGCAGAAGATGAAATTCATCCAGACATCAAATCTGAGTGCACCAAGTATGTTTGAACACCACACACACACCCCAGACAAAAAATCATTATGGAAGTTCCTCATATAGAGCTCCAATTGCCACATTGCAAGGACACCATTGCAAGCCAAAAAAAAATACATCTCTGGGAACTGGAGTGATTGGAGAGACTCCGGCAACAAAGGAAGTAATATTTAACTCATCTAAACAAGGTTCCTGCCAGAAAGACAAGTCTGGGTCATGTCATATCATCGTGTCTCATTTCATCTGTGCCTTGTTTCCACAGAAGTAAATCAGTGAATGCTATCAGCAGAATGCCCACATTTTCAAGCACCACAAGGGCCAATGACCTGCCCTATGTGGCCAATACTTAGCCAGCGTATCTGCAAAGGAAACAGTCTGTTTGTCTTTGTGGTCCAAGGTTATATCCATTGGGAAACCTTATCTGTGAAAGATACTGCTTCAAAAGATGAGCAGAGACTCTAAACTGCTTTGGGTGCAAGTTAACCTTAAAGCACACCTATTCCAAACTTCCCAATCACGTGGAAGAGTTGGGATTCTTCCCTCAACTAGCAGGAAGACAGGCTTATCCACGTTTTAGACGTCACCAACATTCTTATCTACTCTCAGCGAGTGCATCTTCTTTACTAGCTATAAGCCAGGGACCAAGAAAATGTGGCGCACTTCCAGGAGCTGGAAAACACACTGGCAGGCTTGGAAGCTAATTAGAACAACTAAATTTTGGAGAATTATCAAAATGGGCCCACGAATCCAACATGAGCTAGCCAGCCTTTGGCTTGGCCCTGGTTATATGCCAGACCTCAAGTGTCTCAGTCCACACTCTGCACACGGTTATGGGGATGGATTCAGGGCAATACTGCGTTCTCTACACGTGAAATGCAACAAAACAAAATCAAACTGAAGGACCAGGCCCAAGTCACAACTGCAGCATGGATAAATACCTCCAGAAGACCCAAAATTTCATGGCAAAGAATATGGCAAACTTGTGGCTGACACTCAGTGAAGAAAGAGAATTTCTGAAAAGTAACAAGGCATTTCAAACTAGCTGAACACCTTCAGGATTGAAGACTATAAAGAAACTTCCCAACTACCAGTGAAGAGATTTGTCCTCTTTAAATCATTTATCTAAATGAAACACAATACCAGTTCGAGTAACCAATCTAGGTGGGTCAAAGTTTACATAGCTGAGTGTATAGCTCTATGTACAAAAATAAAGCAGACTTGCTTTTCAAACAGTTCTCCTCACTATTCTTAACCACTGAAATGTGCTAGATACTGAACACTTGCCCTGGAGGGTGTGCCCCTCAAGCTACATTCCCCCTGGATATATTACTACCTCTGGCAGCACATGCATTCAAGGTAAGGAGCATTATTCAATTGATTTAGGTGAAACTTAGCTAATACTGCATGTGATCTATTTAACAGCACTACAGCACATTAGTATCAAAATCCAGACTGACACCAGACATGGAAGTGGTTCTGTTGCTTTCTTTTAGATGACAATGACAAAAGCCATGTACAGTATTCACTCAATTGCTTTGGGAAGATGGTGAATTCAACGAACCCATGACCACCCAATAACTTACTAGCAGAATTCAGCCCAACTCACCAACTACTCCACTGAAGAAGCCGCCCTTGTGAAATAAGATACTCTGAAGTGACGGCTGTGCTCACAATCATGGAGTATTTAACCTCTTTTAATCCTTTAGTCTTATGGAGCAGAACCTGATTTCACTGTGGGCCACCGCTGCGCTGATCTCAGCAGAACTCTGTCGGAGCTATTCAATGCACGTGGTTACACAGATATTTCTTAAGCACGTGTTCACACACCTTCCTTCAGCCAAAGTTCTGACTTTACTACAAATTTCCACTTACTTGTGCTTCTACTCAAAGGGATTCTGTACCAGATCACTTTGTAATGACTTCTTAGAAAGTAATCTTTTCAAAAGGAAGTCCCTTGCTTTGCTGTAACTATGTTGCTTTTACACAGTCCCTCCTCTGAAAATGAATGAAAACCAAGGGTTTTACTCTTCCTTTGTAATTAGGTTGTAAATTGACGTTTTACTGAATGGTTTACTGTTTGAGCTTAGTCCTCAAGTGCATAATGAAGGAAAAGAAAAAGTATCTTCTGGTATAGTTAAACTCGTTTCTCAAAATTGCACAGAAGGCACAGATGAGGTCAGAAATTAAGCAATTCCAGGAAAGTATATCCCACATAAGAACATTCACTGTATTCCATCTCCAGTTCACATGAAAATATGTTTAACACACATGCAGGGAGATTTTAAAGAAGTTCTAGGAAATCAAGAGGCAGGCAGATTCAAGATTTGCTAAACAGAAGCTGACTTCCAGATCATTTTATCTAATTTAATTGTAAATCTGCATTAGAAATCTCACTTGCACTTTTGGTTATGAAAGGATTACAAGATAAAGCCTCACTGTTTATCAGGGTAGTTGCATAAATCATGGCTCTTACTTTGCATAAATCATTACTCTTGAGTTAACCCTGAACAGAACCTGTCTGACGGACACATCTACAGCACAATGAGCAGAGCAGCACCCGCAGCCGACTCTCCATCACTCCGTTGTTATTCACTGCCTTAGGAAAACAGGCCAAAGGCATCACCTCAGCCTTTACATGAGCCTGCTGATACCCAGCCCTGGTTATCACCGGGGAAAGCTTTAGCAGCAGCAGGATTATTGCTCCACATGCTACTGTGACATTGTCATTTTGCTGGGAGGGGAAAGGCAAAAATCAAGTAAATGGAAGGGGGTGGGAGAACATACAACATGCAAGTGCTCATCAGTTTGTCAACTTGCAGTGATAAGAGACTTTCAGTCTTTAAATTTCAGGGTTAACTCCCTAATCTTAGTAATTAAAACTCAGATTCACCTTTTTCATATTGATCAGACAAGACAAGGATAACTACCTCAAAACTGCAACTGCAATTATGTTCTGTTAAAACTTATTATTCACGAAGTAATTACAACTGGAATACTTAATCAAGAACAAAAAGCCCAGCTCTTATTCTTCTCATGTTTTAAATTACAGAGAAGGCTTGAATCACATTTTACAATAGACATTACACGATGAATTTGAAGTCCTAGGAATCAGCATTTCCAGACTCCTTCCATACTTTCCCAAATCCCTTACAGTTAAAAATGGTATTTCTCTTCTATTATCTTCCTGCAGGAATTCACAATACTTCTTTGGAAACCAAAAATTTTCTCATTTATCCACCAAGTTGTGTTTGAAACACAATCACCTTCTAAAGTAAAAAAAAAAAAAAAACAAACCAAAACACACTGGTTTTCCTTTCTTCCGATACATGCAGAACAAACTACCGCCAAAAAAACAAAAGCCCATTTCCACAATTTTCTTATCTTTAGAAGATATTAAAGCAAATTGTACCAAGAGAATGCCTACCTGTCTCCCAAACAGGATGTTGGCAGCCTCCCTCCTCCCTCCTCCTCCTCGGCAGGACGGCCGATACTGATCGTGCAGACGCCCGTGCAGACGCCGAGAGCTCCAACCTTAACTCCTATTTATGCTAATGGATGTCTTCGCCGGATCTATCAATTACGCCTCTTGCACAAGGAGCTCTACAAATGTACAAACATCGGGCTGAACAACGGCGCGGGAAGGGGTGAGGGGGTGAGCACACGCTAACCCCGACATCTGCTGAGGGCACAGCCTTTGTCCCCGCTCCCAGGGGAGGAGGTGACCGTACATCCCGGCCGTCCCCGCTGCCGGAGAAAGCCCCACAGAAGGACCGGGCTCACTACAAACCCTGGAGCGTTGGAGACGCTCAGAAAACAATGGGAATACCTAGTCTATTCAGATAGACAGGATTTGTTACCAGTTTGCAGCTTCCAAACTGGGCAAGTGCGGAGGTTAAACAAAGCAGGGCTGCAAGACTTCTTACTGCAAGGCTTGGAATCAGCAACAGGGAGAAAACTATGGATGTGCATGACGGCATTAACCGTGCCCGGACACCGAATGTTTACATAATGCAAGTCCTCCACACAACAAACCACACTAGCCAAGCACAATTTTTGCTGATATAGGTTCCTTTTCAGGATTTTTAGCTTGCCACTCAGCAGCTCAGCAGCTCTGCTTCCTGCATACAAGTAACAAGCAAACTACACTGAGCATCCTCGAACACTGAATATTTTGTGACAAAAAACTAAGCACACGCAACTTCTGGCTGAAGAAGCCAACCAAGTCCGCAGTCAGCGCAACAATTCATGCCTTCAACAACATCCAGGACCTTCTCAGGCACTCACTAAATCCTCCCAAATGGCTGTATAACATTTTAGTTTGTTGTGCATCCCCTTCCGAACACCGGAAACAACAATCCTTGTGAGGAACTGGGAGCTCCTCCAAGAGCCAGAACTCAGAAACAAGAGGATGACAGAGAGACCTTCACTTTGTAGCAGCCAGGAGATTCAGATTGGCCTTTCAGGAGCTAAGAGAGGTGGTATGGATGGTTACAGTTTTGCTTACATGTTAAATTTTATGGACAACTATCAGCTGCTGTAGATGACTAAGATGTGCACAGGCTGGGTTATTCTGGAACTGTAGGAAGAAAAACATTTATCATGTCCAAAACCTAGAGCCACACTTAACTTAGAACAACTCCCCCAATGTGTTTTCATTGTTAAAATTGTGTCTAGCAAAGCTTCACTATACCTACAGTCCAGCAATAAGGACCAAGTACTTGCAGTAAAAAGTCAGAGATCTAGATTACTTTATAGCTCGGCACCAGGTAGAGGCAAAAACTCCCCCATAAAAACATAACCCATAAAATTAACCTTTCCTATCCATCTCTAGGTTTTTGATGGGGAAATGGCTGATTTTTAAGGCATCTATATGTGAGTGGAGGGTGAAACACAGGGTAGAGAAGCTGAAGGGTGAAAATCCTAGAAATCTACCCTATACCCGTATATAATGTCTAAATTGCTGAAATAATGGTATCTCAGTTGAGAAGCACAGACATGACACACAAATTGGGGAAGTTGGGGATCAAGAAATTCTAGCCTGCTTCAGTAAAGACGGATGTAACAGATAGTAAAACCCCTACACGCTCCACTTTTTAATTATTACCGAAAGAGTTATTAAAATATTTAAAAAAAAAAAAGTTTCAGTTGCTAAAACCTTGAAGTAGGTTAAATGAAATTAAAGGTCCCTATTTTCATGGGATTCAAGCTGGTTTCGATTACAAGCTCGCTGCCAACCACTGTATCCCTGTATGACAGCCACGCTACGAACTCCACTCGGGGGAGCCTTGGGAGGAGGACTCAGGCGAGCCTCGGGGCAGGGCACGGCCGGAGGAAAGGCTCTCCTGCTCCCGCGGGAGCGCTCCCGGCGCTGCGGGCGCGGCCCAGCCCGGCTCTCCCCGCAGCGGCACGGG
>WBMY01016600.1:12867-59139 GCA_013397315.1 Donacobius atricapilla
GATGTGGGGTCGGGGATGTGTCCAGGATCGGGGATGTGTCCAGGATCCGGGATGTGTCCAGGATCCGGGATGTGTCCAGGATCGGGGTTCTCTCAGGGCCTGGGGCCACCTCCGCGCTCGGGCCCGTGCTCGGCTTAGCCCGGTTCTTTCCTGCAGCCTGTGTGAGAGCAGTAGTGACTTGTCAGAAACGTCTCCATAATCGCTGAGGAAGTTACCGTGGTCAGCAGAGGCGTTTCCCCGCTTCAGTAACCATGATTTTGTTCCAGACTTGGCAGAATCCCCGACTGGTTTGGGTGGGAAGGGACCTCAGAGCCCACCCAGTGCCGCGGCAGCGACACCTCCCGTGTCCCGGGCTGCTCCCAGCTCGTGTCCAGCCTGGCCTTGGGCTCTGCCAGGGGCGGCCACAGCTGCTCTGGGGAGAGCTTCATCCTGTGGTGGTGCCGAGACTGAGGATTGCAGGAGATCGCCGCAAGGATCTGCCTCTGCCCCTCCTGCCCAGCCCCTCCTTGCTGCATTTCCCCATCCTCTGCTGGCTGGAAGGACTGTACTTAGAGCAGATTTCGGTGCTTTGGTGATGAGCAGGAGATGTTTTTGCCCCCATCTGCCTCTAACAAACACTCCAAGTGAGGCATTAATATTTCCAAACACACACTGAGAGCACTCGGTGATTTGAGAGAGCTAACAGAGCTAACCCTGTAATTTGGCACAGGGTGCCTTGCACGTGGATGAAAGCAGGGAGGGAGGATGGTGGGATGTGTTCTCCGGGCTGGACTGCTCTGCTCCGTGTCCTGGAGAAGATGGGGATGAAGAAGGGCAATAACCACAGTGAAATGAGTTCCTCTGTGGAGCTTTTCTGAAATGTTTATGTATTTCTGTAGTTTGTATATGTAGCAAGAGGCCAAAGTGCATCTGAATTGGAGTTTTCCTCTTCAACTGCAAGCATGAAGTGAGTGAAGGCATTGCAGCTTTGCAGAGTCCTCGCACAAAGGGCTGCACTTCTCAGAGACCCTCCTGCATCCTTGGGAGGGCTTGGATGGGCTTAGCTCGTGTTCTGCTTCATGCAGGAACCTTTCCCCCTTGCAGGAAATTATTTCTGGGCCTTTCCTGCACCTTCCAAAGTTCCTGTTCCCCTGTGCAGTGCTGTTGTTACAGAGCGTGAGGAGCTTCCCAGGGCTCTTTCCTGCAGCTGCTCCTTCCAGACTGGAATTCAGTTCCGTTTCAGACACCTCTTCCCTCTTTTTCTTTTTTTTTTCTTTTTTCCCCACAGCTACAGTTGCTAAAGTGATTGACAGATTTGAGGATGAAACCACGGATGACATTTTGCCTGTTGGTAATATCAGGAAAAGAGCCTCAGCCTCTCTCCTGGAAGCTGATAAGAGGTACAGTGGAAAAGCCACATCTCGGAAAGCTTTGCGGGAAGAGCTCTGGGGAGACGCTCTGTCTGAAGAAGGATCTGGTAAGAGATCTCATTTTTTTCCCCCTTTTTGCTGGCAAACCATGATGTCAGCACGTGACTGAGCGTGGCAAACCTCAGGGCCCTGTTGCAGGGCAAGGAACAGCTACAATTAGGTTGGACATCAAATAGCCCAAACCTGAGCTGTTGATAAATTTTTCTGCTAAGTTAATAACTTTTTTTCTCTCATTAATTAGCAGAAGAAGCTTTAGATGACTGGTACAGTGACATTGAAGGCTCAGAAGAGGAGGACAGTGTTGGCACTAAGGCCAGGGAGAAGCCCAGCAGTGCTGGCAGTGAGCAGGAGGATGACTTGGAGGACGATGAAGAGGCCAAGGCACCAAAGTTCAGCTTCCAGAATATCACAGACTTTGAGAAGTTTACAGAGGGCATGGACGATGCAGGGAGCAGTGAAGGGGAGGAGGAAGATGAGGATCAGGATGAAGATGATGCTGACATGGAAGAAGGAGGTGAAGAGGAGGAGGAATTTGGGAGTGCAAACCACGACGATGGGAAGGAAGCCAAGGACAGCGAAGATGATGGGGGAGTGCAGACCTTCTCCAGAGGACGGGAGTCTGAGGAAGTGGAGAAGGGCAAAGCTGTGAGGAACCAGCTAGGTTTGTGCATGTTTGCTGTGTGTTTGTGGCAGTGTAAAACCACTGTAAGCCCCTCAGCATGGTGAGGTGCTGTCAGCACCCGGTGCCTGCTGCAGCAGCCCCACGTGTGTGCAGGTGTTCTGCCAGATCTGGTGTCACTTCTGCGCTAACAGCTCATGATGTGAAGTGTATTCATTAGCTTAACTGAACCCGTGCTGGATATCCTCACGGGACCATTGCCTTTGGGAACTTCCTGCACTGGTCCCTGCTGTCATCACTTTGTTTCTTTCCAAAATGGAACTCCCAAAATGCCATTTCTTCCTGTGTGAGCTGTTGAACTATCAAACCTCCGTTTGCAGGCTGTCCTTTGAAACAGCCAAGCAAAGGGATGGTTTGATCTGTGGGTCACAGAGTTGCAGCTGGGTTTTGCTTTGTGCAGAGACAACTTGTGGCTGTGCTGGTCAGTGCATGCCAGGACTGCCCTGAGCAGGAGCGATGCAGCCCAGAGGAGAGGGCCTGAGCTGTCAGGTCCTTCACGAGGAGCGCGTGCTTTGTCTTGCTAACTGATTCTTTTTATTTCCTTTTTGTTGTGAAGCCCTGTGGGATCAGCTGATGGAAGGGAGGATCAAGATGCAGAAGGTGCTCATGACTGCCAACAGGCTGCCCCAGTCAGACACCTACCCCAGGTTCAGGAAGGAAGGGGGACAGGACTTTGACAACGCTGTGGAGAACTGTAAGAGCCTTTCAATCTTTCTCCTTTGCTCAGACTCTTACAAACAATTGCTTGTTGCTGTTCAGTGCAGAGCTGGGCTGCTTTGTCCAGTGCCACCTTGTACCGGTTTTGTGCTGGGCCAGTGAATGCAAAGGTTTGCCCAAGGCAGGAGTAACGCAGCCCGAAGGGTCTGTGCAGATGAATTCCAGCATGGAGCTGCTTCATCTGTTCATTCCTGAGATCACTGCTCATGGCACTGATCTGATGAGATCTGTAGGAGAGTCTCCAACATGAAATCACAGCATGCAGGCTCCAGTTGGTAGGTGCAGAGTGCTGGGCTTTAGGGTGGTGTGGGTCTGTTCAATGTTTATGTTTGGACACCTTTTTCCTGGCCTCGAGGTGAATGCTCAGGGAGACAGAGCAGTCAGGGGCCATCAGCCATGCCCTGACCTTGGCCCTGCAGCCAGTTTTGGCTGTGATCCCCTGCCTTACTCCTGCCGGGACAGGGCAGTCAGCTTACCTGCAGCTACAGGTGAGCTGCTTTCTGCTTTAAACTTGGCTCTGCTGCTTTAAATGAAGTGATTAAGGACAAAAAGGCAAACTCCCACCAATGCTGTGCTGACCTTTCAGTGGAACACACGCTATTAATGTCCTTAATGAGATGCATTACAACCTGCCCCAGCTCCGTGTTTCATTACAGGTCTAAGATGCAATATCATTAAAGACCTTTAACAGAAACAATGGTTGACATTTTGGTATTTCCCATAAGCAAAATGCACCCAAGAGCATGGAGTGTAATGTCCCCAGTGGTGCAGAGGCTGATCCCTCAGCTGCGCAGAGCTCTGAGGGAAACTCCGGGGCTGAGAGCTGCTGAATGATCCCCTCCTCTCCTTCCGCTCATCATCTGGGCAGGGGAGTTGTGGGAGTTCACTCTGATCTTCCTCGTAGCTTGGGTTTGTGTTCTATGAAGACAGAACATAAACCTGGAGTGGCCTGGGTGATGTTAGCAGAGGAAATCTCGGGCTGACAGATGGGAAATGCAGAATTTAGGAACATTCTCCTACTGCTGCTACACTTGTACGTGATGAGCTCAGCCTTGGACAGGATTTGGGATCATCATGACATGGACACTGCTTTGGCCTGGGTGATGCTCTCCTTTCAGGGAAGCCTCAGCACTTCTGTCCAAACCCACAAAATAAATCTGGCACGTTTTCATCATCCTCATTGAGCAGGAGGGAATGATTCTGGTTTCAGTTGCACAAAAGACTCGGTGCCAAAATCCCAGACGGTGGGTGAGCCCTGCAGGATGCTGAAGTCAGGAGGCTCCCAGTCCTCTCAGAGCCCCTGGACAAGAGTGTTTCCAATATTTTTTCCCAAATCTTTCCATTTGTCATGAAATTTCTGCTGTGTGCTCCGAGGAAGATTGAATTTTTGGAATTGGAAAATGGTCCTGTTTGTATTTTCCTCTTGGGTATCTCCTACTCAGGACAGCGCTGTTGTGGTGCTGGAATTCCCCAAGGGCTGGAGTGTGATTGTGTTAAAGACTAGACAGCAAGTCTCCATCCATTTGCAGTTTTAAAGCCAAACCTGGGTGAAAATGGCAAGGTCACGCTCATTTTCCAGATTTTGAGAATGGAGGTTACAAAACCTAAAGTGTTTAATTTATTATTTCTGTAATCTTTTATGATTTTTTTTTTTTTTAGTGTTACAACGTGCTTTGGACAACCTTAGATTCCTGAGATCTCAGGTTCTGGTAGATGATTTACTGCAAAATTGCTTATAAATTGAAGTAGAAAATGTTTTGCAGACCTGGCAGCTTTCAGGCTTCACACCCATTTGTCACCCAGCATTTCCCTTTGTGTATAGAACAAGAATTAATTAGGCTGCACTGCAGGAAAAGTTTATGGCCATAATTTATATAGGATGAATTTCTGTTTAAAGAGACAGCATTGCTTTGTTTGTGCTGTCTTACTTTTTATTTCTCTCTCTTTTTTTTTTTTTTAATCTTTAATTATATTCCAGATTTTTTTTTTCTGTCGCCCTTTTTACATACAAATGGGAGACCAAACTGTGGTGGTGGAGCTCATGTTTATTCCTGTTTTGTGCCCACTGAGAAAGCCTGGGTGGTTTTTAGTGCTGAGATAGAGTGGCTGAGCTCTGAAAGCAGCACAAATGTCCAGTGTTGAATGCCCTGCACACACAGACCCTCCCAGCTCACAATTCCCAGGTGCTGCTGCCTGGACTGGGCTCTTCCTCCAAGGCAGATTTGTATTCCCCTGCACTGCATCTTCCAGTCTTGTCCAGGGCTTGAGATGTTGCCTCTGTTTGGGGTCTTGCACGTTCAATTAATGTTTTTCATAATCAATGCGAGTCAGAATTTGCAATCTGCTCCTGATTTGCACATTAAAGAGACCCATTAATTAAAAATTCCAATCCCTGGCATGTTCCCGCAGGATCCCTGCATTATTTACATAGAAAAGGAGTGCAAGGTGCAAGTTTCTGTGCTGTGGCTGTGCACAGATTGCAGGCCTGCCACTCAGATTTCACTGTGCTGGGAGGCTGGAAGGGGATCTCCTGAAATTGTCTCCAAAAATCACCTCAAGGGCAAGGGAGAGCCAGAGTGGAGGTGGAATAAACACTGGTGGAGCCACGTCCAGTGTCAGGGATTAAACAGTTCAGGCTTGTTGTGATAAATCTTGATCGAGTGACAAAGAAACCCACAAATAATTGAGGGACAAGGAGGTAACAAGGGCTTTAAGGAATTAAATCTCTTCATCCTCAAAGGCCCTGAGCTTCCCAGCGCAGGCACGTAGCTTTTTCTTTCTAATCCTGGTTAAAAATACTTAACTGGGAACATTTCAGTGACCAATACTTCATGCTTTTCAAAAGGAGCTGGGAATTGCAGCTTTTAAATAGCAGATAGTGTTATTTTCACTTTATAGTTGGTGAGATGAGTTAAGAATGTGCAGAAACCCAGGTGAGGAAGGTTTTTTTGCCAGAAACGGATGGAAATTGCAGGACCTTAAAGGGACAAGTGGCTGTGCTTTTCTTTTGCAAGAGTTCAGGAGGTCCCTGAAATGTAAACTGCTCACTGCATTTTTTGGCTTTGACTCCATCTTTCACTGGATTAAGAGAAAATACCTGTATTCCACATTTCTGTTCCTCGGCATAAGCTGCAGATAATTTCAAGAAATGGAGGAAATAGTGGGTTTGGTAAAAGTAGATATGCAGGGTGTGTGGGGATGAATTTGCACAGTGGAGGAATAAAAGTAGGGACAACAAATATTAAATTATTTACACTTTGGAGAGCTGTGGTGAAGTTTCACCAAGGTTTGTGATGAGTAATAGAATAAACCTAAATGAAGTGAATCAGATTTTAAAAAACCCAACACCACAGGGCTTTGTTGCCTTCTGAGAAATGAATATGTTGGATTTTTGTTCCTAAAACTTGAGTGACCCAGGTATGTTTCTGGGGTGGAAATAGGTGGAAATTCGTGGTGAGTGTGCTGGGAAAGAGCTGTGCTCCCATCTGGAATATTTCCACGGTCTGGGCCCTGGCACAGCAGGTTGGGTACCTGGTGCCATGACAAATTCTGTGCCTTGGGACTAAAAAGCACTTTTAGACCTCTGAGTGCTTCACACTGAGTATCTTCATTTTCTTCTGGGTTGGTTCTGCAGTATTTTGACATTTGAGAGAGAGGGAAAGATTCTGTTTAATCTCTGGTTAGTGTAAGAGCATGTTCTCAGTGTCTTTTTAATAAGGATTTTCATTGGTCTCTCTTAATCCCAGTCTTTAAAATAATATTTTTACATCCTCCACAACGTCCAGGTAAGTCATGTTGAAGGCACTGATTAAGCAGGGACCAATTTTGGCTGAAATCCAGTCTGCTGTAGGTGCCAGAGAAGCTCTTCCTGGGAGAGAGGATGTGCCTGGCAGGGCCTTCCCCTGCACACACCTGGGTGGGGAACAGCTCTCTGCTGAAATGGGATTTCCTGACACAGGATTGGAATTTTTAAGGGAAGCCTGCAGGACGCAGCAGCCGAGAACTCCCTGGTAATTCTGTTATCACCTCCATTCCTGGATGGCTTTTAGAGCCCCAGTATATCCACACCTCCATCTGGAGATGTTAATGCATTAATACAGAGCAGGGTGAGTGTCACAGGGAGGGGGAGGAACTGAGGCACAGGCAGATTACACAGTTTCCAGAGGCATAGAGCAGTTACAGGATTAATTGGTGCTAGGCAAGATCATGGACTTAAATATATTCCTGCTTTGAAGATTTTACTGGGAGCCTGCACGAATGTGTGACAGCAGAACTGGGTTTCAAGGCTGAGTGTAAATTATTGTGATCAGATCTAGCCCACTTAAAACTGGTAGTTCATTTTAATTGAATTGTATTAGTCTGGACACTTTATGAATACAAAAAGCGTCGGCCCTGCCAGTTCCTGCAGGGTTGGATGTGATTTAAATGGATGTGGATACAGGTGTCCCCAAATTTCACCTCTCCTCTCTGATCTCAGGGAGAATCTGTTCACCTCTTTCTGGGACTGAGCCGAAGCCTGTTGATATTAATGAAGACTCTTCTCTCAGCTGAAAGAAATGAATGAATCAGATCCTCATCTTTTTCTAAATTTTGTGGAATAGGCCACGGAGAGCTTTTGGTGAGGAGTGAGGATGACCAACTCCTGGGCCATCCTGGGTGTTCTGTCTGTGCCAGGGAGTGAGAGGGAAGAGCCACGGAGGGAGAGGCTTCAGACAAGGCCCAGGGCTCCGTTTTGGAGCTCTCTCGTTGCTCTGGGAATGTTCAGTTGGGTCATGGAGTCCGTGGTGTTTTGGGCAGCTGCAGAATTTGGTACCTGTGAGAGGTGCCAGGAAGGTGTTTCGTGGTTTGTCGTTACTGTCTGTGATTTGTTCAGAAGTGCTGTGTGGGAGGGAGTGGAGAAATGCAGGACATTTATTTAACATGCAGTTTTGGGCTGTTTTCAGAGAAAAAACCTCTTTGCCCTCCCTCACAGGGTGCCAAGGCTTTCAGCTTGTGGCACTCAGTATTTTTGGGCAGAATTGTCTCCTTCTCATGTATGGGTGTGCTAAAATGATTTTATAGATTATCTCCATAGCTGTGTGTGTTGTTCAGTGGTGATGTCTGAGGTTTGTTTGGAATCTGCCTTAAATTTGAGTGCAGGAAATGCTGGGACAGTCCCTGGTTGGTGACCTGATCCAGCTCAACGCCAGCCCGTGGGATTACACCACACTCAGCTTTGCCTACACCTGTGTTTCTCAAGATTAATAGCTAATTAAACCGAATTTAGCTAATATTTGTGCATGTTAGTCTGCGTACTGCACAAACAAGATGCAGGGAAACAAAGGCTTTAAAAGTGTCCAGACAAGCGTGTGCAAATGTCGGCTAACTTGGATTAATTGGCAATTGGGTACCATGAGATGGAGACTCGGGGCTTGTCATGATAAATATAATTAATGGCCTGGTATTATGTGGGGAGGTCAGTCTGGATGGGCTAATGTTCCCTTCTGGCCTTAATATCCAGATACAACTACGAAATTTCACATTTGCTCTTCCTTTCTCCTCCTTGCCCACGTACGTGGGGTCTCCAGGCTGGCAGAGGCAGGAGTGTGTGCTGTCAGCTCCTTTGCATTTCCAGTAATGGGAAGCATCAGTTTTTATAAATCTCATTTTTGCCAGCCCCATCCCCTTCCTGGTTTGGGCTGATATCAAGAGATGATGGTTGAGGCGAATCAGCAGAGCATGAACTTCATGGAAGTGTTTCTCTTCCTCCCCTCCTCAGCTTTCCCCCTCCCCCAGTCCCCTCTAACAAACCCCTGAACACCCAGCCTTTATTCTGTTGTTGAATCCAGTTATTTTCTTTACTTTTAGCAAACTCATCGGTGTCTGATCCTGTTGTCCTTGCTGTCAGACGCAGTAACACTGGAGTGAAAGGGCTAAGCTGAGGCTGTTCTGGGACTCTCTGGGAGTCAGCTGAGGCACTGCTCTGGAAGGGGGGTGCAGCCCTGGCTCCTTTGTGCCCAGGGAATACAATTTTCCCCTCTGCAAAGGCTCTTGCATCATTTGCATTCCAATGGAACCAGCAAACTGGGCTTGGGTGTGGAGCAGACCTTTGCTGTCAGCAGCAGAGTCGGCCCTTTTTCCTACCATCATTTCATAAAATTCCCCAAACTCACTGTTTTGGGAAGCACGGAGGGAATGTCGCTCCCATCATTTCCTAAATTTG
Organism: Donacobius atricapilla; assembly: GCA_013397315.1. Lineage (NCBI taxonomy): Eukaryota > Metazoa > Chordata > Aves > Passeriformes > Mimidae > Donacobius > Donacobius atricapilla. Next base: position 21,875 of record WBMY01016600.1, read on the forward strand.
GGCAGATTTCCCAGTTCTTTGTGCTGAAGTCGGTGAGAAATGGGAATGTAACCACACCACCTGTAAAAAAAAATCACCTTTAGCCTATCATTGAGCCTGGGCTGGCTCTCAAAGCTCCTGTCTGAGCCTTTTCAAACAGAATTCTTTCTTTTCTTTCTGTGCCGTGTTGGTTTGGGACCCCAGGACGCTCAGGGGTGCCGGGCTGGAGCTGCTGGGATCCTCCCTGCCCCACCTTGTTCCTCCTGCGGTTCCTTCCACCCTGGGAATTACATCCCAGCTCCTGCCCACAGCCCCATGTCTGAGATGTGACACCTGGAGGAATTCCCCCTCCTTTTCCTGCCTGGGAACATCATCCTGCTGCTGGGAATAGAGAGCAAGCTCCAAAAGTAATACTGACAGGCTTCAGAATTATGATACACTGGAGCTGCGGCGTAATTCTTTGTTGAAGAAGTTAGAGGCCTAAAATGTTAAGGCTTATTGTTATTCCGAGTTGATAATCTCTGCCTTGCTTTAATAATTTTTCCTCATGCCTGGATAGCCTGCGAGTTGCACAATAATCACTCACACAGCTTTGTAATCAATGCCCAAAGTAATAGGATTCCGCTGGCCAACGGCAATTAATAAATTTGTGTCTTTTTTAAAACACTAGCAAGTCGGGCCTGAAATACGACTGACTGGCTTTCCTCATTTGCATATTTATTGCAGTGGAAAAATTCTTGCCGAATGATTGATGTTGAGCCTGCCTCTTGAATTCCAAACAGCACATTATTATGAAATGAAAAATGCCGGCCATACAGTTGATTAAAGTTGAAGACAGTGGAATCGGTGTTTTTTAAGATTGTGGGAGAATTAAAGGCATATTTTAATAGATGTTGACAAGAAGTGAACTAACAAAAGCAAAGCAAAGGATTTGCTTGAAAAGATTTAATCAAACGTGTTTGGTGGGGGATTAATTGCTGGGGATGACGAGTGCAAGTGGCTGGCTGCTGGATGTGAATGGGGAGCATTGTTCCGAGGCCAGCGCATCGAGGGCCATTTTGACCTGGAGTTTAACTCCTGTCCCCCGGGCCTCTGAAGGGAGGGAAGATTCCCCCTCTCCACCCCAGTGCTGGGATGAACCTGTGTGCCGGGTGGAGATTGTGTGCAGCGACTCGGATCCTCCCCTCGGTGTGCGTGCTGGGCACACGGGGGCTCCGTGGCGATGGGGGGGCTCTCCGTGGAGGCAGGGGAGCGCTCCCAGTACGGTGCAGCTCAGCTTTTGTCCTGCATCCCCTCATCCCAGTGCCAGCCGTGCTCCAGCCGTTCTGTGGGAGCGCTTCCCCGGCCGCTGGAGGGGCAGGGAGAATGGGAAGCGTTGCATGCCTGCGATATTCCAGTGATGCCAGAGCCTCAGATTCAATTGAGGGGAAAAAAATCCTTAATTTCCAGTGCTGGCACGGGCTCAGGAGTGGAGCTGTGTGCTGGGGAGGTGGTGGTTCCTGCTGGGGCATCCCAGGAAGGGTTTTTTTCCTTGGATTCAGCGTCCCTGTGGCTGCTCCACGCAGCTGCTTGGGAGGGTGAGATGAGACCCTGTCCTTAGAGGTGATGGGAAGGAGTGCAGGGCTTTTCCTGTGCGGGAATGCTGGGCCTGGAGCGAGGATGGGCGCAGCAGCCCATCCGGATGGGCAGTGCATGGATTCCACGGCAGCTCTGGGGTCAGGCCCTGCAGCCACGGCCCCCCAGTCCGGTTTGTCCACAGCCCCTGGCACCGACAGAAGGGATTTGGTGTGGTTTGAGAGCAGCAGGACAGGGTTCGTCTCTGCTGGGTCTCCTGACACTTTGATCCATGGCAGTGCTATCCCTGAATGGAGCTAAAAACTCCAGGGCTGCTTCCAGCCTGGCTGGAGGGCTGGATAGAACAAGGATGTCTGAGGAGGATTGAGAGAAAGGCACACTTTGATTTACTGGTGCTGGCTCCCAGCGTTCTGGGTGGATTGATCAGCTGCCTGCTGGATCTGGAGCAGCTTTTTTCCCTCCTGGACACAAAATGAAGGGGCTTCCGTGGGTTCTTTGGTGACTCTTCCAAGGTGGTGTCTCAGCACTGCCACTGGGTCCCATCTGAGCTGGAAGTTACGCTCCAGCCACGTTTGTTGTGTTCTTGTTTCAGACAAGGAGCAGCATTACGAAAATCCTGCTGGCGGTAGGAGGGTCAGTCAGTGTCCAGCCTCCTTTCAGAACGACCCAGTTTGCATCCATGGAACAGTTCTGGTTTGTGCTGCCTCCATTCACAAATGGGGCCAGACTCTGCCCCAAAGCAGGCGCTGTGAAGGCAGACAAGGGCTTCCGAGGGAAGAGGAGAAGGAGACTGGGAGGGAAACAGCCCCTTCGGAATTAAATGTGAGCTGCATGGGGCAGGGCTAGGTGGGAGGAGAGCAGAGGAGGGTGGCACTTGGCTTCTGAAGACGAGTTTACAGCACACCTAAGCAGCCAGCAGTGGAAGTGAGGATGCCACCCGACGATGCCATTAAATACGCAAGAACTGGGAACAGGGAAATTACCCAGCTCTGAGAGGCTCCTGATGAAGCCACTGCCTGGAATAATTATCCCTCCCACCTGGTTAGAAACGTGGTCATTGTCTTCCCTGCCCTCTCCAGCCCCTTCACTCCAAATAAAACTGCTCCCCATCCCCACTTCTGCTGCGGTCTGTATCTCATAGCCCGGGGCAGCTTGCGCCTGTCGTTATTTCCTTGCCTGCTCGCCATGGCCCTGCTATACCCCAGAAGGGCTGGAGTGCTACTCCAGTTGTAATTGCCAGGATCAAAGCTGCCTGGGGTGCATTAGCACTGCTGCTGGAGGAGAGGCAGCGGGGAGAAAATAAACAGTTTGGGAAGCTCTGGGGACATTTGGCTGTGTTGCAGGCGGTGGGAAGGATTTTGCTGGTGTAAGCTGTGCACTCAGGCTAGGGTGGGGGCACTTGGCTCCTGCAAGTGATGCTTTGGCTGCAGACACCTACAACAAATGCGTTTTTAAGGGCTTTTGTCTGTTTGTCTGGTGGAATTGTTGGGATGCTCACACACGTCTGATTTACAAGTGCAGCAAACCTAATCCGTTAATAGGTTTATACAGAGGAGTTGTCAGGGTGTATCTATAATGAACCATGGGCTCGGGGAGGGCGAGCCCAACAGCTGATGTGCAACAAAAATCTTAAAGCGTCTTCTCCTTGACATTGCTGTTACTGAGGTCAGGCCATAATTTATCTGAAGCTGGTGACAACTGAGCAATATCACAGTGGGAACAGGCAGGAGATTGAGACCTCTGAGTGTCTGGGCTGATTTCTGCCTCTGTCTGCCTGAGGAAGATTTGCTGTTCACTCTACCCGTGATCTCCGTGTCCCCCACTGGAAGGCAAAAATAAAGAATAAAATGGAGTGGGGAAAAGCTCTCCCTGTTCTCTTTGAGCCACGTACAGAGGGAGGTTTGGGGAGTTAAGCAGAGCACCCCGCTGGCTGTGTGGCAGAGGAGGCACCGGGGGAAGAAGCTCTGGGGAAGGTCCCAGCTCCTGATCTCTGCACAAACCCACGTGCTCTGGCAGCCAGAGTAAAAGTTCAGTTCAGGTTTTTTGGGTAGGGGCGTGCCAAGTGTTTCACCTGGGAGAGCTGACCCTGTGATGGATGTGCAAAGGGACAGTTTGTGCAGGCCGGGGCAGACACTTGTTTCTATCAGAGAGTTCTGCAGGGAGGCTTGTTGGTTGCCACAAAAGAGCTGTGTTTGAGGAGCAGATGCTGTGGCCGTGTGCAGTTAAGCTGTCCCACAGTCAGCTGGAACTGTGTGTCCTTGGAGAACCCACGGCCACTGCAACAGGCATCGATACAGGAAAACTCAGCTGCAAAAGCCTTTGGATGCACAGCATCACATCTGTGATTCAGGACTTCAAATTCAGGATTTGTGTGCGTGAACACCCTGGAGTGCAGCTGCTCATCCCAATAAAAATCACATTCACACCGTGTATTGATCAATTTACACCCCTCCACCCCATCTTTTCTTCCCCTTTCTCTCATCCTGAGGATCTCTGGGCCTGCAGTTCTGCTTTTCTGATCAGAATCTTGTCATTAAACTCACCAGGTCATGGTTTAAAGTTTCCTCCATAGATCAGATCTTGTCACTTGTGTCTCCTGCTCTGCAGGTTGTAAAGCCCTGGAGGCCTTGCTGAAAGTGCTGGTGGAGCTTCAGGATGAGCTGCTTTATCAGTACCCAGGCACGAGGCATCTGGTCGACGGAAAGCAAGCAAAAACTGAGAGGTAAATGCAGAAAGAGATAAGATCTTTCTGCACCCTTTGTCTCCAGCAAACAGGACAATGCCCAGCCTTGCTGACCACCCTCACCCTGCTGCTCTCTCAGTTGCTGCTGTGCCTGTTAGAGACAGGTGCTCTGTTATTTGGGGTCCTTCTGCCTCCTGGGAAGTCTGGTTTGTGATATTTCTGATAATGGAGCAGAGGCTAAACCATGGGGCTTTTAACAGAAATATCACCGTGGTGCGGGCCGGGGGTGGAGGGGCCATCGAGGGCTCACACGTCACCTTAGGGAGGGACAGGGTGTTTATCCTGAGTGGTTTTGTTCCAGCGAGGATGAAATCCCGAGCAGCAGCGATGAGGAGCCAGTGCAGAAGGCTCAGGAGAAGAGGAGGAGACTCCCCAAACGGAAGCTGAAGTTTGAGGAGTACCCTGAGTTCATAGCCAAGCGCTACAATGACTTCAGGACCTACAGGAACAGCGTCCTGCAGAAGTGGCACGACAAGACAAAGCTGGCAACCGGCAAAATGGGGAAGGCAAGGCCTGCTTTGTGTGTGCTGGCATGGCTCTCATGGGGCAGGGATCTGGGGAACAAGTTCAGACTGAGAAAGGGGAAATTTGGGTGGGATATATGGAACAAATTCTACCCTAGGAGTGTGGGGAGGCCCTGGCACAGGGTGCTCAGAGCAGCTGTGCCTGCCCCATCCCTGGAAGTGTCCAAGGCCAGGTTGGAGCACCCTGGCATAGTGTAAGGTGTCTCATGGTAGTTTCTGTGTTCTCTCAACCAGACATCCCATCACAGCCGATCTCCAGCAGCAAATAATTCCCAGGAAAATGTCACTCCTGCTGCTGCAGGAGCTGTTTGTGCTTCCTCCCAGAAGCAGGGCCCTCTGAGGCTCTCCTCCTCCATGAAGTGCAGGCTTTAATACAATGGGTAATCATTTCACCCAGAGATCCAGGGTCTCCTCACATCTCTGAGTCGGTATTAATCATCGAGAAGTTAATCTGAACCAGAACAGCAGAGGCATTTTATTAAGCCAGGCGTCAACTTGCCTCAGGTTGGGAAAGGGAGAGCGAGGGAGAAACAAATAAAAAATCCTCACAGAAATCCCTGCAACGAGCCCAGGCCCCCTCCTCCCCCTTGGAACTGCTTATCCAGTGACATGGAAAGATAGAGGGACCGGCGGTGCCTGGAGGAGAGGCTGCGTGTGTTGTCTGACCCTGCTTAATGCCGCGCAGGGCTTCGGAGCCTTCGAGCGCTCGGTGCTGGCGCAGATCGATCACGTCCTGCTGGACAGGGAGCGATTGCTGCGGCGCACGCAGACCCGCCGCTCCCTCTACACCGTGCTGGGCAAGCAGGAGCAGCAGCCTGCCCCGGCCCCTCAGCCTGGGCCTGACCACCCGGTAAGGAGGGGCTTCGTTTCTCGAACTCCTGGGAAGCGCGGCGGGACGAGCCTTCGGCAGGTGTGGTGCTTGCCTGGGAGATGGATGCATGGATGGAGGTGTGTGAGTGGTGATTCCTGCAGTGAAAGCATTTAAATTCCAGTTTTGTGATGTTTGCAGTGTCTCCTGTCCCCGTTCCTGATGGGGGGAAAACGATTTTTCATTGCTGACCTGGGATTGTGCCCCTCCTTGTGCTGACCGCTGAACCTGATCTTTGAGGTAGCGGCAGCAAAACTTGGTTTTCACTCTGCAGCTCAGCGTCTTTAACCCAGAAAGTCCCTTTAAAAATCATACTGCATATAACCTACAGAATGTGTTAGCAGTGAGCCTGTTATTAATTTAGTATTTAAGAACGAATAAATACTCAATTCTGAGAGATCAGGTAGAATTACTGGACTTGCAAGATGTATTTTTGCCATTACATTAAAAATATCTGTAGTATTTTGCCAGAAAGACTTTGCACAGCCCTATTTATTTCCCACTAAAGGCATCATAAATCTAGTTTGGCATTGGCAGCGTTTCTGCCTTGCCTTTAAATGTATTCCTGGCCCTTAAAAGCTGGTTATGTTGGGAGTTTTTCCCCATTCCTTCATATCATCAAGTGTGTTTACAAGCTGCTGCACGTGATGTCTCTGGAGTTAGGGACAGAAATGTGCACATATGAGCTCTCATATTTCCTTGATGCTTCCAGGAAGTCCTCCCTCCCTCAGATTCCAACAGGCACCTGAAGGACATCGATGAGGAGATATTTGATGATGATGACTTCTATCACCAGGTAGGTGATGGTAAATGTGTGTTGGAATTAGGGCTCCAGTTGGGTTTTAATACTTACAGAGAAAATGCAGCTGGCTCTGTGCTCCATATTTCTCTTTACCTGTAAAACTCAGTTACCTGTTTTAACACCCAAAATCTCTGCAAGTCCCTCAGGGGTCTGTGCTCTCAGTTTTTGCTCTAGGGCTGTGTGAGTTTGAGGTTGCCCTGTGGATGTGAACTTGCTGCTGGTGCTAGAGGGTGTCAGGGCTGCAGGAGCTGTGCCTGGGGAACGTGGCTGCACAGGAGAAAAGGCTCTGAATTCTCTGCAGGTGACTGTTCTCCGTGGGCAGAGCCCCCTTAGGAAAAACAATCCCAGGAGATCCTCAGGAGCGCTGAAAGTTGCTCTTGTCTCAGCCTAAATTATCTCAATTTACCTGCTGAATGGGAGAGCCCCTGGGCTGCTCCAGCACTTCTCTTGGAATTGGGCCAGCTTGGATCCAGGCCAGTTACTCCTTTTATTTGCAAAATTCTTTAGAAGCAAGGAATCTGCACCCAGTGCAGGGAAACACTGTTTGTAGTTGATGAATAAAGACAGTGCCAGCTTTATGAAAAACTGGAATTGTCACATATTGGGTAATTTGTCACTCCCAGCCCTTCCCCAGTGTGTGAAAACCTCTGCCTGCTTTGATGATCCACACAGAGCCTGAACTTCAGGACTAAACAAATATTATATCAGAGATTTTTTTGATCTGAATAGTTATTAGAGTGGCCAGTAAGGTGCTAGGGGAGCAGGAGGGAGCTGTTGCCACGTGAGGATGCCAAATGGTGATGGGAGAGGGCCTGTCCTGTTGGCAGCAGGGATTGAAGGGGCCAAATCTGTTCAGATAATGCTGAGGTGGAATTTGGGGTCCAGGTGGCCCAGAAGTTCAGCTTTGGGGGCAGATTGGACCCTAAGAACACAGAAGAAGTGAAGTTGGTGTAACAAACTCACGGAGTGGAGGAACAGCCAAGGCTGACAGACCGAAGACCTGTGCAGAGAAGGTGCTTCTTGGCCATGAAATGTTAATTTTTTGAAAAGAAAACAGCAGTGGATGAGTGTCCCCATCTTTGCCTCTAATAACTGTAACTGTGTTAAATCGTGATTTCAGAAATATGAGCAGGCCCAGCTTAGCTTCTCCCCTCACTGGTTAATTGGGGTGCCGGGGTTAATCTAAATTAAAACTTAAACTAATAGAGGTCATTGAGGGAAGAGAATCACCTGAGTAAAACAAATGGGTCTGCCAGGCACAACTGTATCTTGGCCATTTCCCAAGAGGGAAGTGGCAGCAAATTGGAGCAGTTGGAGGCGCGGGCAGAGGTGAGGGATGGGTGGCAGGGGCTCGGCGCGGCCCCCGCGCAAGGCAGCGTTCCAGATTGCCTTCCCTGCCGCTCCAACTGCAGGAGCAGGAGCAGCCAGCAACATCTGGCAGCACAGCCAGGCATGGGTGCCACTTCGGGAACCCCTACGGGCTGCAAATATGGTGCTTAGCCTGGTGCAGGCTTTAATCACTTCCCAGTCCTTGGCAGCGGCTCCGACAGCTTCTCCCGGCCTCGTACATCACACACAGACATCTGCTGAGCCGCCGGGCAGCTGCACATCCATTTTCCTCTCGGGCTGGGGGTTTTTTTGTGATCTCTCTTCCCTCCTGCTCTCCCTGCCTTCCACCCTTGCCCTCTCGTCCATCCCCAAAACGCTTCTGGCAGGGCGGATCCGTGCAGATCCCCAGTGTTTGTGGGGGTGCCTGCTCCTGCTCCGCTGCCCTGGTTCGTGTCCCGTGCTCAGCAGGGTTTGGAGATCGGAGCTGAAGCCAGTTCAGGGATGAGGCTGAGGAAAATGGCTCTGTGTTTTCTGTCACCTCCTCAATTAAATTGGCTCCATAAAGTGCTTTCCTTTATTTGTCAGGGCGCTAAGCTGGAGCGGAACGTTGCATTGAGAGCAGGGAGAGCGCAGCACAATGGGGCTGCCAAGGCCCTGAATGGCTCTGCTTTCCCTGGGTCGTAACTGAGCAGTGCTTTTGTGTGCGTGTGTGATTGCATGTGGGCATGGAAATGAAATGTAGGAAGGGAACTGCTTCTCCAGGAGGGATCAGCGCCAAGCTGAGGGCGCTCCCGACCTCTGACCCCCGTGCATAACGCTGATTGCAGCCTGCGTTTCAGCACCTGCCTCTCCCTTCCTGTTTAAATCTACATCCAGGCTTTCCTGGGGATCGTTTTCCTTCTTCTAAATGGCATTTTATAGTTATTAATTTATTTTGATTGCTGCTTAAAAGGTAAACATTCAGATAAAGAACAGCGCTGGAAAGCAGCTTCCTCTATGTGTCAGTGTGAAATCAGGCAAGTAAAAATGAACCAGATTTGATGAATGTGCACAAGTTAATGATAACAGAATAAGTAGTTATACTGTTTTATTATAGATTATAATAAAAAGCTCTTTAATTAATCTGTTTTTCTTCTAGAAAAACAATTTTCTTGTCCAGGTCTTAATATTCAGTAGAATTCAGCAGGTGGGTCTGGTGGAATTTTGTGATGCTTCAGGATTTAACTCTCGTCTGCCTGTTCATCCCACTTTGCCTTTTCTCCTATTCTTCACTTGTTTTATAAGCAGTTACAGTTTTTATTGTGATGACCCATATTGGATGGTGATGGAAAGCTGAGCTGGGTAATGCAGTGAAATATTTTTATTTGGGTGGGAATAGTTAAAGTGTTTCAGAAGGCTCCTCATTAGGGGCAGCAGTGAGAGGCTGGAGCCCATTTCCTTTTCCTTTAAATTCTCCTTCATACGTGGTTTTTAGGGAAGAAAAAGGCTTTTTATTTTTAGGAGCCATATTTACGTAGAATTCATTACATCTGATATTGCAGCATTAAGACTTAAAATTCCAGCCTGCTACCGGGGAGCTGCTGCTCTGACATGCTACAGTGGAGATTTTATTGTTAGGTTGAAATACTCCTCTGGTAAAGGAGAGAGTGGAAATTGGTTTATTTCCAACAGGAATTAAGTTAGTGTTCATATGCTAAGTGTTCCACTGGTAGCAGCTCTTCCCAGAACAAATGTTCATCACTGCTGGCAGCAGGTATGCCTAAGGAGAATTGGGAATAGCCATAATCCCTTTTTTCCTCTGCTCTCCTGCTCCCCCCTCCCCTGGTTTTGTGCATTCTGTGACAGCCCCCAGCCCCCAGTCCTGGCTGTGGGCACCAGAGAGGAGCCAGAGTGGAGGGGGAACACCCAAGGAAACCCCGGAGCCTTCCAGGAGGGGTTCTCACCCCCCACAGCTGGGATTTACCCCAAGGTCAGCACCCTTAAACCCCCCCTGTGTGACTCTCTGGAAAACTTTCCTGGTGGGGTGAATGTCCCCAGCAGTTTCCCGGGCCCACAGCGTGGTGTCCTCTCCCAGGAATCTGATCATGCCACAAACAAGGAATTACCAACCCAGAGAACTATTAAAAGTCGATAATGGTGAGGAATAGAGAGAAGCCTGGCTTTGTGACAAGCTGGTTTACCTTAATTAAACCGGTGAGTGATTAATATGGACAGCTGATCTTGTGGCTTTAATTAGATGCATTTAGAGTTTTGTGTGAATAAGAGATGTCTCGAACCATCCCACAGGTTAATGGCAATACAATACTCTTATCACAGGCATGTATCTTTCAAATGGCTGGGTAGATGGTTAATAACACATTTTAAAGCTTGATTTGGAGCTTCTCTTAATGGGTTATTCGAAAAAAAAAAAGGCAAATCTGTGCATCCTACACAAACCTGAATTTGAATAAAATGGGTTTTAAAAAGAGACCGTCTAGTGATTCCAGCTTGCATTTTATTAAATATAAAAACTAAGTTTTTACAAAGCATTTCAAGGGGGTTTAAAGTAATATTTGAGCTGCAAACCTAAATTTTCTCTGGCATTGGTAGAAATGTTACACTGCTACTGAATGGGAGCTTGGAAGGGAATCTATAGATGGACTTTTTTTTTTTTTTTAATTTGATTTGCTCTGTAAGGTCTAAGACAAGTGAGCCTTTTGTCACCAGCCTGATTTGAGCTCTCCTTAGCTCTTTGTCTCAACTGGAAATTCTTAGGGGTCTGCAAATCAGAAAGGTCAGCGAGTGTAGGATTAGAAACACTGATAGATAGTGCATGAAAATGAGACCTAACCTCTAAAATGAAAATTGACCTCTCAAATGAGGAATGAGTCTCTGTTACCCTTGAACAGCACCGTGATGGCATTTCCGAGTCCCTCGGATTCCGTCCGGGGGACTTGGTGTGCGTCTCTCTAACTGGGGGAGATGAGGGGAGCTGAGTGCACTGAGGGGAGCCGCTCTGGGGGGATTCTCTGGGAAGCCCTGCAGCGATTCCAGCAGGGATCTTGCCCTCGCTGTCAGGACAGGTTTGGGGTTCCGCAGCAGGCGTGCAGGAGCTCTCCTGGCAGACATCAGCGCTTGCTGCCAAGGAAAATTCAGCTGGCATTGACAGCTTCCCTCTGCTCCCGTGCTTTGTCCTCCTGGGCCCGGCTTTTGGTGCTGAGCTGTGGGATGGGGCTGCGCTTCCCTGCAGTTGTTTGCTGCCCTGGGAGGCTGAGCTGAGGTTCTGCAAGTTCAGGGAAGAGGAGAAGGAGGGAAAGCAAAACAGGATCTGTTTCAAATCAAAGCCTTTGGATGCTGGAATTGCCTAACTCTGTCTTCACACATCAGGGCTTTACGCTGATGGTGATTTACTCACACTTCCTAGTTAATAATTAGACATTGGGAGACACCATATATCACTCCTAATGGAATATATGGGGTCTGATGAGAGTTTTCTGTTTTGACTAATAAATTTTAAGCAGAATCGCCAGGCTTAATGAAATATTACCGTTTGGGAAGTGGTTTAAGTCTTGTGCTGGGAAAACAGTGTTGCTTTATTCAGTAAATGAATTTATCATTCACTCTGTATCCCGAGTCCTGGCTGGCTCTGGAGCACGGGCTGGATGCAAGACTCTGAACCAGAAAGCAGAAAACTAATCAAATCCTTAAAGACCAAAGGCAGCCAGGCAGGCCTGGGCTGACTTTTTCAGTGGTAGCCTCTGGCTACATCCACTTTTATTTTAGTAACCATTGTTAGCATGATTTATAACCTCAGCTCGGAGACGTTCGCTATTTAGATGTAACAAGATGCTTCACAGCTTTTATTTCCATTTCCTAATTTCCCTCTTGCTCCTGCTTTTTTCTTTTTTTTTTTTTTTCGCTTCTCCCTCATCTTTGCCTCGCTCTGCTCTCCCAGGCAGCGTCCCCAGTCCTGCATCTGACACTGCCCTGGAAGAACATTTGGAGCACTGGAAGGTCTTGTCAGCCTCAAGGTCAACAGAATTGGTTCAGGGTTAGGAACCTGCCCCAAAAACGCATCTTGGAATTGTGGGATGTTTTGGGTTGGAAGGGACCTTGCAGGTCATCTTGTTCCTCCCCATCACACTCAGGGACAATTTCCACTGTCCCAGACTGGCCTTGGGCACTGCCAGGGCTCCAGGGGCAGCCCCAGCTGCTCTGGGCACCCTGTGCCAGGGCCTGCCCGCCCTCCCAGCCAGGAATTCCTTCCCCATATCCCATCCAACCCTGCCCTCTGTCACTGTTCTCACCAGTGTGGGCACAGTTGGGAGGCCTTGGGGCGCTCCTTGGCGTTTCAGTCTGGATTTCTGGGCCAGCAGGAGGAGCCCAGCCCTGCGGGACATGTCCTGCTGCTTCCCCGGGAGCGCAGGCTGTGCTGTCAGCTGCTCTGAGCAGCCTCGGAGCACACAGCAGACACCCCTGCCCGCTGGAGCAGGAGCAGACCACTCTCACCTCTCTGCACCACTTGTGGCTGCTGCTCCCAGCCTCCCTCCCACCTTGCTTTTTGACAGAATATTGACTGGAGAGCGAGATCCCATTTCTGCTTAGCCTTAAGGGCAGCTGTTTGCAGAGTGGCGGTGTTACACAGGTTTACTGTGTCGTATGTCTGTGTAACACTGGATTTGGATCTTGTATTTAGCTGCCAGGAGTGACTGTGATGAAGTGGCAGAGATAAACTGATAGATTGTGTGCCAGAAAGATGTTGGGAATCAATCAGATAAACAGGGCAGAGAAGTAGCTTGCTGTTTTCTAGTGATAATAAACCAGTGGCCTAGCTCCTGGAATTTTTAAATGTAATTGCTGCGGTAATAATCTGCAAAAATAAGCAAGTAGGAAAAAAAAAATAGTGGCAGGTTTTTAATTATGTTTGAATCACTCTTTTTTTCTGGTAGTGTGATGTATGCCTCGAAGGAGAGGGGAGTAGGGGGTGGAGGAAAAGCATCCTGCATCCTTTCTTCCCTGGAATTGCCTGGATTCTGGTGCCAGGCGGATCTGTTTCAGGTGTTTCTGAGCTGAGGCAGTAACTTCACTGGTTGGTGAAATGTACGTATCCACAAAGCAGTTTGCTCCGCTCCGTTTTGGAGGGTTTATTTCTGTTCCTTGTGTTGATACCTTGGCCAATACCCAAGGCACAGCACGCACAGTTTGCAGCGAGTGGTGATAAACACACAGCACCAGCCGAGGATCCAGAAAGGCTGTTCACAACATCCTCTGGCTGCAGGAAGCAAAGAGGACAATCCCCAGGCCTCGGGACACAAAGAGAAATAGAAAAGGCTGCCTGAGCACTCCTGCTGTAGCTATAAAAAGGATTTTGCTGTGCCGCTCTCCGAGCGAGCATCGCTGCCCAACTTCAGTTTGGGAATTGTTTCGGTTGCCCCAGGGGTGTGGGGCAGCCCTGTGGGGCTGAGCTCCTCCTGCACATCCCTGTTGCACCCGTGGGAGCTGGGTGCAAAACTCTGCTCGTTCCAAATGGCATTTTTGTCTTTGCTGCAGCTGCTGCGAGAGCTGATCGAGCGGAAAACCTCTTCCCTGGACCCCAACGACCAGGTGGCCATGGGCAGGTGAGTGGGTGTTGGAGTCCAGGGCAGGTGGAAAACACCTCAGACTGCCCTGGGGGGTCTGAAACCCTGGCAGAGACCCTGGCATAGACCCCAGGAAAGCACAGTCTTTGACCTTAGTCCATGGGAAAAGCTTCCAACACTATAGATGAGTTAAGAAATAATAAAGATTTAAAATCGAGTTAGTTTAGTTTGTCACAGGGTGAAAAACTGTAGTTCTGGGTTTCTAGTATGGAATTAGATTGAGGAAAGATGGAGGATTTGGGGTGTTGTCTCATCTTCTTCTTCTTCTCCATCTACTCCATCTTCTCCTGTGACGGTGGCACAGAGACATTGGTAGAATGAAATCGAGGTAGAAATTACATGTTTAGAATAGGTGATAGTAATTGGCACAAAACCATAAATATAGTACGTTTTTAGAGTTAATTGGATTAGAAATCTTTAAAACAGCCTTGTGGTCGTGCCTCCGTGTTCTTGTAGCAAAGCTTCTCCTACTGCACAGACACTCCTGTAAGACTTTGAGATGAGAAATAGAATAAACACCTTTGAAGACCGAGCTGCAGGATCCGTCTCACCTTTCAACCCTGGTACGGGACTAGGAGAGACAGAAACCCCCAAATTAGGGGGAATGTCGGGGTGAAAAGCCCCCACAAGTGGGAGTGGCTGTGACATCGCTGCCCTCAGCCCGGCAAAGCGGCCTGTGCCCCTCCAGGCCAGCTCAGCAAAAGGGCAAAACTCGGAGTTCACCTGGGAAAAGGCCTTATGACATTAGTCAGGAAGCTCATCCTCTCTGACGGACTCCTGAGTTATGCATCGCCCAGTCTGACTTCTCAGCTGCTTGTGTGTGATCCTCTGGAGAGACTTCCCCGTTGGAAAGGCTTGCTCCGGGTTTTTCTGGCTCTCAGTGGTTCCTGCAGCACTGAGTGCCACAAAAACTGGCTGCCCACTGCTGAAATGTGGCTTTGTCTCTTCATTAACTCAGCTTTGGTGTGGTCTTAGAAAAATAAACCTTTTGACATCAGTTAAAGCGATTCCTGTGTATCCCTACTGGAAGAAAAGATTCTGTACAATTAAAACAATATCAGGGAATGTTCCCTGTGTGCAGAGGTAAAATATAATTCCACGCTGGGAAGCTCTTATTTCTCTGTTTAATTCTAGAGTTAGAAAGTAAAGAAATCTTCCAAGTGCCACTTCCTGAGCAGTGTACATGGAAATAGCCGTGGGCTCTAATTCAGGGAAGTGTAAAAGCCAAGCAAAGCTGGAAAAGCTGGAGTTGGGCTCTTCCCTGAAACAATTTTGGAGGGGTTTTCTATGGTGAGGGGAAGAAAGTGCATCAGGAGATTTTGTTGGTGGTGACACAACTTCTATACTTTTAAAATATCACCCAGGTTTTAGTGCTATGTGTCAAATTTATTTTGTGTACGTCTGGAATATTATGGAAAGCTATTCACTGTGATTTAACACGATATAGACAAAATTACATTTAAGTGGTGATTGCATTGTACATTTATCTGACTTTACAATAAAATAGATTACAGTAATTAAGATTATATTAAGATTGCAGTAATTGGATTTTGTTAGATTTTTTCCCTGATGTCAAGTTTTCATTGTATAAATCAGGTGAGATGACGCTCGTTTCAGTTAAAAAAAATATTTATAACCGGGAGAAGTTTTTCCCTGCTGGAAACTTCTTTGACTTGAGGAAGTTCTGGCTGAGGAGTGGAGCTTTTTATACAGTTGGAGATCAGAGGTTTTCCTGGGAGTGTGGAGTGGCTCTGAAGTTGTGTTCCTGTGTTTCTGCATTCCCCAGGCAGTGGTTGGCCATCCAGAAGTTACGGAGCAAAATAAAGAAGAAAGTGGACAGAAAAGCCAGCAAAGGAAGGAGAATCCGGTGGGTGACGCCTTCTGCAGGCACACACAAGTCCTGATCTTGCAAAGAAACAAAAAGTGACAGCTCTGGGTGTGTTTTACCCGGGCTGGCTCTGGGGGTGTTGGCTGATTTGTGGCTTTGAGGGCATTTCTTGCTCTGGGGCGGCCAGGGCGGGATGCTGATGTTCCTGGAGCCTGGAATAAGAGCTTGGTGGTGGCAGCCCGGGAGCATTGCCCCAGTCAGGGCCTGAGGAAACACCTGAGGAAACACTCACATGTCCCTGAGCCATTTGAGGCTGTAATTTCCAGAGAGAGCCAGTAAACCCCTCTTGTACAATTTATATTTCCTGGCTGAGGCGTGGGCAGCACCTCCAGGGGAAGATGTGCAGAAATACCTCAGGTAAATCTCTATTTCTCACCGAGCGCCAGTTGCAATTTGATGTCAAATCTCTCTTTGCTGGTAACTCACATCACAGCTTCCTTCATGTCTGAATCATTTCCCTCCTGGATCACTCATTTGGGTTGAACTCAGCGGAAGAACCTTCCACGTGGGAAGGGAGGCAGCCTGGAGAGCAGGAGGTGTTTCCCCTTTTGCAGAGCAGCTCTCTGAGTCTCCCTGAGATCAGCATGATTTGTGGTGGAGGAGGGAGCCTGCTGAAAAGCTGCTCTGCTCCCTGAAAAATCCACCACATTAACCATCCTTTGTGAGTAAACTATAAATCCTGAGTTTAGATGGCATCTGATAGAAAGTCAGTGGAGTCAGTCTGGGTCTGGCCTGGCATAGCAATTTTTAAGATAGATGTCATAAGATAATTTATTGAAAGAGGCAAGAGCTACTTTGTTGGCCTGAAAAGCCTGTAATTATTGACTATCAATATTCTTTTCTGTCAGCATCACACATAATTGGATATATTCAGGATTCAGTCAAAACTCCTGACAACATCACACAAGTGAGGCAGCCTCGTAAACCTCCAGGAATAATGGGGAAATCTCTCACGGTGTGCAGTCTGTGCCTTCAGCACTCCTGGGAGAGCAGCTCTTAGGTGCCTCTTTTTGCTTCTTGCAATAAAAGTTGTACTGACCCTGCTGGGAAAATAACGATAAAAGAAAGAAAGTCTCATTGTCTGTGGTTGGGATTAGGATGCAGTGAAGCTCCTGCATTTTTCAGAATAGGGCAGTAGAACCCAAGTGGGTGTTTTTAAATAGTTTGTGCCTCCACTGAGAGACTTGGTGTCGCCCCAGGCAGATCCATGACCCTCTCTCCTTCCTTCTCTTTCTCTAAAATTGGGACAGCAGTGCTTAAATTTGCCTGCATGACTTTGAGATCCTGGAGAGCCAAGTATTTAATACCAAGTTTCGTCTGTCTCCTTAACTCTCCCTTTTTGGCAAAGCCTCAGTGTTACAGCCTGTTTGGATGCAGTGGTTGTTGTAGGGGCTGAGGAGCTTCAGCTGCTTCCAGAAGGAGTCAGTCTTCCACTTGACACGAGAGAAATTTGGGCATTCAGAGGGGAAATTAGTTCATACAAAAATCAAACTTAAGGCAGGGATGTTTGCCCACCCCTTCCACACGTCCGTGTTTTCTGATCTGTGCTGCTGCAGCGTGGGGTGCCTTTCACTGCACTACATGAAATATTTTCCATCTGCTGGGCTGGGCTTTCCAAAGTCCTGATTTACAAAGCAATCAGATGTGGACAAGCAGAGGCTGTACCTGGGTGGCCCCGAGCCCGTGGCAGCAGGAGCCCTGCCCTGGCTGTGCCTGCAGGAGCCCTGCCCTGGCTGTGCCTGCAGGAGCCCTGCCCTGGCTGTGCCTGCAGGAGCCCTGCCCTGGCTGTGCCTGCAGGAGCCCTGCCCTGGCCGTGCCCACGGACACAGCCCAGGCTCTCACCTGGTGGTGGCTGCTCCTGACTCCATCCCTGCGCCAGGGCAGCTCCTTCCATTGCCAGTGGCAAAGGCTGCGGAGTGCAGAGAAGCCCTGGTGTGAGGCTGTGCCTGAGGAGCCTTCTGGGATGGGGCTGTGAGCTCAGCGTCCCCCAGGGAATGTTCCTGCACAGGCAAACAAAAGGCAGTGCAGAGGTGACAGAGTGGAAAGGTGATTCTGGGCAAATGCTCGTGAATCCTTTTGCCTGCTGTTTGTCAAGCTCTAAAAGTAGCAGCAGCCTGGATGGAGCAGCTCAGGCTGGGGTAGGCAGGCAGTGCACACAAACGCCGGGGTTTGGAATTCCCTGCCCTCAGACACGGGGTTTAAAGCCTTCTCAGCCAGAGGTTCTCGGTACCCTGTTAAATTTTATGTCAGGTCCTTGAATATAAACCGTGAAATCCCTGCAGGCTCCTGCCCAGGGTGGCAGATGGGAAGGGGATCCTCTCTCTGGAGGTGCAGGACAGCTTGCAGCAATGGTTTGGGATGAGAATATGCCCCATCCCATCTCCGCACAGGCCTTTTCCTGTCTCCTCCCCTTGTTTTTATGTGCTGCCTTTGCCAGTTACTCAGGGTAAGATTTTCCAGCTCTGGAAATGGCTCCAGAGTGGGATTTTGCTGTTCTTGAGGGCCCTGCAAAGCACAGAGCAGGGCAGGAGAGGGAGCAGAGGGGTGCCGGAGCTGCTGATGCTCCTGCTGCCTGCAGCAGGCACAGGTTTCAGGAGGTGATGATGAGGATGGCAGCTGAGGGAGGCTGGGAAGGAGAGGCTGTTTGTCTGTCCGACCCTCAGGGGTGTCTGTCTGGGGCTCACAGCTCGTGGGTGTTGCTGTCCTGGCCCTCGCTGGGCTGAGGAAGGAGTTGCTGTCACCCAGCTCATTGTATCATTCCTGTGCGGAGAAGGGAGGGCGAATGGCCGGCTCCAGCTGGTGACTCCTTAGGGATGAGCCGCCCGGAAAGCCCCGCTCCTCCTGGGGGAGCTGGGCTCTTCCTGCGCGGGCAAGCAGCGTTTCCTCCTCCCGAGCAGTTCCTGATGTGCTGCCTGCTGCTCTCCTCAGGTACCATGTCCACAGCAAGCTGGTGAGCTTCATGGCACCTATTGACCACTGCACAATGAATGATGACGCCAGGTGAGTAAGAGATTAATTATGTTTCTCAAATGGCTCCATGACAGCGTGGTATTGACCTGTTCTTCAGCCTGTCACCCTCTCCATTCCTCCTTATCAGTTCCCCATTTGTCACTGGCGTCATAGCCTGGGTGTCTTGGTCACATCTGTCCTGGCAGCCTGGCTGAGCTTTCACTCTGTAATTACTGTGACACCAAACAAGGAGTTGTCATAAATCTCAGCGCCTACGTTTTGGTTCCTGTTTTAGAAACTCCTCCCGTTTTGAAATTTCCCTGTTTCGTGGAATTCCTTTGGAAATACACAGCCAAGCTTACCTGGTGCCTTCAGATAAAATCAGAACTTAAAAAGAGCTTCTCTTCTAACAGAAATGGCGACTTCTATATTCTGGTTAATGTGCACTTTCTTAGCTCAGTTAATAACTGGAATAGTTCTCTCAAGATACACTCAAGACTTTTATGTTGCTTGTGTTTATCTCTATTTAAAGCGTAAAGAATTTTATTGGAAGACTATAATGTTTTAATGTGGTAATTAGTAAAGGAAACAGCAGTGAAGTTTTGTGCATAGTTACCAGACAGCTCCCCCACATATCCACCCGTATTTCTTCAGCAGTACACTTTAAACCCAAATCTCCAAAAGCTGAGCTCTTTGTGGGAAGGAGGTGGAATAATTTTTCCAGTGAATGGATGGAAAAAGCTTGAGAAACATCTTTCCCCTGGGTTGTGGAACATGTTTGTGCTTTGTGAGCGAGAGATGTCATTTGTCTGGTTGTGAAGTGGAAACCAAATACCTGCTGCTCTTTTGCTGCCGCCTTTTGGGGGATTGCAGGGACTTATGGATGAGAAGTTTTGTGTCCACAGGACCTGTGCTGTTTCATCAGTGCATCTTTCTCAGAATTGCTTTACTCTGTTTTTTTTTCTCTTTTTTTTTTTTTTCTCAAATGAGAGCAAAGCTGCTCTGATTTTTCAGCATTGTTTGGATCCTCTCACCTCAAAAAGAAAGGTGGTCAGGCTCCAAGCTGTTCCTCCAGCCATGTAGTCCTAATGTTTGGCTTCAATTTCGCTCTGCTGTAATTTAGGACCATAATTTCTTGTCATGTTCCAGGGTTCCCTCTTCCTCTTTGCAGCAGCCCTCACACATTTGAGTGGGAATTCTTGTGAAAAGCTGGGGGTTACTTTTTGTCTTCCTCACCAGTCCACACCGTTTGTGTTTGCATCCATACACAGAACCCATCCAAAACACTGCAGTGGGTGTCTGAAAATTAGGCCTCTTGTGGGTGTCTTGGTTCAGCTCTCCCCAAATGAAGAGATCTGCAGCTCTCAGTGATTTGTTTGAAAATCAGAGCCTCCCTCTGGGGCACCTCTGTGTTTAAAGTGCCCCTGCCCTCGGCAGGAGCCGCAAGACCTCTGTCCAGCACACAGCTGGACCACACAAGGCAAGAAGAATTCCAACATCTGCAGGTGAATTAAACAGAACAGGCCAGGCCTGTGTGCTGGAGAGGGAAGCAGCAATGACAGCAGCTTCCCTTTGTGGCAGAAGCAGGTGATTTTATTGTTTGCAAGTGTGAATTACTGGGTTGAAAACGCACGTGGACACTTGACAGAGATGTGGCTGCGCTCTGAGCCAGTTTTATTTTTTTTTCTGGTCAGGCACTTAAAAAGCATGACCCCAAAATTTACACACTTCTGATCAACAGGCCACTGTGCTGTAGTGGGAGAGATTTCCCAGTGCCAGTGAGCTTTGTATAAAATGGATGTAGAAAGAGCTGGCAGAGCTTTCCCTCCGAGTCCTACCAGTGGCCACAGGGGCAGGAAGACACCAGGAAAATGCCAGAAAATAACGAAATCTGTGTCTGCAGACGTGGGTGGGCTTGGGGCTGGTGCAGAGTGCAGGGACGGAGTGGTGCTGTGGTTCTGGTTCTTCCTTGGCCGTGCAAACAGAATGGAAAGAAAAGAAATCCCTGTGAGGAGAAGCAGCCTGAGCACTGCCAGGAGAAGGGGATCACTCCAGATTTTAAAGCCTGAATTCGAGAAGAGAAACACACAAGTCAAATAACTTTCTTTGTCAACATCCCTGCCACTTTCTGCCTCACTCTTGCCGCTGGTGGGGATAACAGCATTGCTGGAGGCAATTAATCTTCCCCTTGCCCATTTTCCAGGCACCCCAAGCATGGGCTGGGCTCTTTAACCTCATGCACGCACATTTTATGTTGTAATGTGCGGGGCACTGGTGGCCTCCAGCCCTCCTCCTTTTTAACCCCTCTCTGGTAGTATTTTAAAACATACACTGGGAAGTGACTTTTATGGTTACCTTGGGGTCTGTGTTTATAGACTTTAACACATTTATTGTCCTCTTGGGCCAAGGTTTTTCTAATCGGCCCAAGGTCATTGCTGTGTAAATGCTCTGCCTTGGGACAAGGAACCCAAAGGCAAAGCTGGGGGTTGTCCAGAGGCGAGAGGAGCTGTCTTGGGCAGGACAAGGTTGGTTGTGGTTTCTCCTGGGTTTGACGGTGGTTTCCCCTACTTGGACTTCCCTTGAAATGGGTTTTTCCCACCATCAGGACGTGGCATCCTTCAGCAGCACCTCAGAGCCGGGAGCAGGCCAATCTTTGCTTTGGGAAATGGGGCACAGAGAGGTGATAGCCCCAATCTCCACAGGTCCAGAGATCCAGAGGCAAGAGCCTCAGGGAATTCCTAAAGAGGTCACACAGGACTGGAGCTGAGGTTGAACCCAGACCTTCTGTGCAGTCGTTGCCCAGAAAGCGGCACCTTCCCTCCTCTCGTAGGAGGTCAGACGTGTGTGCCCTTGCAGAGAGCTCCTGTGGCAGGTGGATGTATTTATTTTGGGGCAGGCTGAGGCTCAGGGTTGCCCCAGGATTGCCGCTGGGGACCTGCAGGCCGTGGGCAGGTGAGGTGCTCCCAGTCCTGGGGCGGATGCAATTGCCAGCCCGGGTGAAGTCAATGTTCCTGGAAGAGCTGTGTGCGCAGTTGGGGTTTATCCTGCCAGCTGTGACACGCAAACCCTCAGATCTGTGCACTGTCCCTGCGCTGGGGGAGCAGGGACTGATCACAGACACTACGGCAAGGGCTGGTGCCAAATTACTGCAAAGTCTGATGAACATCCTGATTTCACCTCTGGAGGACAGTAACTTGCAGGAAGAGACATCCTCTGAGGACACAGATGTTTGGTCCAAACACCTTTATCTCCCGAGACAACTCAGGTTACTCTGACAGGTAAAACAAGATTGTGCAAATATGCAACAGTGATCTAATCAGCTGCAACAACAGCAATATTTTAACTGGCGCTACCTTTTAACAGCATCATTAAGGGCTCTCATTACTCTTTTATTAGAGGCTCACTCCATTTCTTATCAGATTACAGAATGAACATAACTCATGGCACTGATTTGATCTCTTGTTAAAGAGGATTACAGCTTTGCATTAGCTGGGACTGACATGGTTTATAATTTGCTGTTGATACCCAGGCTGGCGGTGTCACCCGTGTGAGCCCTCCCCACACCCCCCGAGGGGAAGGGCACCCATACATCATCATTAAACCTGGCGCCCAGGGCTCTGCGGGGGCCTAAAGGAGCCTCTTCTGCAGGAAAGTCAGGCAGGACACCAGGGCCACGCTGGAATTCCAGCTGCGGGAGGCTGGGGGAATAGATCCCATTTTATGCAGGTTGGTTTGGGCCTCGGCAAATGGGTCCTCATCAGGGGGGAGGAATTTGCATCCTTGATGAGCTGAATCAGAGGGAAGAGGATGGCTCTGGTGGGACTGTGTCAAGCCACGCGGTGTCACCACAACGTGAGGTGGGAATCACTTATTAAATCCCACAGCAAGGGCAGGAGCTGAACCCCCTGACTGCAGGATCCTCCAGGCACAGGAGCCTCCAGCCCCGTGCTGCTCCTGCAGGGGCAGAGGGCTGCCTGCTGGGAGGCTGAATTAACACCCAGATTATCCAGCTGCCGGTGAGGTTTGGCTTAGAGCCTTTCCCTTGGATCCTGTGCGTTTTCCCAATCCGCATTCTCCCTCTAGTGCAGTTGCTTTGTCACAGAGTGTCTTGCTGCAAGCAGAGGGGGGTACGTAGCAGGAAATCCTGGTATTAAAAGATTAATTTACTTATATGACATAAGAGTTTAACAAAAAAAAAAAAAAATTAAAAAAAAAAAGGTTGGTGAGATACCAGCCTTTAACTTGGCTGACTTTGTACTTGGAGGTATTAAAACACCACGAGAGCAGATTAATGGAGGAATTTGGGCTCGGCGATTGTCAATCCAGGGTGTTCACCACCACGGAATTCCTGGGAGGAAGCAAAGCCCTTCCTGCTGGAAGAACTGGGCCAGCAGCTCCTGGGCTGCGTGGCACAAACCCCACTGACCCTGTTGGTGTGAGGAAAACGCCTCCAAGTCTGTCCAGGCCCAGCCTGGAGGAGAGGATGTGCTGCTTTGGCTTTGCTCTAGGAAACAGAGGGAGCAGCAGGAGCGTGGAGGGCACCTGAAACAAAAGGAAAAACGTTATCCTGTGAAACAGAACCTGCTTGGATTGATCCTGAGGCACCACAGCTTTGGTAGCGTAGAATCCCAGAATCCCAGCCTGGTTTGGCTGGGGGAGAACTTGAAGCCCATCCGTCTTCCACTGCCCCGGGTTGCTCCAAGCCCTGGCCTTGAAGTTTCTTCTTCTTGTGCCTGATTTTTGCTTTATTTGAAATCGCCCCAGGCTGTGGCTTGGTGAGCCCCTGGAGGTGCAGTGTAGCACCTTCCTGCAGCGCTGCTGAATTGCTGGTGCTGCAGCAGGGGCTCCGAGGCTTCAGCTGCCAGTGTGAGGTGTGACCCAGCCCTGGGCTGGGATCATCGTGTCCCCACAGCTGATGTTTGACATCCCTGGCGAGAAGACAGGCGCCTCTGGTATGGAAATTTCCCTCTTAAAGGGGAAAAAAAAAATAACCTGTTAAGGGCTGCGAGATGATTTGTCGTTTTTCCTCTGTGAGACAATTTGTCTTCTCCTGCATCAAATCTGTTATAAAACAGGCAAGCTGTGAAAGAGGGAAATCGTCCTCGGAATATGAGGAGCACAAAGAATGGTTCCCTCTGCACAGGGCACTTCCCAGCAGCATCCCAGAGCCTGCCCTGCTCAAACACCCATCCCAAACCAGCCTGGGAAGGCGGCATTTGATGGATTTCCTGGGGAAATCGGAGCTGCTGGAGCACAAGCCAGTGGAGCAGCCTGGAGGTGTCTGCACCTCCCTGTGTTTTGCTGGTTCCCTGCATCTTCTGTGCTTTGTGCTGCAAAAGCTCCCGTGAAAATGGGACGGGGACCAAAATGAGGATGATCGGCTCCGCCTCTGCTCCCTGTTGTGTCCTGAGCTCAGGGCTGGGCAGGAGGCTGCGTGCTGCTGCAGGGGAATGTTGGAATTGGTGGCAGGGACGAACCCCAGGGCTGGTTGTGTCAGTGCCTTGAGCTCCATCTCCCTGCTGTCCCCCTACTCCTCGGCCCATCCCTGCCTCCAGCCCCCCCAGATGTGCCCTGTGCCTTTGTTAAGGGCCAGAACCAGCGTTCTGGAATATTTATAAACGCTGGGCCTGCTCTCAGGGGACAAGCCAGAGGTCACCCGTCACCTCCCGTAATTTAAAGCCGTGGGGCCGGAAGCGTCTGCAGAGGCACAAAGGACCCGATCCCGAGCTGCCTGCAGGGAGGGAATTGCAGGAGCCTTTGTGAGCCTCCTGCTGGAGCTGGGTGGGCCACTGGGGGCTCTGGCCAGGGATTTATGGCTGGAATTTTGGGGGGAGGCTGAGTGCCGCCTCCTGGGGCTGCAGCAGCCCCCCAGCCCCTTGAACCCCATCCCAGTGATCCCGGCTGGGAATGTGGGGCAGGGAATGTGTGGGAATGCACAGCACATCCCTCTTGGCTTTCGGGTTTGGCTGGGAACCGGGGCTGCTTCAGCCCTTGAGTAGCAGCTGGGAATAAATGGTTCCAGCCTGTCTTGCCTTCCTGGTGTGGAGCAGCAATACCTGGGATTCGGAGCGGGGTAGAATCCACTGGGCGCTGAGCACCCCGAGCTCACTTGGAATTCCTCTTCCTTTCATTTCACTTTTCAAGAGAGATATTTGTTTTTATTGAGAAATGTAAGTCTTCAGCTTTGTTTTGTCTTCCTTGTACCCACTCTGCTTGCTGGGCACTTTAATCGGAATTTCCCTCCACTGGACAAAACATTGCACAGAATATTCCAAGCTGGAAGTGACCCAGATGGATCATCAAATCCAGTTCATCAGTGAATGATCCACCCATGGATTGGACATGCTTGGTGTTTCCAGCGCCCTGCTCTCACCAGCTGGGCCAGTCTGGTACTGGCAGAAAGTTTTCCAAGGAAACCATCGGGCAACTTCGGTTTCCCTCAGGAGCTGTGTTTTCCATGGGTGTTTATGTTCCATCTTCTTTTCCAGTTTTTGTGAATTAAAAATTCATAGTTCCCAGTGGAGGATGGCAGTAGGAATGGGGGATATACTCATTTCAGTACTGCTTGTGGCATATTCTAAATTATCTTCTTATTTTGGGTAGAAGAAGAGAAGAAGTAAAAGGTACTTGGGAAAAGGCAGAGAAATTGGTTGGAGGGTATTTTTACTGAAGAGCACAGCAGTGACTGGAGCACTATTGCTATTTTAATAAAAACCCACCCCCTAGAAACAGAATTTTCCCCCTTAATATTGTTCTTCTAGTGGTTTACAGAACTCTATTTAAAAAAAAGGAAATAAAATGACTGTAATTACACAGAACAGCCCAGCACTGGCTGCTCCCCTCCCATGTGCAGGCACGTGTTTGGTTCCCCCTTTGAGTATTTGGTGCTGCTGCAGGAGGGCAGAGGAGATTCCTGGGGATCTGCTGGGACTTTCTGTGATTTCTATTTTGATGCTTCACAGAGATTTCTGAAATGTGCTGCAGCTGTTAATATTCACCCAGGACACTCCTTTCTCTCTGTTATGCCCATAAAATGTCTGTGGTAGCAACACCTGGGATTTGCAGGGGGAAGAACCACTCTCAGCACCCCAGCTCACCACCTGGACTGGCTGTGGCCGCATTTTTTTGATTTTTAAAAATGATATTGTTGACCTGGAAGCAGCAGTGTCCAGGTGGGGAGGTGCCACGGGCCATCCCCTGCCTCTGGAAGAGATGCGTAAATAATTAAGCCAAGGTACTTACACACACATGTTTTATGGCAAATGGCTGTGTGGTTCCTGATCATTTTTTCCAGAAGCAGGTTTTATGATAATACAGTAAAAATATTAAATTAGAAAATGCCTCACTAAGGGTGATGAAACCTTACTACAGTGGAAAGAGGTAATTATCCCCTCTACAGCCTAAATGACAGTTTAAAAGAAATAAAAATGTTAGTGCTCATTACTTGCTTTTGTGGGTTGCAATAAAGGGTAAGTTAAATTTTAATTCAGGGAAGACCCCTGCTCTGGCTGTACCTGAGGTGGAAGTTGTGTTAATTACCTGCCCAGGTTATTCCTCAGCACAGGCTGCCTGCAGAGCTCCCTGTGCTAAAGTCACCTTTCCCCCAGCTCCAGGTAGCACTGCCTGTTTCAACCCACTGGCTCAAGTCTGATGTTTAATATCTCTGGGTGGAGGAGAGAAATTTTATATTTTTTTAACCAAAATCCAAGTTCATTATGCATAGCCTTAAGGGGGCTGAAAGTATTAAAATCTGCACTTACCCTGGTGAATTGAAACACAGACAAGGTTAAACCTGGAGGATTGATGAGTTTTACTCTCTGCATGGTTAAATCCTGCTGAGAGGAGAGGCTGGAAAAGAAAGGGAGCCTGGCTGATGAGGAGAGGGGGGGAAAAGGGTTGGCTTGTTTTATATTTTCTTTTCAGGGTGAAGTGTTTGCCCTGTGTTGGGCGTGCTGGGGTTGCTCTCATCACTCTGCCAGGGTGTCGGTGCCTGCTGTGTCCTTACCCAGACAAATCCACCGGGATTTTGCTTCATCCCGTTCCTGTTGCCAGTGCCATTCCTGGGAGGATGAGGGAATCCCCCTGACCCCAAAACCCGGAGTTTCCATGCCACACAGCCTGTCAGTGCCAGCACACATTGCCCTGCCAGCAAAGACAAATTCTTCCTCGAAATCTCCCTGGGCCCTGCTTGCTTGAAAAATGGCTGTTTATTTAAAATCTGTGGGATTGGGGCAAATTCAGCGTCGATGCCTGAACTCCTGCACCCACAGGAGAGCTTCAGACCCAGGAAAATGAAGACAAAAACCCCAGGAATTCTCCTCCTGCGGGAAGGGCCAAGGCAGGCTGCAAGAGCAGCACTTTTGGGGTTCAGCTCCCCCTGAGGCAGACACAGAACCTTTGCTCTGAGTAATTCCCGTGGGGTTCCCCAAAATGTGCGCGTTGGTTTTGAGCTCCCTCACATTCCTGGGGATGGAAAAAAACGAATGAATGTGAGGGGGAGATGGAAAAAACAAATGAATGTGAGAGGGAGATGGAAAAAACGAATGAATGTGAGAGGGAGAAGGGTCTAGAGAGCCTGGAGAGGGGAGCAAGGCCCCTCTGGATTTTCCCCAAGGCCTTTAGGGCGGTTTTTGAGGAAGGTTTGGGGCTGTTCCCTGTGGGCAGGACAAACCCTCACGGTCCATCCTGCACTGCTGGCACTGAGACTTCTTCCTTCCCTTCCTGGGGAAGTTCTTCTGCCATCGCTGTCGAACGTGGAATTCCTCCTTTGGAAGCTGGCAGGGAACCCTCCCATGGAGGTGTCTGCAAGCAGGGACAGGGCCCAAACCCAAATATTTCTGTGCTTGGAAGGGAAAATCCCATCTGTGTTCCCAACACTCCCCTCCGTGTGTGCAGCCAAGAGCCTTTAGAAACTGCAGGTGGAGAAAATCCGGCTCTTCCCCTGCTTTTCCATACCCAGAAATGCCTGGTTTGTAAGAATCCCTCCTTTCCCCCCAGCTCACCTTCTCTGGTTCTAAAATTAAAGATAAATAACACCAGCCCACTTTTTTTTTTTAAGGAAAATTTGCTCCTGTTATCAGAATTGCTGCACATGGGATATTAATTGGAATCTTGTTTCTGGGTCATTTTCATTGTTTTTCAAGTACTGTCCAAGAAAATGTATGAAAACTAAATTACAGCCCCACGTTGGCTGTGTGATTGAATCCTCCTCATGGCCCCGTACATCTTATTAAAATATTCAATCTTGTTTTCTTACCTGAAGAGCCCGTCTGTAAAGGGCAAACTTACAGAAACCCTCATTCTCTGGAGATCCAATATCCAGCCACACTGGAATATTTCCATATTTCTGTCCTGCCTGGGATTGGGCTCACACAGGTTCCCCCCCTCTGCCTGTATTTATTAATAAAGATTCTCAAATGTATTTTTAATTACATGAGGCCGTTCCTATCGAAGGAGTGGAGGGTTTGTGGCAGCCTTTTGCTTCCATTTTGACCTTGAAAAGTAACATTTCCCTCCCCACCTTTTTCCCCCCCCAGGACGGAGCTTTATCGGTCGCTGTTTGGAAAAGTCACGAACGGAGAAGAACCGGAGCAGAATTAGGATCTGGATGGAGCCCCTGGTGCTTTCCCAGCTGCTTCTGCCCTCAGCTGCTCCCTCAGGCTGCTCCCCTCCAGCCTCTGGTTTGTCCCTAAAATCCTCCCTGAAGGAGCATCAAACCTGCTAAAATCAGAGGGAAGAGTGACTGAGCACCCCCTGTCCAGCCTGAAGTGCTTCTTCCCAAAGACAATCCATTTTTAACTATTCCCTTTAAATTCCTGACCTTCATTTCGCAGCCTGGGCACAGTGTGGGGGGAAGGACACAATCCAGCCCCCCCTGCAGCTGCTTGGGTTAAAACCTCGGAGATTTGGGGGCCCTGTTCTGTTGCTTGGCTGCATACTGGGAGTGTGTGGCTTCATTTTTCACCAGTCAAGAGGATTTAAATGTCATTTCCATAATTAACGTGGCCTTAAAACAGAGGAAAGGTGCTCCTGTGCAGGCTCCAGAGCTCCCAGCTGACGTTCTGGTTGTTGAACACGCGCAGGGACATTTGCTGACCCTGACACGGGGATATTGCTGCTGTGGGAGCTCCTGGGCACTTCTCCAGCCCAGCACTGACCCTGCACTCTCAGGTCTTGAGCCAGGGTGTCTCCAGCGTGGCTGTGACATCCCGGGCAGGATGCCAGCACAGGACAGAGGTGAGGGGTGTGGGGGGTTTGGAGAAAATCCCCATAAAGGGGAATTTTGGGCTGCCCTGATCAATCAGAAACAGGAGTTCTCTGGTGTCACTGATCCGTAGCTTGTCCCACGGCGTTACCCTGTCCCTGGCTGGGGTTTGGGCACTGCAATTAGAAAGGTTTGTGATCCGTACAGGAAAGGCTCCCTCCCTGCCCCGGGGAAACACCTCAGGTTTCCTTCAGGAAGCCAAGCAAGGCCCAGGTGAGGCTTGGCTTTGGCTGGAGCAGAGCTTGCAGGGGTGAATAAATCTCTGCTCCCTCGCAGAGCGGAGCTGCAGCTCCCAGGGAAGCATCGATTTCCCTGCCCTGCCCTCCTGCCCTCCCCGGCTCTGGTCCCGGCAGAAAAGCACCCGGATTTCAGGCCCCACCAATAATTTTATATGATTTCAACGCCCCCAGGTCCAGCAGAGCCCATCTCAGCCCAGCCCCAGCCAGGAGCTGTGAGAGCCAGGTGCAGGCAGAAAAGCACCCGGATTTCAGGCCACACCAATAATTTTATACGATTTCAGTGCCCCCAGGTCCAGCAGAGCCCATCACAGCCGAGCCCCAGCCAGGAGCTGTGAGAGCCTGGTCCAGGCAGAAAAGCACCCGGATTTCAGGCCCCACCGATGATTTTATGGGATTTCAGTGCCCCCAGGTCCAGCCGAGCCCATCTCAGCCCAGCCCCAGCCCGAGCTGTGAGCAGGCTCCCAGGGAAAGGCTGATTTTTGTTACCTGTGCCAGGTGAGCAGCCCTGCTGTGGTCTGGCTCGGCGTGGGCTGCTCCAGCAGCTCCTCCCCGTCCCTTGGGGTGACATTTCCCGGGGAAATCCTGGCAGCACGTCCTGTCCCCATCAGTCGCAGGTCTGCGACCCCAGGTAGGATCCCCTGGCAGCCCCGGCCCGCAGGGAGCCCAGGTTCTGTCACCAGCAGCACGAAACCCGCTGGGTTCAACCCCTGCAGCTCCGGGAGGATTCCGGGCAGGGCATCCCTTGGTGCCCGTGGGTTTGGGCTGTCCCTGCCCGGTGCCACCCTCCCGTGCCACCCCTGTGTCCTCTGTCCCCGCAGCTCCGGGGCTCTCGGTGCGTTTGGGGTTTTTGTTTTTTTTTTTTGGGTTTTTCTTCTGGCTGTAAAGCTAAAAAGGGTAATACGGAGCACTTTAAATTGCGATAACTTCTCGCCGGTATTGTTGGAGGAGATAAGAGCCCGAGCCGCGCTAAGCAGCGCCTTTGAATTCACTTATCAGCGTTCCTGCAGCCGCTTCCCTGTGCCCATCCCTGCCGCCACCTGGGCCGGGACACGGGGACAGCCCGGGCGGGGGCTGCGGCCCCACTGCGGCTCTGACCTTGCCGGGAAAGAAGGAAAAAGGGCAGGAAAAGTGCAGCAGGAAAAGTGCAGCAGGAAAAGTGCAGCAGGAAAAGTGCAGCAGGAAAAGTGCGGCCCCTGCCATCCCCCGGCGAGCAGCCCTGAGCGGCCCTGGCACCTCCCAGAGCCTGGGGACAGCGGGCACAGGGGGGTTCTGCGCCCCAGCGGCGTCCCCAGGGTGGCTCGGAGCCCCGGGGTGTCGCATCCAGCCCCCCGAGCCCTCGTGGACACACGGACAGAACCAGGGGCATTTCCGCCGAGTTTCCCGAACGCTGCCAATTAACAGCAAGTGACATCTTCCCTCTCCACCACCCCCCCCCCAATATAGAATATTAATTTTTTATTAATTCATGATACAGCTGCTAATTAGTACCTCCACAAATAGGCATTACACCTCAGCAAAACACTCAGGTGTTCTGGGGACTGGGGTGTGCAGAGGGAGGGACAGAGGGTTGTGTTAATCCTCTTCCCCCAACCCCGCCACAGCGAAGAATTTCAACTTTCAGACAAACAACTTCATTTACAAGTGTGTCTCTAATTAGCTGCAGAATTAGTAAAGCAGAGTTTTCCCCCCATAGATCGGCCAAAGCCCCGGGGGAGGCTCTGGAATGGAGAGAATCGCATTTCCAATTATTTTGTTGAATTGCTAATTTAGTTATTGTGCCTGGCGTAATTGTGATGGGTATTGGGTGTGCAATTCAATTTGTTTTAAATATTTGTGGGAAGGCTGATCAGTAATGGAGCTGACCTATTTCATGGCCCAAATTGAGAGAAGAGACTAAAACAAAAAACAGCTACAAAGCCCCAGTTTGTCTCAGTTTTTATTTTGATGTCTCTCATCCCTCTTAAGACTGTTGATGCAACAAAAGGTTTACATTAAAAGATGATGGCACTTTGATCTTGGGCTTTGGAGAGCTTACAGCTTTGGTACGTCTTTTCTTGGCATTTTAATATGAAGATATATTAGGCTAAAGAGTTTTAAATGTGATGCTGGAGTTCAGTAGGGTCTGTCCCCTCACCACCTCCTAAATTTTAACTATGATGATTCTGGTTTGAGAAACCTGAAAAATCAACTGCTGGAGCTGTGCTGGCTCTTGTGGGCAAATTCCAAACTCCCCTTTCATGTGGAGACCTCCAAAGGGTGTTTGTGGATCAGCTCCCAGGGACAGCCTTTAGCCAAAGTCCTGGTGGGCCCTTCCCTGCAGGCTCCTGCTGACCAGGGCTCCGCAGGAGGCTGGAAAAGGCCTCCAGGCTCATCCCTGCCCACACAACAGCCCTGGGAAGAGGCTCCCCAAGTTCTCCCAGCTCAGCAGCAGCCACTGGGGTTTGGGGGTTTTTCCCTGTTTGTCCCATTTACTGGGATGTTAAAGATGTCAATAAATGACGGGGGGAGTGGGCACCATCAAGTTTGCAGACACCTGGGGGGACCTGGGATGAGCTGGGACCTCAGGTGAGGGACAGCTGACCTGGAGGGGTTCCACAGAACCCTGGCCTGGCCTCAGGCAAAGCTCAGCTCCCCCAGCACGCCCAGGACGGGGGTGACAAGACTGCACTCGCAGCAACAGAGCTGTAATTCATTCTTTTTATTAAAAGAAATTGAGGTAAGTGAAATACTTCAGCACCAGCGAGAACCGTTCGTACCCAGGGGGCTTCCCTCACCCTGCCCCTCCCGGTGACCCCCACACACCTGGGGACAGCTCAGGTGCTGCTGCCACAGGGCCAGCGCCAGCCCCCGAGGCCACCCAGGAGATTTTTTTGGAGCTGCTTTACCCCCAGTTTCAGTGGGGCCTGAGCCGGTGCAGTAGCACTGAAATAGGGGGGCTGCTCTGCACGAGGGTGGGCAGGGGGACCCCCCCTTGCACCTGCAGATGTCCTGGGAAAGGGACCCTGGTGACACCACCACGGGGGGATCCTGCTGGCACGGGAGGAGCCCCACGAGTCCCGGTCCTGCCTGGCTGGAACATTCTCTGTCTGTGTGTCCTGCAGCCCACCCCTGGCGTAAGCAAAAACATCTTTGGGGGTTGTTCAGGGGGCTCTAGTGGGAAAAAAAAAAAAATCTCTTGAATCAAGTTAGGGTTCTTAACTATTAAGAAAAAGCAAGTCCTGCAGGTGGCCGAGCTCTGCTGGCCACGGGCAGGGGAGCAGCGACCCCGGGCTGGCACCTCCAGTCACTGGCACCACAGGCAGAAGGGCTGCATTGCACTTCGGGAGGAATCAAGGAGAGGTGAGAGGCACTGGCAGCAGCATTGATTAATTCTCTTTTCATAAAAACAGCCCTTCTGATGTACCATACTTCCGACGTGCACCTAAGGAGGGGCTGGAAAATCTCAAATCCTTCCAGGACCATCACTGGCGAGCCCAGACCCAGCTCCGTGCCAGGAGCTGTGCGTGAGGGGTGGGCTGTGCTTCCCTCCAGCACTGCAGCTTCTCTGAGCTTCTGTTACATAAAAAATGTGCAGAAACAAGTTGGGGATCTGGGCCAGCCTCGGGAGGGCCTTTCCTGCACTCACCTGCCACCCAAATCTTCCTGAGCACTGGAATGAGATCCCAAACCCAACACTTTCCTACATTCCCCGGTAAGGGTGCCAAGCACAGGCAGCTCTGGGGCAGGGCAGGGTGATGGAGAAAAGCTCTCCTCAGATCCTCAGACCCTCAGACTGAGATTTCCTCCTGCAGTTCCAACCCCACTGGGGGATTTGGCTCTGTCCTTTCTCCTCCCTCACCTCGGCTGCCTGGATCTGCCTCCTGCTGC
Organism: Donacobius atricapilla; assembly: GCA_013397315.1. Taxonomy (NCBI): domain Eukaryota; kingdom Metazoa; phylum Chordata; class Aves; order Passeriformes; family Mimidae; genus Donacobius; species Donacobius atricapilla. Next base: position 54,520 of record WBMY01016600.1, read on the forward strand.
CCGCAGGGAGGGGATGAGCACTGGCACCGAGGATACACAGCGGGGCTGCCCCTTCCGCTATCCCGGAAAACGCCAGGGAAGGGAGGGCAGAAATGCTGAGCAGCTGCACTTTGGTCTCTTGTACCTCCTCCCAGAAGGGCCTTTCACACAATTCACAGCCTGTTCTAAAGGAATCGGGCACGAAGGCGAAGCCAGGGGGGGTTCAGCCCCCAAAATCCTGCCCCCCCAAAAAAAACCTTGGCAGCCCTGGGGAGCCCGGGAGCCTCCTGGGGGCACGGGGCCAGCCCTGGCCGCGCAGCAGCTAAAGGGTTTCCTCTACCTACGAGACAAGACAGACGTGGGACACACAAATCAGATCACCGCTGACAGAGGGTGACACACAAACCACCAGCGACAGAGCCTGGGGCTGCGGGGGGGTCCCCGGAGAGGGGACGGGGAGACGTTGGCACTTGTCAGCAGGGAGCTGCTGCTGCCGGGCACGGGGCAGGAGAGGAGAGGAGAGGAGGGCAGGGTGTCCCTGCAGGGGACGGGAGGACAGGGGTGTCCCTGGAAGGACAGGGGTGCCCCTGGAAGGACAAGGACGCCCCTAGAAGGACAGGGGTGTCCCAGGAAGGCCAGGGGTGTCCCTGGAAGGACAGGGGTGTCCCTAGAAGGACAGGGGTGTCCCTGGAAGGACCGGGGTGCCCCTAGAAGACCAGGGGTGTCCCAGGAAGGACAGGGGTGTCCCAGGAAGGCCAGGGGTGCCCCTAGAAGGACAGGGGTGTCCCTAGAAGGACAGGGGTGTCCCTGGAAGGACCGGGGTGCCCCAGGAAGGCCAGGGGTGTCCCTGGAAGGACCGGGGTGCCCCAGGAAAGCCAGGGGTGTCCCTGCAGGGCCCTGCCGTGCCAAGGCCTCGCGGTACCGGAGCACCCAGCCCCGCTCCGTTCAATAAATAAGGTACAGGAGGACAGCGGGGACTCAGTTCCGCGGGCGCTCACGAGTGTTTTATCCATTTCCCTCGTGTCCCTGGCCGAAGGGCACGCTTCCCTCTGGTCAGCCCGATTTGAAAAGCTTAAAACCGTCCCTTGCAGCGGCGATCCCTGAGCCTCCCGGTGGCGGCGCGGACAGAGGGCAATTCCCGGCTCCTCCTGGCAGGGCCCGGCCGGGAACCGCTGCCCTTACGTGGAGGAAGGCGAGTCCATTGTGGAGAGGATCCGCACGACCTCGGCGCGCTGCGTGGGCGAGATGTGCTGGGTCATGTGCACGATGGAATCCATGGCAACCTCGGGGTTGGCCTGCACCAGGCTGCGGAGGGGACGGGAGGTGAGCGAGGCAGCGCCGGAGCTCCCCGCGGCTCCCAGCAGGAATTCCGGGGGGCTGGGATGTGGGGCTGGCGGGGGACACCTGGGAGCTTCCTCAGGACACGCTGCCCGGCCACACAGGGACGGGAATCCCGAGGTGCGGCCCCGGGTGGGAGCGGGCAGGAGCTCCGGAGCCCCCCCGATCCCACCCACGCCCGCTCCCCGCGCTCACCTCCGGATCTGCTTGAGCACGTAATCCCGGGAGATGTATTTGATGTTCTCCTCCACCACCGAGCGAACGCCCTCCTCCTCCGTCCGCTGCTTCTCCAGCCACTCCACCAGGTCCTTGTTGCTGTCCCACAGGTAGGCCTGCCGGAACGCGCAGCTCAGCCCGCGCCCCAGATGTGCCCCCCGGCTCCTGGAGCGGCAGCTCTGGGGGGCACATCTGGCCGGGGAGCCCCACAAACACACCCAGCCATCGGCACAAGTCCAAAGGCTCGTTATTTCTTTTGCATCCTGCCATATGAACGCGATGGGAAGGGGGCCAAGGAGGTGCCTGGCCAGTGCTGCAAGGAGCTCGGCGCACCAATCCCAGGATAAATCCCGGTTTCCCCGGTTAGCAGCTCCCCCAGCGCTGGTGGAACGTGGCTGCCCTGAGATGCAGCCGCTCCGGGCATTGTCCCGGTGCTGAATCATCAGTGAAGCCCCCATCCCCTGCAGCCTGGCCCTGTGCTGGTGTCCCCAGCAATCCTGGGAGCCCCGAGCCAGCCCCGGAGCCAAGCGGCTCCTTGGGCCCGGCACGGCAGCTCGGGGTGCACGGAGCCCTCAGCCACAACCCCCTTTTTGCCTTTCACAAGATCATTTCACCTGATATTTGCTAGGTAGTTGGCTGTGTAATAACTCAGGAGTGTGTGAGCCCCTAACAGCCTTCTCTCTCCTCTCCTCTCATTTTCTTTACAAATCATTTAAGAATCATTTTGTTAATGGTTTCCGGAAAAGCAAGTACTGCCATTAGCACTCATTCATATTTATGTCATTTTATTTGGGTAATTAAACACAAAGCTCCTCATTTAAAGGTGCACTATCCTTCTCTGTTATCACTAACCAAGTCAAAGGCAGAATGACAATGAGCTGGGGGCGGTGACACCGTGGTGGCACCTCCCTGAGCGTCCCCTGCTGCAGCCAGGACCTGCCACACCCCCGGGACACAGAACCGGGAGGTCACAGAGCCCTCAGGGTTGGGAAAACCTCGGAGATCATCGAGTCCAACCACAGCCCCAGCACCGCCCAGGCCACCACGGACCACGTCCCCAAGTGCTGCATCCACACAGCTTTTAAATCCCTCCAGGGATGGGGACTCAGCCCTGCCCGGGGCAGCTGGGCCAGGGCCGGACAGCCCTGCCCGGGGAGGAATTTGCTGTGTCCAGGGAGGAACTGCCCTGTCCAGGGAGGAATTGCCCTGTCCATTAAGGAATTGCCCTGTCCAGGAGGAATTGCCCTGTCCATGAAGGAACTGCCCTGTCCAGGCAGGAATTGCCCTGTCCAGGCAGGAATTGCCCTGTCCAGGCAGGAACTGCCCTGTCCAGGCAGGAATTGCCCTGTCCAGGCAGGAATTGCCCTGTCCATGAAGGAATTGCCCTGTCCATGAAGGAATTGCCCTGTCCAGGGAGGAATTGCCCTTTCCAGGGAGGAATTTGCTCTGTCCAGGCAGGAACTGCCCTGTCCAGGCAGGAATTGCCCTGTCCAAGGAGGAACTGCCCTGTCCATGAAGGAACTGCCCTGTCCAGGCAGGAATTGCCCTGTCCAGGCAGGAATTGCCCTGTCCAGGCAGGAACTGCCCTGTCCAAGGAGGAACTGCCCTGTCCATGAAGGAATTGCCCTGTCCAGGCAGGAACTGCCCTGTCCAAGGAGGATTTTTCCCAATATCCTGGACCTCCCCTGGCCCAGCCTGAGGCCGCTCCCTCTCCTGCTGTCCCTGTCCCTGTCCCTGGCTGTCCCCTCCTGCCAGGAGTTGTGCCGAGTGGACACTTCCCTCTGTCCCAGGCTGTTCCCAGCCGCGTCCATCCCGGCCTTGGGCACTGCCAGGGATCCAGGGGCAGCCCCAGCTGCTCCGGGCACCTCTGCCAGGCCCTCCCCACCCTGCCAGGGAGGAATTTGGGTTTCAGAGCCCATCCCAGCTCCTGACACAGTTCAGAAACCCCGGGATTATTTTATTTCCTTTCACACGATGTCTCTGGTTGTCTCAGCCCGGCGATGTCACTTCAAGATTTTGCTTATTTCATTGTTTTTCTCCTTATTACGATTTGCAACCCGTCGGGTTTCGCTCCCTGCCACGCAGCAACATTCCCTGCATACAAAGGCAGGTTCCAGGCAAGGGGGGAAAAGCCCAGCCCGGGAAGCTGCGATACGGCCCCAGACCTGCGTAAAGCTCCATTTACCCAAGAATCCCAAAGCTTTTCGTTTAGGAGAATATTTAATACTCTTATTAATCATTTTTAATCCGTTTGCTTTTAATTAAGAAACAGCATGATGCTTCCCTATCAACATATGCCAGGGAGCAGATTAATTGTGGCTTAAGATAACTCTCCTTGATTGGTGTAATGTATTAGCTAACGAGCTGCCTGCTTTTGGAGAGCTCAGGCTCTACCTTGGAAAGGCTGCTGCCCTCCAGAGAACATTTCCCCCTTCCCCAGAGCCCCTGGGTGTTGGGGACTTTAAAAACGGCATGAAAAAAAAAAAAAGAATTAAAAAATAAAACAATGGAATAAAATAGAATTTTTTTAAAAAATAAAGTAAAATGAATAAAATAAGGTAAAATACAATAAATAAAATAGAGTAAGGTAAAGTAAGATAAATTATATAAAGTAACAGAAAATAACATAAAGTAAAAATAAAATGAAGCAAACAAATAAACAAAATTAATGAAATTGAATAAAGTAACATAGTAACAAAGTAAAATTAAATAAATAAATATACAAAATTAAGCAAAACAAAATTAGATGCAATAAAAATAGAATAGAGTAAGATAGAGTAAAACAGAGTGGAGTAAAACAGACTAGAATAAAATAGAATAAAAAATAAAACTAGGAAAAAAATAGAATGAAAAAATAAAATAAAATAGTAAAGAATAGAATAGAATAGAATAAAATAGAATAGAATAAAATAAAATAGGATAGACTAGAATAGGATAGAATAGAATAAAATAGGATTGAATAAAGTGACGTAAAATAGGAAAAAATAGAACAGAATAGACTAAAATAGGATAGACTAGAATAAAATAGGATTGAATAAAATAGAATAAAATTAAAAAAGAATAAAATAGAATAGAATAAAATAAAAG
>WBMY01016600.1:59175-72948 GCA_013397315.1 Donacobius atricapilla
AATAAAATACAATAAAATAAAAAAGAATAAAATAGAATAGAATAAAATAAAAAAGAATAAAAAAGAATAAAATACAATACAATACAATACAATACAATACAATAAAATAAAGTAAAATAAAATAAAATGAAATAAGGTTGAGCACAGCTCTGGAAGGAACCCCCGTGGCGCCTGCGCTCCACGCCAAGGAGGGGACGGCAGCCCCGGGCAGGGGCAGCGCCCGGGGGCACAGAGCCCGCACTGACCTTCACCGTGCCCTCCACCTCGACGAACCAGCGGCGCAGCATGGCCTGGATCTGCCCGTCCGTCAGCTCGGGGTTGGCCTCGTGGATCTTGCCCTTGACCACCTCCTCCAGCAGCAGCCGCCGCAGCCGCCAGTAGAAGAAGGTGCGGGAGGTTTTCCAGTCCAGCACGTCCTGCGCGGGCACGGGGCGGGAGGGGACAGGAGTGAGGGGCAGCGCGGGCACGGAGCAGCAGAGACACCTCATTCCCCGGGAAACCCCGGCCGGGACTCGCTCTGGCCTCCCGCAAGAGGAAAATGGAGATTCCCACCAATGCCCGAAGTTTGAATTTTGCTGTTTTTCAGGGGTGCAGCTCTGAGCTCACACTCAGCGTCACTCAGCTCTGCACACAGCAGGGACACAGAACAAATCCTTCTCCTGCTGCACACCTTCAGCCCAAAAGCACAAACAAGGCTGGGCTGGAGGGAGGAACAAGAAGGATGGGACCTCACAATCCAACCCTGCAATTTGACGATTAAACCCCAATATATAAATGGACCAAAACTTATAAAAATGTAAGACCTCCTGACCAGTTGGGCATTTTGTGACCATTCTTAGTCCACCCTGGGTGTAGCCCTGGCCAGGCCTTGTCCTGCCCAAGGTGTAGAAATCCAATTCAATAAATCCCAGCTTTATTCACTGGCTCTGCCCAGTCTCTGTTCCAGCTCAGCCTTCCCAAGGCATCCCCATGAGAGATTCCCACCCTGTCACACCACGGGGTCACCAGGAGCTGCACAGGGCCATGGAAGGGCCATGGAAGGGCCATGGAAGGGCCATGGAAGGGCCATGGGAGGGCCATGGGAGGGCCATGGAAGGGCCACGGAAGGGCGATGGAAGGGCGATGGAAGGGCCAAGGGTGATGGAAGGGTCATGGAAGGGCGATGNAGGGCCATGGAAGGGTCATGGAAGGGTCATGGAAGGGCCATGGAAGGGTCATGGAAGGGTCATGGAAGGGCGATGGGAGGGCCATGGAAGGGCCATGGAAGGGCCATGGAAGGGCCATGGAAGGGCCATGGAAGGGTCTGGCTCCCTGCCCAGCCCAGGGATGCCCGGGACACTCACGGTTATGGCCCCTTTCTCCTGCATCCTGCCGGGGGTGTCGTGCAGGTCAGCGAACTGCATGGCCACCTGCTGGTACATGGGGAGCAGGAACTCCTCCCGCTCCTTCAGCTTGGCCTCCAGCTCCTTCCTGTCAGCAGGGCTCAGCTCGGGGGTGCCTGCAAGCACACACAGAGCTCAGCACAGCTCAGCCCCCCGGGGAAGCTCGGGGGGGGGCAGCCCCAGGCAGCGCAGGGCTTGGAAAAGACAAAGGACACAGCCCGGAGTGCTCCCAGCAGTGCCCAGCAAATCTCTGCGGTCCAGGCCAGATTTTGTGCCACAGAGACTCAGGCAAGAGCTCTGAGGGTGTTTTCACCATGGAAACTCTGTTCCATTTAAATGCCAACGATCTAAGCCATCAATTAAGTGACATTTACGGGACCTACTCCTAAAAGAGAGTGATGTCCCAACACGCTGTTCATTTAGCAGGAAACACAGACCATGGCACACCACCTTCACCGCTGCCAGTTCCCCTTCAGGCTGCTGCCTGCCAGAGCCCACTCAGGGGCTCTGCAATCCCACCCCGAGCCAACAAACCCGGCTTAAACCACTGGGCAGAAGCTTTACAGAACCCCCAAGAGGGACCAACTTCACCCAGAGCGGAATCCAAGGCTGGAATTCACTGCCACTGGGCCCTAAGGGGCTCTCAGAGGGTGATCAGACAAATTCATGCCAGGAAATTCCAGCACAGGCTCCTGAGCATGAGGATCAGACATTAATCTGTTCTCAGGAAGCCTCTAAAGCACAGCTGGAAGCCGAGGCAGCATCCTGGGGGCAGCATCTCGCGGCACCTGCAGGATGCTGCTGCTCCTTCCATGCCTCATTCCCACAGACACCACAATCCAAGGCTGCTGGTCCAAAGGGAAGAGCTCCCCAGTGGCTTGAGCACTCCAGTGCCTGCCCACACCCCCCATATCTGCATTTTTCCAAGGCACAGCCCCTCCAGACAAAGATCCTTTCCAGGGAAGGAATGTTTTTTTTCCTGTGCCTACCAACACAAATGTTACCTAACCCTTCAGATGTGAGTAAGAAGGTTTTAATTAAGAGAAGCTCCCCTTATAACCTTCAGAATAAAAAATTATCTATATTTATCCACGCTGAACTCCCAGGCTCCCTGGTTTTAATGGCAACACAAGCACTTAAGGCAGCCCCGCTGGTGAATTCCAGCCCCTGCCACCCCCGAGTCCACCCAGCCAGGCCCAGTAATGATTTAGGTGAGATTAACAAATATGTCAATGTCTATTTTCTGCTTAATTTAAAAGCAGCGTCTATAAAGATTTTTGACTTCTGAACCCTGTTCTCCTGGAAGAAAGAAGGTAACAATGAGGAGGGGGGATAAAGAGTGATTATCCCATCATCGATCGTTTGTCAGGAGCATTTCTTATTCACTGGACTATTGTAAAAAGCTAAGCTCTCGATCAATCCCGTAAGCCCCCTGTACAATTAAATATCTTGGAATGGTTTTCTTTCTTTCCTAGTCAGATCTTGAGGCCTCGGGGTTTTTCAGGAAGCCTGGGCTTTATTTATTTATTTCTCAAGGCAAAAAAAAAAAAAAAAAAGAGAGAGAGAGAGAGAGAGAAAAAGAAGTCTCCTTTCACAAATCTTATCCTGGCAAGGAGAGAGGAGTTAAAATATGGGATTCCTTTGCTCTAGAGGTACTTGACAGTTAATGAAACTGTTAAAGTTTAAATCATAGGAACATTATAGACCTCTGGGTATGGATTGGCTGCTGATCAATAGGGAAACAAAAGGAGCAGCACTCCGAGACAGCCCCAGTCCATGAGGAGAGCCTGGCACGCAGGTGGGGCACCGCCAGGAACGTGTGGGACCCTCCTAACCTGGCAGGGAGCGCAGGGCGCTCTCCAAAGTGCCCCAAAATGTCACCGTTCTCTCGGCCTGCAGCCTCCTCTGCAGCCTCCGCCGTGGCTCCCGAGAGCGCCGGGATGGGAAGGGGCTGGAAAACATCTTCGTTCTCTCCCCAACGCCTCCAGAGCCCACTCGTGGCGGGGAACACCCCAACACCTCCTGGTTCTGCACTCTCCTCTCTCTTTTAATCAGCCAAATTGAAAAGGTGCCCTGGGAAAACTGCAGCTTGGGGCTCCCACCTCACTTCCACACCTGCAGCAACAGCCTCCCACCTGAATCTCACCTTCTCTTCTTCTGCCTTGAACATAACAGTTGCCAGACATAATTTTTTTTCCTCTCCTGTGAGGGTGGGGAGGACCTGGCAGAGGTTCCAGAGGTGCTGTGGCTGCCCCTGGATCCCTGGAAGTGTCCAAGGCCAGGTTTGGGGGGCTTGGAGCACCCTGGGATAGTGGAAGGTGTCCCTGAGGAGCTTCAGGGATCCCTCCTTTCTCAACCACCCTGGGATTCCATGAAATTCAGCAGAGGCAGCAGAAATGCCAAAGGCGTCCAGGCCGCCCAGGCAACTCGGCGCAGGCCAGCCGGAGGGAGCTGCTCCGGAGGGGAGAGGGAAGGTCACAGGGAGGCACTCACGTCCCCGGAGAGACAGGCGTTTTTGGATTGTCTCTTGTTTCTTTAAATGAGACGGGCTGTAATTGCTTCACTAAATATTCAGCAGGATTTATGTCAGAAAGGTGCAGCATGAACAGCCAGTGAAGGTCACACACATGCCCGTGGCACAGGCTGCAAATATCCTTGTACAGAATCCCTGTGATTCCCACCCTGGCCCTTCCCACTCTTTGCTCCTGAGGTCTCATCTCTGAGCAGGTGAAGTGTGGCAGGGACATAATTCCAAAAATTTCCTACCCCCAGCCCTCCTGGGAGGATATCCCAGGTGCCAAGTGCCAGGGAGGAGCTGGGAGAAAGCAGGACCTGCTCTTGGAGCCTTGTGGTTGTGAATTAACACCAATTTAAATGCAGCAGCACCTGCACAGGGAAGCAGCTACTGAAACCAGCATCATCCACAAAACGAAGTTACAACCTGTGTTTATCCAGCACCCCGTGGGAGATGGGATCAGGAGAGCAGTGTTTCTCCCCAGGTTTTCCTGACAAACTGGCAGTGGGGGTGAGCTCTGGTCCTGCACCCCCGAGTGTTTATTTTCAGAGAGGAACTGCTGTGCTGAGGTGGAGCTGAGTGGTGAACATTGCAGCGTTCACTCGTTATTTGGAAATTTAAAGACAATCCTGGATGCTCTTTAGCCAAGTAAGGTGTGAGCCAAGCCCCAGCAGCACAGGCTGACTGCCCTAGGAAAGGAAATAAATGAAATAAATGAAATTAGAGGTGCATTCCAGCACACAGGAACGCCTCAGAGGATCAGCGAGGAGGACATTCCCACTATCACAACACGCATCTGGATGCTGCCTTTTTCCTACCAGAAACATGGAAATGCAATGCCAGTCTCGCTGTACCTGGAGCCATTCTGCCCTTCCTTTCACTCACATTCCACCCCACTGCTGCACCATTTCCCTGCACCTCTGACACAAGGCACAGATTCCGTAGGATGAGGCTTGTTTTCACTCCATGCCTACGTGGTTTAGTCAAACTGTAATAAATAAATAAAACTGAATCTCTGTATTTGAACCCCTGGCCCAAGACTGGCAGGCTGCCCCGTTCCTGCATTTCTGGGTGATCCCTGCTGCCCCTGCACACCTATTCCATGTGGGAACGTGCTCTGGGGCAGGATTAGGGCCCCCCTCTCTCCCCCTGCCCCTCTGCTGGAACAGCCCAACTCTGAGTGACACCTTAATAAACCACGGGGCTAATCAACATTTCAGCAATCGTGCCAGAGAATTGATAATGAACAGATTTATGTCAAATGATTCAATATCTGCCAGCCTCCCCTGCTCTCCCCACTCCCCAACTGCAAGTCCAACCCCGGCGTGGGCTCGTGGGGGAGAGCATCTCCCTGGTGCTGCTCTCCAGAGCTCCGGGGAGGGATGACAGCCACTCAGGGGTTAAAGAGAGGCAGTGAACCCCCAGCTAATGAGTAAGAATTCAGCAGGCAGTGTAAGATAAATGGAGCTTTCTCTGCTTCTGCTGGAGTCAGCATGAACTGCGGCCCTGCGGCTTGTTTGTGGCAAATGGAGTGCGCGAAATATCAAAGGGCAGTGATCCAGAAGAAGACCGACTTTGACAAATTTTAAATTGGCCAGAAAGAAAACCAGAAAAAAAAAAAAAAATTATGCAATTCAGTGTGTCCTGCAATCTTGGTTTTCCTGCTCTGGTACGGAATCAGTGCCAAAACAACAGCAATGATCACCCGGCGCTGGGAGCAATTACGATCCATCTCGGGGAGATGCTTATCGGTGACTGAAGCTTTTAGAGCTCTCCCTATGTACAGTTGTAAGTGACTTGCTCTTGTGTTGCAGTCATTTTAATTAAAGTGTATGGAGTTTGCTGGGAGTAATTACGCTGTAGAGGAAGAGGGGAGGAAAAAAAACCCTGACCAGGCTCCTGCTTCCTCTTACGGTGCTGGGCTTTTGAGGCTGTTGGCAGAAAACTCCATCCCATCTTTCCCCCTGTTTTTTTTCCCGTGTCCCACACGATTCCAGGATGGCCTGTGGATGTTCTGCACCCACAGGGTGAGCGAAGGTGATGCTCTGCTCCCCCTCCCTCCAGGATTTCCACACTCCAGCCTCTGTCCACAGCATTCCTGGTAGCTCCAGGAGGGATGGACCCATCCCCGAGGCTCGAGCTCTGCCTGCAGCAGGGCTCGGTTTGCTGCTGGCACGGCCGGGGCTGTGTGGGGAGGCGAAGATAAACTCTCCCAGCAGCAGCAGCAGCGCTGCCCTGCAGGGCCATTCATCTGCAGAGCCAGCTGAGCGCGCAGCACACTCCCTTCCCTAAGCACACATCTGATTTCCCCGTCCCTGGGGATTCCTGCTCTCCCTGTCCGGCAGACACCCATGGCAGGGGGAGCTGCGGGCCCTGCCTGCCTCAGGAAATCACTGAACGCCTCCAGAGAGCTTTTCCTGGGACTCTGAGTGGGGTCCCCATGATTTGGGGTAGTCACTGCCCCTTTGCTCCTAAAAGGGCACTGTCAAGTCTGACAGAGGCCAAAAGTGATGTTTGTTGAAAACAACCTCCCTGCTGCAACTGCAAACTTTAAAACCTGATTTAAGTCATACAGTAATACAATGGTTTGAGTTGAAAAGGATTTTAAAGATCATTTCATTTTACTCCCTGCCATGGACAGGGACACCTTCCACTACCCCAGGGCACCCCCTCACCCTTCAACCATTATTGTTCTCTTCCCGAGGAGTATCAGGAGGGTTGTTTTGTATATAAATTGTTGCCCTGCCATAAATTAAACAAACAAAAAAAATAGCCAAATAATAAAATGTAACTGCGACAATAGCCAGGATTTATCAGCCATTTGCAGAACACTTTTCCTCCTGAAGGATCCCAAAAGGCTTTATAAATTCAAGCCATACCCACACGGCACGCTTCTCCCTCCACTGAAATGTAGTCAATTTTTGAGGTAAAAGGAGGCTCTGTAAGATTATACTCTTATAGTAAGAGCCAGTACAGAACTACTTGAAGAGCCTATTCCCCCGAGAGAGAACATATCTGATATTAAGTGCATTCTGCTGAACACTCTGTATTTTGGGATGTTGAGCATACAGCAGGCACTGGGATCACTCGGAGGGGTGATAACACAACCCTGGCCAGCACTGAGCTCTGCACAGCCCCCCTGTTCACATGGACAACATTCCTTATTCCCCTGAAACTGAAGAGCACAGGGACATCATTACTGCCAGCTACCCCAGACACTCAGTGACAGTCCAGCAGCCCAAAATGTCTTCGATCAAACCCTTCAGCACATGAAACGACGCACGCTGAAGGTTTGGCCCACAAACCTTCAGTGAGCTGAGCTGGGAATCAGACCCAGGCATGTGCAGTGAGGGTCTGCTGTGAGATCCAGTCAATAGAATGTCACAGGAAAGAGGAAATCAGCTGAAAAAACCACCATATTACACAGCCTGGGTATGCTGAGCGGGCGGAGTATCATCTCACACGGACACACATGCAGCAGTCTCACCGGGTTTTCTTCCCAGGTCAGACAACAGTAAATAAAAATGAAAATTACTCTGCTGAAATGCCTCAGCGGCCCTGGAGGGGTGCCCCAGGTGCCAGTGCCCCCCGTGGGGGTGTCCCACGTACCGAGGCGCTCGGCCAGGCCGATGTACACCGGGTCCACCCTGCGCATGGTCTTCACCAGGTCCTTCCTGCGGAACCGGATCTCCACCGTGCCCTCCGGCTCCAGGATCCCTCCCCTGCGAAAGGAAAAACAAGGGCGCCTTTTGCAGCTGACCTGCAGGTCGTCACGCGCAAAACTGAGGGGTTCAACACTAGCTGGAAAGCATGGGAAAAGAGAATGGGGACGGAGATAAAGGGAGAATTTTCAGCTCTGGTTTATCCAGGCTGAAAATGCGGACGAGGTTCCACCCAGGGAGTGTCTAGCCCTGTGGGCTCGACATTTCTGAGCCTGAATTTCAGCTTGCTAACCATTGCTGTCTCCTTTCCCAAGGGAAAGCTGTCACAGTTTCTCTTTCCAAAACATCTGTTTCCCAGCACAGGCTCAGCAAACAGTGTTCCCTTTCCCAGAACAACTGTCCCAGGGGTTGTTTCCTATTCCTGAACCGATGCAGAGCAGTGTCAGTGCCATGGAGCAATAACAGACCTTTTTACACAGCGTGTTCTAAAAGAAACTGTTGGGATTGTAAATAAAGCTTCTTTCTCTCCTGACAACTCTACGGAGTCAATCTATTCCGTGTCCTACCATGACAGAGGGAGATAAAACAAAGGGAGAATTTCCAGCTCCAGTTTCTCCAGGCCAAACATGCAGACAAGCTTCCAGCCGAGGAGTGTCCCAGGGAGCAGCCCCGGGCGGGGGCGGCAGGCAGAGGGGCCGTACCTGCTCTCCCTGTCGGCGTACATCTCCATGTGCCGGGGGTTGATGGTGGGGTCGATGACCACCCAGGAGCCGCCGCGCAGCTCGCCCTGCGGCGGGATGTAGATGAGCACGGGCTGCCGGTACTCCCGCAGCCCGTCCACGATGTAGGCACCGAACTTCAGCACCTGGTCGTACATGTCTGGGGAAGGACACAGAGGTGGTCACGCGGGGCTGGGGAGGGACACAGAGCTGGGACAGGGACACAGAGATGGTCAGACAGGGCTGGGGAGGGACACAGAACTGGTCAGACATGGCTGGACAAGGACACAGAGCTGGTCAGACAGGGCTGGCACAAGGACACACAGCTGGGACAGGGACACACAGCTGGGACACGGACACACAGCTGGTCAGACATGGCTGGACAAGGACACAGAGCTGGNCGGCAGGCAGAGGGGCCGTACCTGCTCTCCCTGTCGGCGTACATCTCCATGTGCCGGGGGTTGATGGTGGGGTCGATGACCACCCAGGAGCCGCCGCGCAGCTCGCCCTGCGGCGGGATGTAGATGAGCACGGGCTGCCGGTACTCCCGCAGCCCGTCCACGATGTAGGCACCGAACTTCAGCACCTGGTCGTACATGTCTGGGGAAGGACACAGAGGTGGTCACGCGGGGCTGGGGAGGGACACAGAGCTGGGACAGGGACACAGAGATGGTCAGACAGGGCTGGGGAGGGACACAGAGCTGGGACAGGGACACAGAGATGGTCAGACAGGGGTGGACAAGGACACAGAGCTGGGACAGGGACACAGAGATGGGACAGGGACACAGAGATGGTCAGACATGGCTGGGGAGGGACACAGAGCTGGGACANAGGGCTGGCACAAGGACACACAGCTGGGACAGGGACACACAGCTGGGACACGGACACACAGCTGGTCAGACATGGCTGGACAAGGACACAGAGCTGGTCAGACAGGGCTGGACAAGGACACAGAGCTGGCACAAGGACACAGTGATGGTCACACATGGCTGGACAAGGACACAGAGCTGGCACAAGGACACAGAGATGGTCAGACAGGGCTGGACAAGGACACAGAGCTGGCACAAGGACACAGAGCTGGTCAGACAGGGCTGGACAAGGACACACAGCCTGCAGTCACAGCTCCTCAGTGCCCCAACCTTGTTCACTTCCAGGGCTGGGGCAGCCACAGCTTCCCAGGGAACCTGTGCCAGCACCCTCATAGGGAGGATTCTCTTCCTGATATCCCATCTAACTCTACCCTCCTCCGGGTTAAGGCCATTCCCCCTGTGCTACCACACCACACCCTTGGGAAAAGTCCCTCTCCAGCCTGTAGGATGCTCCCACACCGGTCCAGCCACGAGACCTCCTCTCTGGAAATCCAAGTCTGGAGACTTCCCATGAATCCACATCACTGCCAGGGCTGCAGCTCCTCAGTCCACAGCAGGTGCCCTGGGGATGACCCATCCCCGACTTCCCAGCCCACAAGCATTGCCACAGTTTGGGAAATCCGGCTGGGCACATCTGTACTGCCCAATTTCAGACTTACTACCCTGGACCTCTCCCACAACTCCTGTAATGTGAATAAAATGCACCTAAGGGCAGCAGAGCTTTTCCAGATCTTCATAAAAATGTGTGTGGGGAGGGATGGGGAACAGCACTCCGCTCTTCCTCCATTAAAATTTGTTTAAGGCATTTTGCTCAAAATTAATAAGAACAACTCCACTGTGTAAAGACAGTACATTGAAAATATCAGCCCCAAAGGTGATTTAAATAAAAGAGAAAAAGGGAAGGCAGAAGAATTTCTATGAGATGATATAGTTTCTAATGGATACAGTTTGTAATGGAAACGGGCACTCTTGAATATATATATTTTGTTACATATAATTATATCTAGAAGTATTAAATCAAAATACAAGAAATGAAAAATAGTTATTAGGCTCATCTAGTCCACCTCTTTGTTCACACAGGACCATTTCTTCCACAGTGCTTTTGAAAGCTCCCATTTAGAAACCCCAAACAATAAATCTACTGCTTCTTTAGGGGCATTTCCACAGCCAAATAGATGAGATTCCCCTCAGAACTCAGCCAAACTTCTCCTCCCTCCCCATTAATTTCATGTCACCTCCCTTTGTACCACCCTACATAATGCCTGGACTCCTTCAGGCTCACTACAAGCAGCAGCAGGATTCTCAGTGGGGCTTGTCCTCAGACACCACAGGTGTCCACCCTTCATCTCTCTTCCAACCCCCTCCATCACCGGCGTTTTTTGCTTGGACTCTCCCAGTTTGCCTCGTTTTTTCTGGCCATTAAAACACCAGTGCAGAGAAACTTAGGGAGCTGCATTTATGTGCCTCGCACCTGCTGCAACAGGAGCAGTCTGAAAACACTGAGATGCTTTTATTCATCTCAAATCCTTCCGTCCCTCGAGAAAAGCCTTGTTTCTGGGGAAGAAAGAGACTCCAGCCAAGGTCCCTTTGTCATTTAACCCTCATTTTAGTGTTAAGCATTAGTGTGAACATAATTAAGCAATTAACTCTTTGGGAAACACACAATCTTTTGTATTTAAAAAAAAAATATATATATACATATATATATATATATACACACACAAATATATATAAATGTGTTTTAGCACCACAGGCACTGATAGGATCTCTCCATTTCATTTCCAAGGTCATTGCCCAAACACTCACGAAAAGGAATTCAATGTTATTTAAGAGGTCTCAAATGCTGACAAAAGGAAGAACAATTTATTCCCTCTAATTGGGAATAAACATAAATCCTAGCAGAGACAGTGAAGACTGAGAACCAAACAAAACTCCAACCTTTCCCTTTGTCCTGAGCAAAGGAAAAGACTCAAAAGGGGTGACAAATTTATTACTAATTATACAATTATTTTATTATGTAGTGCTAGTAATAAACCACTTGAAGTACTTTCAGCTAATTCTAGTGTTAAGAAAATAATTGCTTGATTCAAATTATTTTAACTGAATTAATTCTTTACTAGACATTTTTTACTAGTGCTACATAATAAAATAATTGTGTAATTAGCAATACATTTTTCACTCCTGCCACGGGTATATATTTTACTCAGGTGAAGTGCAGGGAAGAGCAGCACTAATTGTTTGAACAGGGCAGAGGGAGGAGGAGCAGAGAAATTGGGGGGAACTTGATGCTTTCTCACAGCTCAGGTTTCCCAGGTGTCATCAGGAAAGGGGAAAGGTGGTCAGGGAAAGCATTTCTGTGCCTATGGATCTTCCGGGATCAGCCTTGCAGGAGGATGAGCCTCACCCCTCATGGCTCTGCACACAGCTGGCCCCGCTGGGGCCCTGCCATGCAGCACTTCCAAGTCCTGGGAGGTCCCGGCAGCCTTGGGATGCTGATCAAATAACTGATTAAACCCCAATATTTGTCATTAAATAAAACCAAGCGCTGGCTTCCCTTGCGCACTCCACATTTCAGCAAGGCCGGCGGAGCTGCTGCTGCTCCTGGGGCTGGAGACACCCTTGGCGCTCCCAGATCTGGCTGTCGAACCTGCTGAGGAGCGCTCTCCTCCCTGACTGCCACCACCACAGGCTCCCCAGGGCCAAAACTCCTGCATCCATTTAAACCTCAGCCTCACCCCAGCAACCTGGCGCAGCGAGAGGTGTCCCTGTCCCCGGATGGGGTTGGAATGAGGAGATCTCCAGGTCCCTCCCAACCCAAACCAGGCTGGGGCTCCACGAGCAGCCACTCGCAAGGCGGAGATGCTGCAGGACGGCCCCAGGAGGGCAGAGCTGGCCCTGCAGGAGGGTGGGCACAGAGCTCTGTCCCCTTCCCTGCTGCCCTGAGCCCGGGGACACCCCACAGGGACACCCAGCCCACTGCGGGCGTGTGGGCTCGACACTTCTGAGCCTGAATTTCAGCTCGCTGCCCATTGCCGGCTCCTTTCCCAAGGGAAAGCTGTCACAGTTTCTCTTTTCAAAACATCTCTCTGCGTGTCTCAGCACAGGCTCAGCAAACAGTGTTCCCTTTGCCAGAACAACTGTCCCAGGGGTTGTTTCCTATTCCTGAACCAACGGAGAGCAGTGTCAGTGCCATGGAGCAATAACAGACCTTTTTACACAGCGTGTTCTAAAAGAAACTGTTGGGATTGTAAATAAAGCTTCTTTCTCTGCTGACAACTACACACAACCAATCTATTTCGTGTCCTACCATGACAGAGGTGTCCCCTTCTCCCTCTGTGTGCAAATCCTGCCCTCAGAGCCCTCCCTGCCCCTCTGGAGCTGGAACATGACAGTATTTACCCTGACATTCCTCTAATCAGGGGTTTTCTGTCTCTCAGAGTCCCATACCAGGGTTAAAAGATGAGATGGAACCTGTGGCTCGCTCTGCAAAGGTGTTTATTCTATTTCTGATCTCAAGGCCTCACAGCAGTCTCAGGGCACTGAAGGAAAGCAGCNTCCACTGAATTATTTCATTTAATTTTATTTATTTTATTTTATTTTATTTTATTTTTTTATTGTTATTTCTAATCTGTCCCGGGCAAAAAAAACAAGAAGTAAAGCAGGAGCCCCCATGGCAAGCAGGGGGATTTGCATGTGATCAAACCCTCCCTGCCGGGCCCAGGACCCTGGTGCTAATTTCCAGGGAATTTCACGCTCGGATGTGTCCCCGTCGCGGGTCACCGCCGGTTCGCCCAAAGAAACCCCTGCCAAATGGCTCCTCCAAAGGAATATTCCAGCCAGTTTTTCATAATTTAATTTCCCATTATGCTCAGGAGCCTTCTGGCCACGGAGAGAGCTCGTTGGGGAAACCACCACCGCCACCAGCAGCACCACCACGAGCTGCCTTTATTTGGGGCGTTATTTATTTATTTTACAGCAGGAATTAGACCTCCCAGGCCGACTAGGAAAGAGGGGGTTTAATTTTTTCCCTCTTTTTTTTTTTTTTTCCCCCCCTTCCTCCCCCTTCACTAATGTCAATTTTCAGCATAGCAAGAGCTGTCTCTAATATTTTCCTACTCATTACACACAATTTTGGAGTCATTTTACCCACAGTGCAGTCGGCTCCTGGCAGTGTGTTTGTGTGCACTGAGGGGTGGCATAATTGTTTATTTTCCCTCCCTGCATAATCCCCAGCCAGCACTGAAACCAAAACTGCAAACAACTCCCCAAGGGACACCGAGAGCGCCAGGAGACACCAGCAGCAAGCAGAAGGCTGGAAAATGCAAGGAGCAAGGTGCAAACTGCAATGGTTCTGCCTTTCCTCCTCCTCCTCCTCCTGGCCAGCTGGCTGGAATAACTTGGGATACGCAATATAAATATTAACAACCCCGTGCTGCCCNTAGGAGCAGATCCCACCCGCCTGGCTGGAACATCAGATGGGACCTGAAGACAACACAGGCCAAGACACCCCAGCAACCCATCCCACACAGCCCAGCATCCAGCCAGCTCCAAACCAGCCTCTTCACTCCACTGAATTATTTCATTTAATTTTATTTATTTTATTTTATTTTATTTTATTTTTTTATT